>JAODUP010001726.1:0-36498 GCA_025642065.1 Paralvinella palmiformis
AATCTTTAGACAAACAGGCGCACAAAGTGGTAGCATATAGCAAGCCCATCCCGATCAGTAGGAAATCCATCAATTATATTACACAATATCAGTTATGATCGTGGACACGTTTTACACGGTAGCCATCAATATATTAAATTAGTTAGTGAATAATAAATTGTTCATTATATCAGTATGTTTGGCATTTACCTAATTGTATCGGTAATAATAACACGTCCTATTTATATTGGAAATCACCAGCCAAATACACTTATGTTGGATAGTAATGCAGCAGCCAATTAACCAACTAGATCACCAGTAACAGAACCAACGGGATACAACATGGACCGTCCAGTGACTTCTATGAAATCTCACATGGCGCCAAGAAGATACACCAGAAATGCAAAAGTAGTATCTCGCTTGATAGAAGAGATGTGACATTGAACACTTATTATGAATAGGGTTTATGCTTCTGCCCATATACAATATACAATAACTTCCTCTGAAGGCAATATTTGTTTACATTACTAAAACAGACATTTGCAGGCACTCTTCCTGTCAATAATAGAACTTCATAATAGTAACATTTTATGAGATCTTGGTTTTTATAACTACCTCGAATGATCTATTTATTCGATTGTTGTGCAAGTAAAGCATAATGTCACATATTTACCCTTTCTGTGTGCCTCTTCTATAAACTCACAAGATAATTAATTCAGGGCAGATTGGGGAATTAATTGTAATATTTCGTCTATATGTGATCAAATGGTCGAAATTAGTATTTGTTATCTGGCACACATATACGTAATTAAATTAATTATAGCAAAATGAGGAATTAGCGTATCTCTAAAGTATCAGGTTTTTACGATGATATCATGCAGAAAACTGACTTTATATTAGCTATAGAGTCCTGTGTATACGCCAATTATACTTTAATTGTTATGACTAATGGTTAACTAATTGTACTTACACAGGCTAATTAATTTAATGCTTAATGTTACAGTTTTTAAATGTAAAACCTCATATATTGGGGTTATAACTAAAAACTGTAACATTAAGCATTAAATTAATTAGCCTGTGTAAGTACAATTAGTTAACCATTAGTCATAACAATTAAAGTATAATTGGCGTATACACAGGACTCTATAGCTAATATAAAGTCAGTTTTCTGCATGATATCATCGTAAAAACCTGATACTTTAGAGATACGCTAATTCCTCATTTTGCTATAATTAATTTAATTACGTATATGTGTGCCAGATAACAAATACTAATTTCGACCATTTGATCACATATAGACGAAATATTACAATTAATTCCCCAATCTGCCCTGAATTAATTATCTTGTGAGTTTATAGAAGAGGCACACAGAAAGGGTAAATATGTGACATTATGCTTTACTTGCACAACAATCGAATAAATAGATCATTCGAGGTAGTTATAAAAACCAAGATCTCATAAAATGTTACTATTATGAAGTTCTATTATTGACAGGAAGAGTGCCTGCAAATGTCTGTTTTAGTAATGTAAACAAATATTGCCTTCAGAGGAAGTTATTGTATATTGTATATGGGCAGAAGCATAAACCCTATTCATAATAAGTGTTCAATGTCACATCTCTTCTATCAAGCGAGATACTACTTTTGCATTTCTGGTGTATCTTCTTGGCGCCATGTGAGATTTCATAGAAGTCACTGGACGGTCCATGTTGTATCCCGTTGGTTCTGTTACTGGTGATCTAGTTGGTTAATTGGCTGCTGCATTACTATCCAACATAAGTGTATTTGGCTGGTGATTTCCAATACTCAAATAGGACGTGTTTATTATTACCGATACAATTAGGTAAAGTGCCAAACATACTGACACAATGAACAATTTATTATTCACTAACTAATTTAATATATTGATGGCTACCGTGTAAAACGTGTCCACGATCATAACTGATATTGTGTAATATAATTGATGGATTTCCTACTGATCGGGATGGGCTTGCTATATGCTACCACTTTGTGCGCCTGTTTGTTCGTAAACGGATTCTAGTATTATTAAATGTCTCAATCACAGATATTGTGGAATATTTTGTATTACACTCGTACCTGTATGTTGATCTAGCTGTTTCGTGATTACCTTTAACCATTATCAGCTCAGGACAGTATAAAGTCAGATTTAACTACAAAATTCATGATGTTATGCAAATTGCTCTTAAACTAAGAAATGACTCATCCTGTCTTAGTCTTTTTGTGTGTGAAAAGAACAAGATTTCTGGTAAACCATTTTATGGATGATGTGGGTCTGATGTTATGTAAAATACAATTAAATCTATTGTGACGTACGATTGTTCATGTTAGTTTTGGGCAATATATTTGACAAAGTGCACACGAATTTACCATGTTCTTTATATCCCGTTTCATGTCATTCCACAAAAGGTTTCTTTTTTTGCAGTTATGACGCGATATTATTCCTAGATACTTAGTATATATCTTCTCGAAAACGTCTGACCTAAACATTTGTAGCATGACAATTTGATTATCATATAGTAAGGGCCCATCTGCCATAGATATATCTACGTCATTAAAGTCTTTATACTGTTTAGGTATATATTTCCTACACATTTCTACAATATGACATCACTTCTCATCAGAAACAGGCTGGGGACCTAGAATCATGTCTTAACATGTGTTTATCTTATCTGTCATGTGTATATCAATGAAGACAGGCTTAATAATGGAGTGTCTTGTTACATTAAGTGTACTGCCTCGTACGTATTCGACTTTAAAATTACATCTCATCATTCGCGGTAGAAATCTTTGACAAGGCCGTATAACTTCGACTACGTCTATGAGATTAATCCATGGACCTAACGACATAGTCTGTCACTGAACCTCACCATCCCTTTTCACTCAGTGGTACGGGATGCTTTGCATCATTCTTAGTGTGGTAAATGCTGCTACAGTAGTTGATAACCATAATATTGTAACACTGCTGCTGATGTCACGTCTTGTCACTTCTATAATATATATATCTTTTGTAACACTGCTGTTGATGTCACGTCTTGTCACTTCTATAATATATATATCTTTTGTAACACTGCTGTTGATGTCACGTCTTGTCACTTCTATAATATATATATCTTTTGTAACACTGCTGCTGATGTCACGTCTTGTCACTTCTATAATATATATATCTTTTGTAACACTGCTGCTGATGTCACGTCTTGTCACTTCTATAATATATATATCTTTTGTAACACTGCTGCTGATGTCACGTCTTGTCACTTCTATAATATATATATCTTTTGTAACACTGCTGCTGATGTCACGTCTTGTCACTTCTATAATATATATATCTTTTGTAACACTGCTGCTGATGTCACGTCTTGTCACTTCTATAATATATATATCTTTTGTAACACTGCTGCTGATGTCACGTCTTGTCACTTCTATAATATATATATCTTTTGTAACACTGCTGCTGATGTCACGTCTTGTCACTTCTATAATATATATATCTTTTGTAACACTGCTGCTGATGTCACGTCTTGTCACTTCTATAATATATATATCTTTTGTAACACTGCTGCTGATGTCACGTCTTGTCACTTCTATAATATATATATCTTTTGTAACACTGCTGCTGATGTCACGTCTTGTCACTTCTATAATATATATATCTTTTGTAACACTGCTGCTGATGTCACGTCTTGTCACTTCTATAATATATATATCTTTTGTAACACTGCTGCTGATGTCACGTCTTGTCACTTCTATAATATATATATCTTTTGTAACACTGCTGCTGATGTCACGTCTTGTCACTTCTATAATATATATATCTTTTGTAACACTGCTGCTGATGTCACGTCTTGTCACTTCTATAATATATATATCTTTTGTAACACTGCTGTTGATGTCACGTCTTGTCACTTCTATAATATATATATCTTTTGTAACACTGCTGCTGATGTCACGTCTTGTCACTTCTATAATATATATATCTTTTGTAACACTGCTGCTGATGTCACGTCTTGTCACTTCTATAATATATATATCTTTTGTAACACTGCTGTTGATGTCACGTCTTGTCACTTCTATAATATATATATCTTTTGTAACACTGCTGTTGATGTCACGTCTTGTCACTTCTATAATATATATATCTTTTGTAACACTGCTGTTGATGTCACGTCTTGTCACTTCTATAATATATATATCTTTTGTAACACTGCTGTTGATGTCACGTCTTGTCACTTCTATAATATATATATCTTTTGTAACACTGCTGTTGATGTCACGTCTTGTCACTTCTATAATATATATATCTTTTGTAACACTGCTGTTGATGTCACGTCTTGTCACTTCTATAATATATATATCTTTTGTAACACTGCTGTTGATGTCACGTCTTGTCACTTCTATAATATATATATCTTTTGTAACACTGCTGTTGATGTCACGTCTTGTCACTTCTATAATATATATATCTTGTGTAGATTTCCATAGCTATTTCTAATATGAGAAGTAACTCTGTAATAAAATGTTTTGTGTGACATTATTAACAGCAATAGTACCAACCTTATTTACATTTATTATAATGTAATAGTGAAAGCTGTCCTACAAATGGAGCACATAAACACAACACGCTAAATTGGCATGTAAACAATTGATACGAAATTAATTATATTCCGCAATTCTATACATATAATGAGTAGGTGTTGAATGGTTACTGCCAGTCTAAACCTGCTGCCTAAAACAAATATCAGTAAATAGTTTAAATGTCTCACATTAACAGCATTGACGTAATTATTCAGTAATGTTGTAAAAATTCCCCCGCCATTTTGACACAGACAAATATGGCTTTTATTATCAACAACTTTGACTATGACCACTATCACATTTATCATCGTCATCATCATCATCATATTATTATTATTATTATTATTATTATATGTAGATATAATATTAAATTGATTTTTATATCTCTAAAGGTGTGTTGTAGATTCGCTGCTTTCTTACTCGTAATAAAATTTAAATAAAATGTATCATTCGTATCAGTTACTGAAACACCAGCATTCATAGTAGTAGCGGTATATTATATTAATTATCAACCCGAGTGGTCGCCAAAAGACAAAAATAGAAAACATTATAGTCAACTAACCTCTGATATGAATGGAAATGTGTTTATATCGGAATAACAACATTGGCAGTGTAACAGCAAAATTTACACATTTAGGTTCTTTGTTATTTTGGTGCTATGTTACACACACACACACACACACACACACACACACACACACACACACACACACACACACACACACACACACACACACACACACACACACACATACATACATACATACATACACACATATACATACTCATCACGACTCACACACACAAACACACAAACACACACTCACACACAGACACATACACTCACACACATATATATATATATATATATATATTATATATATATATATATATATATATATATATATATATATATATATATATATATATATATACTTCATTATCTGTTCCAACTGATATCCCAAATATGCCTGGGTTTTTCCATCAAAGGTAACGGATGACTACATATTTAAGATAATTAGCCTGGCAAATTAATTATTTATTTAAATTTTGATGAATTCATTTCATTTTCCATGATGATTTATTCTGTTCTTATAACGTTACAAACAAAACATATTTTCCAAGTAACCGACAGATAATTTAAGATGTTTCATACTCAGATGAGATGCTAAGACATTTCAAATTCTAAATTGTCCAATTATATCCGCTATAAAGCAGATTATCTTTAACTAATAAGAACAAAAGGAAGAAGTCTTATAAAAAATATTATATCGTATTTAACGTGTGACCCTATTTTGGGGGACATCGTAAGAAACGAAGATGTGTATAAGATGTCCAAATTAAAGGGAACAATTGTCAATCTATGGTGATCAGTGAAGATGATTCTGACATGGAATCATCAGACCATCCTTTCTTTTCCAATCCTAATGTGTATGATGTCAGGCTGATTCAAAAATAGAATATATCACCTTGGTAACATATTAGTTTCTTCAAATTGTCAGTAATTTAATCTGGAATAATAATAATTATTTTAAATACTCACTAGCTAAATACATTGTCAAATCTATCCAGGGGTGATTGACACAAACAATACATGGAATGAATGCTTGCATGGGGGAGTTGATTGATTGAATGATTGGTTGATTGATTGATTGATTGATGGGTGAGTGAGTGAGTGAGTGAGTGAGTGAGTGAGTGAGTGAGTGAGTGAGTGAGTGAGTGAGTGAGTGAGTGAGTGAGTGAGTGGTGGTGGGTGAGTGAGTGAGTGAGTGAGTGAGTGAGTGAGTGAGTGAGTGAGTGAGTGAGTGAGTGAGTGAGTGTATTTAAGGTACTCTATGGTAGTTTAATACTAATTAAGAACAGTTGAAAGTCTATTTTATCATATTATAAGCACGTGGCCGTATTAGACAAGTGGGTCCTCTAAACAGCTTGTCTGTAACAGACGTTGTATTATATTTTCTTCTAAAAATACACTATGTTCACGCAAAATAACAGCTATAAAAAGAGAAGTGTTATTCTCATATCAATTAAAAATAAATTAAACGTATGTCGATGTCTAGGTGACCATATCTCGTATTTTATTTTTGCTTATCGATCTATTGACATCCTCAAACCAACTTTATAATACCAAACTGTTGCCAAACAACTAGAGAGGAATAACATGTTACCAGCTATAGCTGTGGCAATGTTAACAGAATATATATATATATATATATATATATATATATATATATATATATATATAAACAGTATACAATATTAACAAATATAATATTGTCCAGTAGCCATACAGCACTACACTATATAACCTTTAACCCTTCAATGACATTAACAAGTGTGATGATATCTAAGTTAATAATAAGAACAGTAACGTCATACTAATTAATATGATACACTTCCGGTAAAAGTAATACTAATTACAATACTAATTAAACTAATAAAATAGTTATTAATGACAATAATAACGATAATGAAGATGAGTATATTAATTATTTATTATTATTGTCATTACCGAAATTACTCAAACGAGTTCGTATACAAAATCACCTCATCTATATACTTACCTCTAAAACTAGATTACTATTGGGCATTTGTAATCAATATATTGGGTTACGATATTATATTTATCTAATAAAGGTAGCTCCAGCTAATAATTATATTATATCTAACACACAATCACATCTTGACTACAAGCAGTAGACAGGTCACGATATATTCCTGGACTGTATATTAATATAAGAAAGTGGACATAACATTATATTGTTTTCTTGTTTTCTCGACTCAATCCTTCTGTCAATCACAAAACAAACCATCAACAGATTTAGTTTATATGATTATCCTCTTCGTGTTGTCATTTATTATTAGATTGTTGTCAATATTCTGTATATTGTGTCAAAAACATCTTAAACGACAGGTTATAGAGGATTATTGTGAAGCTAATCTAAACTTATGTGACATTTTGACCTTGTCATCATCCTTATAACGAAACATTACAGTATAAGTCTTATCTGTCCTTTTGTTGACACAGACCATTGTATTCCTTTTGGCATTAAACTAATTTATTACGGAGACATGTTTATCTACGAAAATAATAAATATGATTTTATTTAATCAAACTATTTACTTATGGCAAAAAGGCTTAACAGATATATAAAATAGAATTAGGGTAGAAAGTATCATGACAGCATCCAGCTGCATCAAATAAATAACAGCTGAATTTAGATCATGAGTGTTTCATCGGATAAAGAAGAATGAACAAACAAGTAAACACCAAATTATATTGGGTTTGATATATACTCTTTGTTAACATTAAGACTTGCCAACGTTGTTTAGATTATTATTATTATTATTATTATTATTATTATTATTATTATTATTATTATTATTAAGTAGTCATAGTAGTAGTAGTAGTAGTTGTTGTTGTAGCAGTAGTAGCAGTAGTAGCAGTATAAGTAATAATGTTAGTACCAGTAATCACTGATATTTATCGTTCATACAACAGATTATACCATATTTAATATTTTCACTTTAAATTAACTTTTTTTTAACTTTTTGATCGCCCACCAACACCAAGCTTACTCCGCTCATAATGTTCCATATTGTAAGAAACACAGAAAATGTTTTAACACGAAAATAACCACAAAAGAGGAATCAACGTAAACAAGTGTAAATGCACTTTAATAATAATAATAATAATAATAATAATAATAATAATAATAATAATAATAATAATAATAATGTATATTTAATAATGCGCTCTTACTAGCAGGAGCCACTCAAAGGCGCTGCACAAATAATATGTAATATAATAATATCTCAAATAATATGTCAGTAAAAACCCTGTAATGATTTAAAAGATAATAATTATTTATCTGTGAAAGTAATCTTGAATAGATGTGTTTTAGAATGGATTAAAAAATTTCAAGAGACGACGAATTTCTAATATCTGCCGGCAACTTATTCCACAAAGTGGGGGCTGCAACACTAAATGCACAATCACCATATGTTTTCGGGATAACTTTCTAATGGAAACCAGTTCACACAGGTATTCTGGCGCCATATCATTAATAGATTTATAAGTTATTAACAGAATCTTAAAATGGATACGCTTTCTAACACGTAGCCAATGTAGTTTTTGAAGAATTGTAGTGATATGATCATATTTTCTAGTATTTGTTACAATGCGAGCTCCACTATTCTGAATTCGCTGAAGGCGATTAATGTTATAATCAGATATGCCATATAACAGAGAGTTACAATAGTCTATACGAGATGTAACAAAGGCATGAACTACAGTTACAAGTGATTCTTGTGTCAATAGTGTTTTGAACAGTGGATGATGATGATGATGATTGATGTTTTACCAATCATATATATATATATATATATATATATATATATATATATATATATATATATATATATATATATATATATATATATATATATATATGATTGTCTCAGTGATACCTCTGGCTGGATGACAAATAATAGACTTAGGCTAATTGCAGATTTTAGTATTATAGGTACATTCAGACAACCCAGTAAACTAATTCGTTTCTTCCCTACGAACTTCCCTAGTCATAGCATCACACCATCACACACTGGACGTAATCTTGGTGTTACATTTGATAGCGAGTTTATTCTCAGAAAACATATTTCTCTGTCATGTCGCTGCTGCTTCTATCATATTCATGACTTTCGCCGTAATCATCGCTATATTTCTCTTTCAGTTGCCAAAACCAGTTTTCTCATTCTGTCCCAATCCTCAAATATCATCATTGGTTCAGTGTCCAAATTCACATGATTTTCAAACTCTGTAACATTGTCAGTTAAACTCTTTCTTTCACAGAACCTTCGTATCTATTTTCCATGCTTTCTCTAGCACCAAAGCCCAACAAGCTCCATTCATCTGTCTATTCCCAGGGTTAAAACTTGCCTTTTTCAGTTGCTGTCCCTACTCTTTGGAACTCACTCCCTGAACATTTTATGTCATCAAATAGCATAGCTTCTTTCCGTCACCATCTGGCCCATTTAGCCTACCTTGTGCACAAAAGTGGCCGTAAAACATCAATCATCATCATCATCATCATCCGTCACCATCTGAAAACTCATCTTATCAGACTTGCCTATCCTTCCTAAGTTTTCAATGCATCCGATCATTTGTTGACGAATTTTGCATTGTACTTAGGCTATAAGATTGCCCAACCCTTGTACTAGGAATAATGGCACATGGCATTCTATATTTTGTTATATATTTATATATATTACACACACACACACACATACACACACATATATATATATATATATATATATATATATATATATAAGTAAGAGCATGGATAGGGAGGGGACGGGTTACGGAGAAATAGAGATTTATTCTGTCATAAAATGTTTTTCGTTCAACCATAATTTCATTATGATAAACCCAATGTTGATTACTGAAGGTTAATAAAGGTCGTCTTCTACTGAATCATTGCAATGAATGGAACATTTCTCATGCATTATTAGGTTATTGAAGGCTGTAATATATCATCGGTATAAAGGGATATCAACCTTAATTCAGTAATATTATTCAAAGATGGTAGAGATTATATTGTTTTAATCATTTTCTTAGGGAAGCAGTAATAAATAAATGTAAGATTGGAAACATTCAGATGATGCTACAGCACTTCAGATCCCGATAAGTGTTTACTAGTAAACAAACAGTGTTTACTAGTAAACAAACACTTTTGTTCTTCTTGAAAGTTACTTACGACACACAAATCCCTTCTTGCGTGATCGGAAATATCTAAAACTCAAATAATTAAAAGAGTTGATTTAATTGATAACAATCAAACAATTTATTGATACTTCATTTTCATACCTACTCATGTTAAATGTTATCTACCAACATCGATTAATAGAGTTTAAAATAATTAACACATTTACCGATGTTAAATCTCAAGGTCATTATTTATTCAGGCCGTTCGTTATTCGAAATCTAGCCGTTAGTTTGATTTTAGATCGACCAAAAAGGGAAAACAGTCAAAGACCCAACTTTATATACTAGATGAGAAGATTCCCAATTTGGCCTGTGTGCCTATCTGATAATGACTACAATAAGGGAAGACCTTTCTAGCTAGTTACTGGTTTTATCAGAAAATCAAGAAAACTATGAAAATAACAACTTTATCTATTGTTACAGACTTTAATTACGTTCTCCTGTCTAAGGTTTAAGTCCTTAGACTCTTTGTCACGGAGCCACTGAATTGTTGAATTGATGTATGGATCGATATATGGATGAATAGATAAAGTAGTTGTTTTCAGGATAGCAATAAAATCTAGATCTATGTTTGGTGAGTACCAGTAAATAAATTTGATAGCTCCATCAGCCGTGTACTCAATTCATATAAAGTGTTGGACAACAACGGTGCTATAGAATTAGCGATTGGATTTGCGTTCCTTCTATTTTTCCCATCGTTTCCTCCTCGTTTCTTCCTCCTCCCTTCACTTATTACCTACTTTATTCTGTCACTCATATTCCTAAGCTTTCATTGGACCAATGTACAATAGTACATATATATATATATATATATATATATATATATATATATATATATATATATATATATATATATATATATATATTAGTTGTGGTGGTGGTGATAGTGGTGTCATGTGTGGTGGTAGTATATATAATAGTATATATATATATATATATATATATATATATATATATATATATATATATATATATATATATATATATACTACTACTACTACTACTACTACCTCACTACTACTAAAACTACTACTACTACGACTTTTTAATAATAATAATAATAATAATAATAATAATAATAATAATAATAAATAGTAGTAGTAATCATTGATTGCTGGTATAATTTAAGTGTTTAAGGATATTATTGGAAGAATTGATGATGATGATGATGATGGTGATGATGATGATGATGATGATTAATTTGGATACTGAAACATGAATTAATTTGTACATTCAAATCTGTTTAAGGATTAGTCTATCACTAAAGTGAAGAATATTTATAATGTTTAACAGATTATCATTATTCATTTGAATTATTAATTCATCAATAGGGGAAATAAATTATATTGTTTAATATTGCATTTAGAATGTATATTAATCATTCAAATAAATAAAATATCTAATAAATTTGTTTGAATCTTTTTAAATTATGAACAAAATATATTTACGGGTAATCATCTTATAGTCTACGGCACAGTTATATTTCTTTGATTTTTAATTTACAGTCTGGTGTAATTGTATAACTAGTGTTGATATATGAGCATCAGGGGTGTTATTTTGGTGTTGATCATGTAATATTTAATGTTTTCAGGTTGACAATGTTAAAACATTTTACTAGTGTATATAAAGGGAAAGTTGTCTATAATTTGTTTTATCAACTAACCTAATCACAATTTTTTGAAAATTAATCAGATTTATTAATTTTGTAACCCCTATTTATTATATAAAACACATCGGAACCCAATTACACTGCTAGAGATGCTAAAGAGTGGTTCTATTCTTGAGTCAGGAGTACGTATAATGCTTCAAGGTCTCGTACAATCTCTGTCACAGTCAATTAAATACTGGATTCTCAATCCATCCACCTAAAGGACCCCCTCCGAAGACACACATAGGGCACGGAATATGCAGGTCTATAGTAACAGTTTTCTTAGAAGGCGCCACCACAATCTCCATATATAGAAAACAGAACTTCGTAACCACTGGCAAGGTAAATGTGTGTTTGGCAGTGTGTAATAAGGCACTGACACAGAGTATCTCGAATAAAGAAAACAAACTGTTTTCAAAGAAGTGACCTTTCATACTGAGAGTTTTATTTTCCATGTTTCCACAGGAATTAGCTGTTTTTACTCAACATTAATAATGCATAAATTGACAACAGTGAACTTTTTAAAAATATGTCAAAAGGTTGAACGGGAATAAATTTATCTACAACATTCCAATGTAAAGTTACGAAATGCCTTAAAATGTTGACTATAATATATGAAATAGTTTTATTTAAATATTATAAGTTTGTAGTTATAGTCATTGTAGACGTTAAGCGTTAGAATAGATAGAAGCAAATATTTATGACTCAAAAACTATTTAAAGAAATAAAAATGTTTTACGTCAAATGTCAGCTTGACTACAGCTTTATTTAAAGACATTAAACGTAAGAACAGTTTATATCAATCGTAAATAAACGTACATCTATTGAAATCTATTGCAATTAATCTTACAAAATAAAACTCCAAAACTATATAGGTAATAAAATGTATCTTGAATATACTTAGTGAAGTAATACACACAGAAAAGAAAGATTAATGATGAATGTAATGAATTCTGTAAAGAAAGAGATTTTCCGTAAATATGACATGTGTTTTTTTTTCTCAATATGTTTATGGATATTGGGTCAAAATATTCTGTAAATAACATTTGAATACCGTGTCGAGCCATGATGGCGCAGTCAGTTATAACGTAAGATTTTCAGCCGAGGAGTGACGGGTTGCAGGCTCCACATCTACAATGATGTCATGTGGCGACTGGTTCATGTCAGAAATAAGAACCTGACAAGACGTGATGGCTATGTGTCTGTGTAACATCATACGCCTATAATGACGTTATGTGTTGTATGCTTCCTTGGGACTTGAGATGTGTGCTGGATTGATACAGGTCTCTGTCAGGGATAATAATAATACTGCAGAGCACATGATAGCGGCTATCTAGCTGTTTAGGACGCAATATAAATATACTTTATTATATACAGAATAAAGATATTCTAATTTATAACACCAGAGAATTATATTATTTTATATTCTTTATTTCGCTATTATATTTCAGATTATAAAGATCGATGTAACATTTTTGGAAGAAGATTTAAAAATCTAGTTAATTTCCCAAAATTAGTTAATAATCCAATTGTCAATAGTAGGTAAGATAGTATATACTTATACATTATTTGCTAAATGTAATTATTCAAAATACTTTCACATTCATTCACAATATAAATATTTTAATAATTACTTCTCATACCGCAAAATAAAATGAAAGCTTCTAATTTTTTAAAATGGTTTACAAAACCTAACACACTGCAAACTAAACACAAGTCTATGACAATTATCAACTAAGATATGAATCTCATTAGACTGGTCTAAAAGAAGATTATCCATACATAATATATACATAATTATAAAGAAATTAAGAATATATATTATATATATATATTATATATATATATATATATATATATATATATATAGAGAGAGAGAGAGAGAGAGAGAGAGAGAGAGAGAGAGAGAGAATGAGAGAGAAAAGATATATATATATATATATATATATATATATATATATATATATATATATATATATATAGATAGATAGATAGATAGATAGATAGATAGATAGATAGATAGATAGATAGATAGATAGATAGAGACAGATAGATAGATAGATAGATAGATTTCCTAAGCATTATGGCTCATTTTATGAAATAATGTAGAGAAAGGTTCATTTACATCTAACTGGTGAAGAAGGTAGATGTTAGGAGATGATTAGATTGGTCAAAGAATACATGTCTGGTGAACGTGATAGACGGATGGAAAGAAAAAAAACATGTCCATAAATATTAGCTAACTATCCTCTTCAGATATTGTGGCATATAGTTGTTCTGTAATTACACCATCTCGCCCTGTCAACGGCTATATGTCATCCTTTGCTCTAAGAAGACCATCCCGTTGTTTTTATCCTTTTTCTACTATATTGTTTCGTGTTGGGTTTTTTTTGCCGCCCACCTTTCCACGTCTATTTCGTAGTCGTCCTCGTCAATACTGTCATAATGTGGTCTTTTTCCTTCCCTCTCAGCTGGTGCCAGATCCAGTTCCATCATATGTTCCTCACATTTACTCTTACCTTCTCTTATTTTCTTGATATTTTCAATATCTTTATTTGTCACTACTGTTGGTCATCTAATTTCAGAATTCCTCTAAGACAACTGCATCAGAAGACGTCCAGTTTCTTGTCGTCTTTTAATTTCTGTTTACTTTCTATATTTCACTTCCATTTAACAACACAGATGAGACTGGAGTTTTGAATACATCGAGTTTTATTCTTAACGTGTATACATTTGAACTCCGTGTGTGTTTGATTTTCATGGACAATGTATTTGTTTTCTCTGTTCGAAGACTATGATAGTTACATATAGAATCTGCCCATCCGTGCTTCTTCGTCTTCTGAATCCTGCTTGTTCATCTGTCAGCTTGTTGTCAATGGCATATTTTAATCTACTTTACATCATTGATCAGTTTCCTCGGTGAGATGTTAAAGTATTCCCTCTCCAGTTTCCATCCTCCTTGATTTTGTTAACTATCAATCCCTATTTTCAGTTAGTAGATTTCCAAATCTATCTTTTACAGCTTTCGCTTTCTTGCAATTATCGTTACCTGGTTAGTTTGGGATGTTGTATACTTCTTTCATCTTTCCATTGTTGCCTGCTTTCTCAGCTTCTGTTGCCAGCTTGTCTACCCATTTTAATTTTTGTCTTATCTGATATTTTACTTGATATTTCACTTTACTTTGTATCTCACTTTAACTCGAATTACTTTGGATCTACAGACTTTGCTCAACTCCTATGTACTCTTGTTGATCCATGTTTTGTGTCCCTACTTTTGTTTAGTCTAATACTTACTATGCATTTTTTATAGTCAGTTGGTGAAAGTAGATTATGTATAGATTACTTTGTGTCGTTGTTGGTCTTTTGTTTTCTCTTTAGCTTTAGTCTGATCTTTGTACGTTCTAACTGATGGTGTCTGTAAATGTCTCCTCCTATAATCATCCGGGTATCCATAATTGATGTTTTCTATTGTCTTCTCACAAGCACCTTTTCAGTCTTTATTCCTGTTTAGGGATTAACCGATGCGGAAAAATAGCTTATTTAACCCACATAAGTTAATCCTCATTATTTGTGTGGGTGCATGTGCGGGTGTTTGTGTGTGTGTTTTAGTATATATATATATATATATATATATATATATATATATATATATATGGTAGCATTGGCTCAGAACATCAAAACCTATATATCATTTAAAACCTTGTGCCTCCATTAATTTATACATAATTAACTCAATACCAAGTTGAATTTATGCATACAAAACCGTATACATTTATACATACGTATGCCTATACATGTCTGGACTACTCATCAGCCTGTCAGGAACAGATAATCCGCTTTTCGTACTTGACAAATATGTCACGCCCGTATGGAAGCGATTGATGTAGGCTACGCACAAAAAGCGGAAGCAAAAAAAAATAACACCATTTGACACCACAGCTCGCAGTTAACAACACGTGCATGTGGTTCATTAGTATGTTAACATAACATATATATAAGATACATATTTTGACGTCACAGCTTATATTCAGCAGTAATTTGCTGTGATTCAAAGGTAACCTATTCATAAACAATTTCAATACCAAAAGAATGTTGATCCTAGCTCCATTCTGGGTTCGAATAGCTAAACAAATCCTACCTATATCAACTATACGGATAAATATCCGATGGGTTCGGCGTCACCAAGCTGACATAACAGTTTTAGTTGAACTGTTACTAGATTAGGAGGAAAATGTGTGTGTGTGTGTGTGTGTGTGTGTGTGTGTGTGTGTGTGTGTGTGTGTGTGTGTATATATATATATATATATATATATATATATATATATATTATTGCTATGATGACATATAATTTAATATAATGCAAGACCTTAGTTTGCCATTTAGCATGGCCATACTTGTCACGTGACCACATCTTGGTCATTTAACAGATATCAAGTGATGTCACCTCAGCAATAGATCATTGGCTAATTAGAACATTGATTAAAGACCTTTGACATTAGTTTTCATTATCAAAGTATCAAGTCATACCGTGTAGTTCATCAGACAACAAGTCAGCAATGTTGGATTAGGATTGTAATACATTCTCATCGTCGGATCTTTGTGTATTGAGATATATCATAAGATAACTTTTTAAATTATCAATATTATCACTTTCGTAAGAATGAGATATGTGACATGCTGCTGTTTAAACATAACTCTTCCATCCCAATGTTAAGTCTAACAAAGGCAGCGGTTAAGAATGCTTTTTTTAAATATTTTATACTGAACATATTCAAATCCATTTGATATAAAGTACCATTTAATTAAAAGCTCGTTTTCTTTTGGAGACATTTAGAGAGTGAAGATAGGTTCAGATTTGAGCATTAACATCATTATCAACATTTATCATAATCTTTATTAGTAGTTAGATATAATAATCATAAAGAAGGAAGTCAAATGTTATGTGTCTCATGTCAATAATGTTTCCCAAAGTTATTTCAATTATATTTAGTTTTGTCGATCTAATCATTTATCCCTTCATGATGGTCTGAACATTTGTCTGAATTACTTAGTAGAAAAATATATTGTATTAAATAATAAATAGTTTGACTTTACACAAGGAAGTATACAGCATTTTATCTCTTGCTTATATATATATATATATATATATATATATATATATATATATATATATATATATATATATATATATATATATATATATATATATACGACATTCAATAGCGCAGTGGTTAGAGTATTGCACTTCAAACTTCCAGCGTATGGTTTCAAATCCGACTTGTATCTGTGTTAACGGAATATGTCCTTCTGTAGTCACTGCTCGGCCATATGTTCCAGGTGTGACCATTTATTTATCATTTTTATATTTTAAAAATATTTAATTTCGATAACGATTTTTACCTTCAGGAACCTACAAGAACAAAGACGACCGTTGCTGAGCTTTATGTCACTGATACAATAAACCCTTTAGCTGCACTTTCCTATTCATACCTTCAATGTTTTGGTATGTTTATTCTTTAATTACACGAACACTTTACTGTATGAATCCTTGTTCAAGTGGAATTCGTGATAATTCTACCTTATTCATTTGCCTTTGTATGACCTTATTTCCCATAGAAACATAAATAAAATACTACACACCGGAAGCAGGTGACACTCTTTCAATGTTAATAAATATATTCAGGAAAACGAGAAAATTAACGGCTCTAACGGATCCTAATAAACATAGTTTTATATGAAACATAAAACTAATATAGAAATGATTGATAAACCTTATATAGATGTGTACATCCAGAAAGATGACCGACAAAGTAATAATTATTTATTACCATAGTGATTACAGCAACTTCGTTACAAATCTGCACGTTATCAGTTCGAATCCGGCTGAGTTTGTGGGATATGTCTTTAGAGATACTCCTCTCAGTTAGATATCACAGGTTTGACCGGCGTTGAACTTAAATAACTCACGAAGAAAAATCTAATGGTTTATTAGATATATTAACAATCTTTATTTAAAAAAACACATTTTATTATAAAATATGAGATAATTAATCGGTTATGTTCACATCACGATCAAAATGAACTCGTGACGTTTCTTACAGCAACGATAATTTATCATAATAAAAGGATGTTTAGTTTTTCAAGTTTTGATATATCATCATAGGGTAAATGGCCTTTAAGTTACTAGTCAGTTTTTTATTTAACTTATTTAAAAAAAAGATATTTTCAGTTTTCAAAAACATTGCTCCAAAAATAGGAAAATTCATTAAAGTATATATTAAACAGTCTAGATTTAACAACCTTTCACTTTTTATTCCAGCAGCAGCAGTATATTGAAAAGTAAGGTTGTAGATTGTTACATCCCAAATCACAGGTTCAACCACCTTAGTATAATGGAAGTTATGGATTCGATTGACACAGATTACGTCAAACAAGCTTCACGACCAACTAAAAGAGAATGATTTATAATAATAAACAAAACAGTAATCATGTTGGTGTTAATTATTTGTTAAGTCATTCCTTCTTTATAAAAATAATCACCTTTATATGACTGGTTACATCATGCGAGACTTTACATCTGCAAGAGTGAGTCAGTCTGTCAGTCAGTCAGTCAGTCAGTCATTGAGTCAATAAGTGATAATGATGATGGTGATGATTGTTGTTTTACAGCCACTTTTGTGTACATGGTAGGCTACATAGTGAGCGAGTGAGTGATTACACTACCAAAAAAACTAGAATAACATTGTATTTCACTCCATAAAGATATTTTAATATTTATTAAATAGGTCAAAATAATTATCTATTAAACCGATGCTGCCCTGAAAGAAAGTTAATATTCGTTGTCAGGGAGTATTAGAATAAAATCTTCGTAAATGTCACCAACAATTGAAGTAAACTTAGTTAATAATCCCAGTCATAATACATTTACATATTCAGCTATAATAAATGCACCAGTACAAGAACCTTATAGAAATGTATGTATACGCGAATAAGTTTCAAGTTACTTGGCATAGGTTAGGCGACTATAGTAAGAACCTTAAATACTGGATGGTTCAAACTTCCTATACATCCGACGTTTCTTCAATGATAAAAATTGTATTCTTTTGATTGTATTTTAGCAGTATATTAATTACAAAGTTTTCGCTTGGCTAGATAATTCAAACAGTGTTTAGAATTTGCCTCGTTATCTGACGCATAACAGAATATTTAATGTGTCTCTATATCGGTCATATCACATCTCTGTGTGCGGGTATGTTTTCGTTAGTGCTGGTGTAGAGGGCCGGATTAGAATGGCTTCATGAATTCATAGTTAGTTTTGTTCAGAAGAAAGATATGATGCATTAGTGTAATATACACATCATAACATTTACGTTTTATATATATATATATATATATATATATATATATAGAGAGAGAGAGAGAGAGATAGAGAGAGAGAGAGAGAGAGAGAGAGAGAGAAGTTTATTCTCTTTCATGAGATTTAAAAGTCTAAAGGGTGTGTCATCTTTCACTTCCCCTCATTGCCTGTTAACCTATTTAGCCTGCTGTGTGCACAACAGTGGCCACAAATCAAAGATTTCAATTCCTCTCCATCTCTATTGTGGCTACTATATGTACTTTTAAAAGGATATTATTAACAGTATTCAAATCAAAGCAGAATGAACACCTAACTACATATTAATATTATTGTTATTATTATTTAATATAAATGTTAAGTGTCGGTTTAATGTTGGGTCTTACCACGATCACTCATATATATCCAACCTACTAAGTGAGAGAGTGAGAGTGAGTGAGAGAGCGACAGAAGAGAGAGAGAGAGAGAGAGAGAGAGAGAGAGAGAGAGAGAGAGAGAGAGAGAGAGAGAGAGAGAGAGAGAAATGACTTAAATATGATTGCTCATCATTTTTGCGGATTGAAGTGTCTATGGCTTCCATAGAGCCCATTGATAGACAATCAGTTAACTATGGATCTATTTCTAATCTATCTTTCATATCTAAGGTATTAGAATAAGTCATATCCAGTCGTTTGAATGTTCAATTAAACTGTAATCACTTATCTAATGTTTTTCAGTCTGCTTACAAACAATTTATTTCACTCAACAGAAACCTCTCTACACCAAGTTCACAATGAGATATCACTAAACATAGACACAGGAAAGGTCACAGCACTAATACACTTAGGTTTTTCAGTAGCTTTTGATACCACCGAATATTCTATTCTTTTAGATCGCCTCTCTAATTTGTATGGTATATCGGGCACATCACTCATTTGGATCCGCTCATTCTTAACAAATAGATCTGCATCAATAAAAATAAGAACATATTCCTTAGATGATGAAGTAAATATGTTTACTGATAGAGTCATGGACAGCTGGAAGTTGACACCAAGAGATGTTGTCGATGTCATAATGATACATCAGATGCTGATATATTCAAACTGACCAGATACTGAAACATTATCCAGGTTTGAGAAGAACATAACTATAAAATATGGCAGATCTAATAGCATTAATAATAGTAATAATAATAATAATAATAACATTAATTATTATTATCATCATTATCATCATCATCATAGTTTAGTTGAATTCAATTAATTAACCTCTTTGATGATCAAATCTGGGCCACATGACCGATGGGCTACACTCTAGGTAAACATATCTCACAAACACAGTTATAAACCGGAATCGAACCTGCAAATTGGATATTTGTTACATAGTACGATAACTACTGCATCATCAGAACGCCCCCAATAATAATAATAATAATAATAATAATAATAATAATAATGCATTCATCATTATGAACATTATAATCTACTAGACATAGACAATACAAATAAATATCTAGAAACCTGTCAAGTGACGTTTTCAAATGAGTTTTTAATGTCGTTCTCTGCTAACTTTAGAAATAATCAATCATCAGTTATTGTTCCCAGAAGACTTATAGACACGTGCATCTATATATTTCTTCTCAAACTTTAAACAGGGTGAGGATAACATGAACGTCAATTGTCTATTTAATCTAGATACTAACATAGATCACTCCAGTAAACCTACACGTCACTAACATTTTGATGTATGACGACTTAGAAATGTGATACAAGACTCAATATGGCTCTGAGCTGATTCATCATTTTTATTTCTGGATCCAATGGATCGATGACCTACATGACAATGAATTAAATATGATCGATACGATATACACTGTTACGATGTTTTCTAAAGCTTCATAAACGTAATATCTTCGTATGTGTGCCTGCCTGCCTGCCTGTCTGTCTGTCTGTAGGTAGGTATGTCGGTAGGTTTGTCGGTCAGCTCTGTATGTCAGTCTGGTGTGTCAGATCGGTCAGCCAGTCAGATCAATATATTTAATTATATTTATATATAATTACAGTTATAATTGAATTACATTAATAATTAGAAATATGAAAGGAAAAACAAATTTCTAAATGAATCCAGGAAAGTATCATCTAAATATAAACTCACTATTATTGACAGAAAACCAGGCTTTGTGCTGTACTATACAGCCAAGAATTTATCAATCAAAGTAAAGCCTAAAAGAGAAAAGTAAATTATTAGTACACAGTATAAATGAATGATATAAGCGTAAATCAGAATAAATTCGGATCAATACTCGAAACAGCGATATAACAAGACTCAACCCAGTGACAACACATATAGAGTGGCACTGGCTCAGAACATCAACATTTAAACATCCTTTGAAAACAAGACCTCATTAGATCTGTACATAAATAAAACTATACAGACATCAATTTAAATATAAAATGTTCTATTCCTCCACATATGTATACATATATACACCTATAAATACTCTATGTGCTTGTGCGTGTTTTAGGGTACATATAGAGTGGCAATGGCTCAGAACATCAATATCTAAATATTATTTGAAACCTATACCTCCATAAATACATTCATAAATATAACTATTCATACATCGATCTAGATATAACAGTGTTGTACATCTCCACATCTATACACACAGATATATACATGTGTCTGGTCTACTCGTCAGCATGTGATGGTTTTACCATTTGACAGCACAGCTAGCAGTAAATAAACACGTGCGTGTGATTCAATTACGAGTTAATACCACAGTTTACATTCAGCAGTAATTTTCTGTGGTTCAAACGAAACCAATACATAGAAAATTTCGACATCCCAGATGCTGACCTCAGCTTTATTCTTGGATCGAATAACTAAATAAATCCTACGGGTATGACCTGTATCGACAGACGTCCCTGGTTTGCTGCGTGCGTGCGTGCGTGCGTGCGTGCGTGCGTGCGTGCGTGCGTGCGTGCGTGCGTGCGTGCGTGCGTGCGTGCGTGCGTCCTCGCATAAATACCTGCATGCCTACATTTTATGGATTACGAGTTCTTACGAACCTTAAAACAAATCACTTTGAATGAAAGCCATTTATTATTATATGTCTTCACAATAACGCGCATTTTTTCTAGAAAAACATACATTTTCCCATTGATGACACTTAGCACAGACTCCTGTTTTGTCTTTGTAACCAGACATAGGTGTTGAAGCCGGCTGAACATGGATGACCAATTGGTCCACGCTGGAATCCTCACGAATGCGCAGGCCTGCTTCCATGAAATAACACCAGATGCTTGCCACCCGAAGGTGGTTACGTGGTAGATGTGTGTGATTCAGGAGTTGTTCTTTATTCTGGCCCCAGTGCTGTTGCCGATCCTCAAATCCAACTCCACAATGGTACACCATTCACATAAATAGTATAGCTTCTTGTGTTTACCATAAAAAGGTTTTTGCTTGTGCATGGTTTAAATTTTATATTCACTTAATTTCTTTCTATAATTATAGTGAATTTTACTTTATCAGTTGCTTGACTTACGACCCTATTTTGGTAATACCATTTATTTATCGATGCGCCCACATAATGGAAAGCAGCCAAAAGAAATGAGATATGATACAAGTAATTTGGTCACTATGTCAATAACACCGTATAATGGCACAGATGTACAAAATATTAATATTGGTCCTCTAAATTGTCAGCCGATATGTAATAAATCTGATGAAATATCTGATGTTATTAAGGATATGGATCTTGATAACCGGTAATGTTTCATACCAACAAAGTGGTGGTGATGCGACTCCAGATGGATATTCATTCCATCATGCATCTCAGATTCACAAGAAAGGTGGAGGAGTCGGCAAACTTCTCCCTGATTCTTTGAAGTGTGAAACTGATTTGCGCTTTCAG
Organism: Paralvinella palmiformis; assembly: GCA_025642065.1. Lineage (NCBI taxonomy): Eukaryota > Metazoa > Annelida > Polychaeta > Terebellida > Alvinellidae > Paralvinella > Paralvinella palmiformis. The sequence goes on from JAODUP010001726.1 coordinate 23,236, forward strand.
GCTAGTCTTTTGAAAATTAGCAACTGACTTCTTTATCTGGGTGAGGGATAATTGTTCGTGTATCTATTATCCACCGATTACACCCCACTTAAAGAAAAGGCCTCAAAGCAGTAAAAACATTTCAAGGAATTTTCGGAATTTGTTGACTCTCTTGCTACCAACAGCGACCATCTGTAGATTTCAATATACATTGACATTCATAGATCTGCCAATCTCAGGCAGCATGTCCAAGAAAGAACACAAACATGGTCACATCTTAGATCTTGTCATATCCCGTGATGATGACAATTTGATTAAAGGGTGTATCTGTGTCTTCCATGCTATCTGATCATTAACATCCTTATTAACATTAATGTATCTTTACAGAAATTTTGAATGAACCATATCAACGACACACACCATAAGAAAATATGGTGCGGAGCATAATTGACTGCAAACTAACATTTAAATTGACTGGTTACTTAAAATCTTACCTTCCATGTTGCATGGGTTGATCTTGATCATCGAAGTAGCATTCGTACTTCCCGAGCTATTTTGGCTCTACACTCGCAAAGGTCCTATACCACACAAACACAAACGTGCATTTTCAAGTCAAAAACTGTTTTAATAGTTTTTCAAACATTTTCCTGCACATAAAAAACAAATTGTTTATTCATACAACGGTTTTTAAATGGATTACCCTTCCGACTCGGTTTCAAAAAATATATTATATATATATATATATATATATATATATATATATATATATGTATATATATATATATATATATATATATTATATATATATATATATATATATATATATATATATATTATATATACTTATACCACCCCCTAACCTCTTTCACTCAGAGGAGAGTAGTAGGAAAAGACGTTCCCACTGATGGTGATAACCTTTGGTCTATTTAATATGGTAATCAGTTATATAAGACAAATGTAGGGAAATTATGCTTTCCTCATGATTGAAAATCTGTTTGCTTTTTATATGTTACCTGCCTGATACGGAAAGGAAAATAATTTAGTTATCTATAATCTACGGATTTTTATTATTTTATTTAATTTTTGGCTTATTATTCCATTTTTACTTCTTTCTTATGCGGCAATTATTTCACGAAGATGACAAATGTATTTCACTTTAGTCATTATTCATAAACAAGCGCAGAATCTGTATTCAACACTTGCTTCATTGATGACAACTAACACTATCTTTGTTATCTTATTACAACCATACAATACTATCATAAAAAAGCAACTCACTAATCGACCAATTGGAGTTTATTGGCAAGAAATTATGTTAATTATGGTCCTCGTGTTAGTAACCGACCACTGCTGAATTATGTATTTAAGCGCTTATACCATCCACTGGACAAATATAGAGACAGATATTTATTAGCCAATCTTTGTTAACTTATTTACACAAATAATTAATAGCATGTAGATGAGAATGAGTTTTTCGTGCTATTTTGTGTAATTAACATTTCAGGTTTTCTGATGGTGAACCTATATTAAATCTTAATAACTACAAGAATAAAAACATGTCCAGTAGAGGTATAATTCTCCTGTGGAGCAGAAACCTGGCACATTTTACTACACTTCCAGTCCAGTTCTTTTTTGATGAAATACTCTAACTAGATTGTTATGATTGAATCAGCTGAGCTGTGTGGGTTGCTTTCCGTTCGGAAGTAAGAGTCTTAAATGTTTTGGATATTGGACCTGTTTTTCGAAGAAGAATATTGCATGTCCCTTGGGATACAATTATCTCGATTTGACATATTAGATTGAGGTCTAATGCAAATAACTGGGTAATTAATTTAACATTCAATGCTATTGTCAAACACCATTTGATATATTACAGCCAACAACAATGTGACACTACAGAGAAGTAGCAACACTTGGCAGTTATCAGTCTTCATCTTTACTTCTGCAACAGAAATCTTTATGGATGAATGGCACTACTTCAAACGAAGAAAACCATCTACTTCGTCAAAATGATCCTGGTGATGTATGATGCATCTTTCACTAAATAGAGACATTCGAGTAGGTTTGAAAGGCAACAAAGTGTAATAGATAAAATATTGTTACGAACACTGAATGCATAATGATTGCACGTTTTTATGTAACTTCTTTTCATTATAATATTTGCATATTTATTATGCCATGTTTTCGTTGTTAAAATGAGTTAACTTTTATAATATTATAATATGCACATACATGTATAGATAATGTAAATAGTGATTAATTACAGCATATATATGTGTAATGCTTTCTTACTGATTTTAATTTCCAAACGCGACAGAAAGCTTAAGCTTGAAATGTTACTTTATATTCATGATCGATTTTTGTGTCCATTTTTCAGAAATGCCTAAATCGGTCTAACTATCCATTGATGACTATCACATGAAATACTACAGTTACCTATAAAAAGAACATATTCAGATATCGACAAAAATCTTATAATGATGATGATGATGATGATTGATGTGTTACAGCCACTTTTGTGCACACGATAGGCTAAATGCGCTGGGCAACCTCCAAAGGTAATGAGGCGAAGTCAAAGACGAAACAACCTTCAGATATGCCCACGGCACGATTCGAACACGGGTAGTAGTCATATGTGGTCCAACACGCTACCGCTAGACCACGGATGCGCCCCCGGTAAAAACCTTTTATAATTCAGAAACATATTCAGTTTCTTCATTGTGGTGACATATTAAAATGTGTTATTTATTCCCCTAAAAGAGTGGGAGTTGAACATTAACCAACGACTTCAACTGTTTCTAATCCATAAATTATATATAATATCCATTGGTGATGAATGCTAACGTGATCCGCTCCAAACAGTAGCATATAATTTTGAGACATTTACAACAATTCACTCATCACATCACAGTTGATATTATTTATAAGATTGGAATTATTATTCTTTAATTCTCAAGTGATTATATATCTATGTATGTAACTGTAATCAGATGCCAAATTCAAACACCAAAGTGGTAATGTGTTATCATGAATCGTAATCAAATTGCCGACCTCCGTCAAATATACTTGATTTCCTAACATATTTCTTAGTGGTAATTCTCGTGAGTTAGTAGACGTCAATCATATACCTATAGTCATGGCTATTATATAAAAGTCGTAGTGTAACATAACGTATTAGGTCTGCGACATTTAAGCAAACTTACTACCATAACAACTTCAATATAACAAATATCAAGAAGCACATTAATGTCAGAGTCAGGATTGTTTTCGTCGAGAGAGATTCCTCTTCTATTATAGGTTATGGGCAATAATCAATAATGATCGTAACTGACATGTTATCAGTTGGCTCATCATATAGACCGATTAGAGTATTACAAAATAAATAAAATGTTGACAACAAGAGGTCACATAAACAATTGATTTCTTAGGCATAAATTGGGATTTTCTGTAAGCTACGCGACCACAGAATAAGGTTCATCTGCTACTGGACACTCTATAATTAATCTGAACTCGAAGGATTTCGTAAAATACAATATATTACCTTTATCCTAACAGTGTTAGCTAATCAAACAGACTTGTTACTCTTGAACTGTATTTTAAGCCAGGACACATTTCTAAACAGAAGAATTGTGACCATCTTATGTTTCCTTTGAGTTGAATCTGTGAATATCAGATTTCAGGTGGTGAAGATACCGTTCACATAATAACTATAGAGGTAATGCAGAACCTGATGTCATACAAATAGATGCAAAAATCCATATGGAAACGTTATGATGTAACCTCTTTGTGCGGATATTGTCCCTCGATTTAGCAAATTAGTCACAAAATATACGCTCTATATCACCAGATTGACTATAACTTCGGTGTTTGTCATATTATATATAATACGTTATATTATACTACAGAGTGAGTGAGTGGTGAGTGAGTGAGTGAGTGAGTGAGTGAGTGGTGAGTGAGTGGGTGAGTGAGTGAGTGGGAGAGTGGGAGATGGGAGAGTGAGCGAGCGAGCGAGCGAGTGAGAGGGTGAGTGAGTGAGTGAGTGAGTGAGATTTAATTTACTTGTTTTCCCATTCCAAGAGTATTATTCCATATAAATGCCATCCATCCATCCATACGAATATTCTCAGTTTTTATGTTGCTTTGTTGAGAACACAATAAATTATGTTTCATTATGTTACATCAAAATATTTATATCTGGAATACAAGCTTCATTTGAAAGCGACATATCAAACTTAATTATCCCATAGTTTTAAGTAACATAAACCCAAGTTCTGTCGATCCGGAGATGTATATTACGGTTTAAGTGTGAGCAATGAGAACACCACATTTAAGTCTATGTAAATGAGAACATACGGTCTGACAGCATTAAATTACACTTGGCTCAGAATTAGATAATTGACATGAGGCTCAAATCGCTTGCTAGGTTGAGTTTTTGTCTAAAAGTTTTCGTTATTTATAATTCATTGTATTATTCATTGTATTAGTATGCGAGAGTCGAATGGTCTTTCTCAATTCCAATTACATCCATTCTACGTCATGCTATACAAATAGAGTCGAGTGGTTTTGTCATAAATAATATTAGAATCTATTATAGCGTTAGTAGAGCAGAGGTCAGGTCTAATTAATGTGGTTTAAAAATGTTAATTCGTCATACTGTTTTGATTTATACATAATAATTATTCCCGATTACAATTAAACTGTAATTGTCGGTTCTTGGTGATTATCTGTTTTACAAATATATCTTTGTAAACAAATTTCAGTAAAATAATACCTGAAGAAATGTACATCAATAATAATAATAACAATAATAACAATAACAATAATAATAACAATAATAACAACAATAACAACAATAACAACAATAACAACAAAAATAATAATAACTGGGAGGTGATGCTCAGAAAGATTTATCTCCGTACCTTGCAATATGAGTTTTTGTACTTTCAAGAGTGATAATGATAATAATAATGTATATTTAATAAAGCACCTTTATCAGCAGGAGCCATTCAAAGACGTTGTACAAATAATAATATAATAATACCCCAAATAATATGTAAAATAATAATACCCCAAATAATATGTAATATAATAATACCCCAAATAATATGAAATATAATAATATCCCAAATAATATGTAATATAATAATACACCAAATAATGTGTAATATAATAATACACCAAATAATGTGTAATATAATAATACCCCAAATAATGTGTAATATAATAATACCCCAAATAATGTGTAATATAATAATACCCCAAATAATGTGTAATATAATAATACCCCAAATAATGTGTAATATAATAATACCCCAAATAATATGTCTGTTTGGAAAAACACTATCAGAAAAAGATACGTATTATTTATCTGTGAAAGCAACAGGTGTGTTTTTAGAATGGATTAAAAAGATTCAAGAGACTATGCATTTCTATTATCTGCCGGAACCCTATTCCACAAAGTGGGAGCTGTCACACTAAACGTTCGAAAGTAACAAGTTCATCTCTATATATCAAACGTCACAATGTTTCCAATGTAAGGTTTCCAATATATTCTATATCTAAACGTGCAGTTACCACGACACAGGTACCGCTACGCCTAATGCACAGAGTCAAATCTTGTTTGACGGTCAGCGGCATAAAATCAATAATCGCTCTGTAAACGTCCATGAAGAAATGTTTCGGCGAATTCTGCGCGGGTCAAAAATCTACGGATCCGGCTCACCCGATTACACTACCACCGGTTGTCTGGACACAAATATAACTGCTCCACTTTCATTCCAGAATGACTTCACGACAGTTATATATATTTGTTTTATTCAGGCAATACGGCATCAGTTATATATTTACGCAACACCCATTTATATAATTCTATATTCCACAGTATTGCAGAATAACCGTAATTAAAATGTAAGCAAATTTGCCACACGACTTGTTCGTTTAAGGTCTTCCTGACCAACTAAAGTTTGTCACTAAAACACTTGAGCATGTGACTCGATTGGGTCAATCACAAACCATTAAGTAAAATGAATTCATTTACAACAGAGAAATAAGAATAATATGGCCAGAGACTGCAAACCATAATGTTTCGTGAGAAGTAATAATAATTTCTTAACATATCAACATCAGATGAACTTGAGTCCATGGATTCCAGTTACATATGGTAAACATTTCCTTATCCAGACTGATCATTCTCCGTTAGTACTTCCGACTTATGATATGGGTACACAATATAATGTTCTGATAATGTAATTGTGGATTATTTAAGTCGTTGTATGTAACTAATAATTAACATCTAATTTGTGTTAACATCTAAATTTGGTTCTTTTCACATATATATAAGTAAAACCGAATGTGTGTGTGTTTAGGGTACATAGTAAGAGGCAACAGGCACAGAGCATCAACATATCTAAACATCCTTCGAAACCTACATCCATAAATCTAAATACAAATACAACTATACATACATTAATCTAAAAATAAAATGTTCCATACCTCCACATATTGATAAATGTGTGCGTATACCTAAGCATGTGTCTGGTCTACTCATCAGCCTGTGGGAACCAGCTAATTCGCTTTTCGTACGCGACAAATATGTCACGCCCACAGGAAAGGGGCTACATGCAGGCTACGTACAAAAAGCGGAAGCACGTAAAAAAACATACCATTTGATACCACAGCTCGCAACAAACAACCCGTGCGTGTGGTTCAATTGTGACTTGCTACATACATATCATAAACTATTTTTACCCAGTTTACATTCAACAGTAATTTTCTGTGGTCCAAAAAAACCTTATAAAACTTTTGACACCTCAGATGCTGACCTCAGTTTTATTCTGGGTTCGAATAACTAAAATAAATCCTACCTAAATGAACCATGTATCAATACACTCCGACTGGTCTGGGTCGAAGTTCTTTCTAACTAATGAAAAATTAAAAACCCCCTTTTATATATAGCCCTCAGCGTGTTAACAAACATTACAGTTTGTTCAACAAGAGAATGTACACTAACTCAGTATGGACCCTGAAGTGTTTTAACTAAAAAAAAAACAAAGTAGCAATACGCACAATGGATTATTACGGATAGAAGAAATATCGTCTCAAACCCGAGTAAATACTTTTATTTACTCGAACCTAACAGCTACCCTCATACGTTTCCGTTCATCACAAAGGGGAAACGCCCCTTTTAATTTAGCGCCCCTAAGTAATGCAGTTAGGTGTGGTGGGATCTAAATTAAAGCGCCTATCCACTTGATCTATTTGACCCATGGTCGAGAACAGCGGATTTCACAGTTCCAACTGCGAATGACACGTCGGGATTATAATAGCTATACATTTAACAAATTTCCTATATCAGTGTAATCTAATTATCTAATAGGGGAAAAAAAACTCTGTCCGCAGTTTAATACCCATGAGATGCCTGCCGGAGTAACAAACGACTCCAGGAGTATAAATCCATCAAGCAGCATTGTATGAATTAATGGGTCGTTTGCAGACCACATAAGAGGACAACAATATAGATTCTACATTTACATATATATATATATATATATATATATATATATAAAAAATTTATATATATATATTTTTTTTTGGTTTGTTGTGTGTGTTAAAAAATATAATATTAATATATATATATATATATATATATATATATATATATAGCAAATCTAATAGAGAAAACATCAATAACGACATAACTTTGTCACATTGGCTCAGAACATCAATATCTAAACATCCTTTGAATCCTATGCTGGTAGTCTGTAGGTACGAAGAGATGCCGCCACTTAGTTTTAATGTGGAATCGTTAAAGGTGCAAGCAACAGCTACCCATTTGGTATTATTAATATTAATAACATTGCTGCTTGTAAAACTACAAGAGATATTTTATGGAGAACAAATTATGAACTGAATCAATTTGGTTTTTGTAATTCCAATATACGATATTTCATGTTTCGGACCTACTGCACTAGTTTTACGGCTCCCCCTTGTGGCGATTAAATTCGCCAGCAGGAAATAGGTTTATTAAACACGTAGGAAATGTATGCGACAAATCTGGTGTGTGTACCCTCGAACTCACTGTTGTCTGGTGGAACATTTATATAATAATAATAATAATATGTGACATTTATATAGCGCCCTATTCGGCTACTCTAAGGCGCCTTACAATATTACTATCCCTGACTTAGTAATACTAATAATAATAATGTATATTTAATAAAGCGCCCTTACTAGCAGGAGCCATTCAAAGGTGCTGTACAAATAATATGTAATATAATAATACCCCAAATAATATGTCTGTAAAAACCCTGTAACGATTTAACAGATAATAAATATTTATATGTGAAAGCGACCTTAAACAGGTGTGTTTTTAGAAGAGATTTAAAATTTCCAAGAGACGACGCATTTCTAATATCTTCCGGCAACCTATTCCACCATATGACTTGAGCCGAGACACTGGCACCTGCAATAGTATCTGACTGGATGACCTAAGTTTTCCGGATGACTTTCTAATGGACAGCAGTTCACACAGGTATTATGGCGCTATATCATTAATAGATTTATAAGTTATTAATTTATTTATAAGTTATAGACCGTTTCCACCCAGAACACAGCTCAACTCCCAAGGGAACATACAACGCCTGCTGCCATTGTAGGCGCAAATCGTTTCTCAAACACATAGCCATCGCGTCCTGTCAGGTTCTTATTTTTTATGGACCAGTAAACCAGTCGCCACATGACGGCATTGCAGCTCACGTAGCCTCGAACCCGCAACCGTTCGGCTACGAGTCGTACGCACGCTCTAACTAACTGCGCTATCACGGCTCGATAATGGAAGTTCTGACATAAAATACGAACTATTAGCAAGATTTACGTCATTTTATCAGTCCATTTGTATTAGTAAAATATAGTATTATATAAGACGTCAATAACATCTGTCGCACTGAACAGAAGGCAGTTAAAATTATTGGTGGAGAGTGTTTGGATGAATATAGCAATTGTAAGTTAATTAAACTATATGATTGTAATAATAAATGTGATGAACCTGCATTTAATGAATTGCGTCTAGTTAGAGATGGAATACTGAATATTGATATCGATCTTTTTGATGATGACTTTGTTTAATTAATTAGTTGTGCCTAGGCTAGCATAAAGTTATTAATATGTTTTGTAATTTGGTTTTGTGTATTTCTTCTTCTTATTGTTTTAGTCCCTGGTAATTTGCGTCACGGTACACTGGATCTATACAAATTAATGCTAAGTTTTCTCACCACAAAGCCGACTAGCTTCGGTCCGTCGATCTCGCCATGCCAACTACTGTATGATCGTGGTGCTATTTTCAGGTGTGAGCCACATTACTAACAACTTGATGGCTGACAGTAAGATGTATTTTAAGTTCATGAGGTTCTTCTTCTGGTTAATATTATCCGGCTTGGTGTTGGCTTCTATAATTGTCTGGAAGAATGGATATTTATATTACAGAACTAGGAACCCAGAGGTTAACAGACGATCCATTCAATCGCCATTTGAGGAAACATCGTACCCCGGCAATTATACTAAAGCCAGTAAAGGTAAGTTGAAATAAACGAGAGGAAATACTCGTTTTAACATTGAGCGTGTTGATTCAGCGTTAATAACGACCATTTGTGCTATAAATATGAGTTTTTAGCAGTTTGTTGATATTTGATCCTAAAACTGATTGTGACATTGGATTCCCCATATAAGAGAAACTACAAACACACATTTCAGTAAAGTTTATATCTTGGCGATGGCAGCCATCTTAGATTTATCAATTTCGAGACATTATCGGCCATTTTTTAGTTGGCCATACAGCAGATTTGAGTTTCCCTAAATTAAGACCATTTGCCTTCGGGGTTAACATTTTTGAAAATTAACCGTCTGTGGTGTTATATGTTCCCTTTTGCGAGTCGTATTACCAGACGTGCAGCACACAATTCTTTAATATTTATTGTGGATAACAGCTGATCAGATGACTGGCCGCCAAATTAACGAGACGACTGACCGCCGGTTACATATTGTGATTATAAATTAAAGAAATTATTTATCCTCGAAGTTCTTTTTATTTTTGTACTAGCAAGCGATGATTAAAGTAAATTGAATAGTTGGACGATTTTATTTATTCAAGACGCAGGTATTGTTAGACACAATAAATTGTTTTTATGTATGAATAAATACACAATCTTTTCATCATATACAGGTGCACTGACACAAATACCAAATAACTGGAAAAAACGCAAACTGTCAATTGCGCTAGAACATGTACTTTCCAGGACACGTTGATATATACAATCGCACTTTCGTGTTTAATATTGTTATATAAATACCCCTGAATATTCTAAGCAAAGCAGAAGTCAACACCAGGTGGTTGTGCCCAATGGAAAATTTTAAGTCTCTTCTAAAAACACACCTATTTAAGGTCGCTTTCACAGATAAATAATTATTATCTTTTAAATCACTTACAGGGTTTTTACAGACATATTATTTGGGGTATTATTATATTACATATTATTTGTACAGCGCCTTTGAATGGCTCCTGCTAGTAAGGGCGCTTTATTAAATATATATTATTATTATAATGGGCTACAGCCAGGGGTTTCTACTCCAAACTTCAACAAGTTACAAGTTCTAAGCAAATCATTACGTTTACCGATATACCAATAGTATGCCGCCGATTTTCCCGTGTGTCGTATGTTCCAGAGGTGTTCGTGTAAACAGTTTAGCTGTTAGTTGCGATGTCTGCTATAAATGGTGCCATCTCTCGGTGTGTAGTGTATAGTATTACCGATACTGTACATTTATTACAGGCCAGGCTCATCCGTAGTCTTTATTATGAGGCTGGTTACTCTTTGCACCATCTACCATAAAAATGAGACCATAAAATAATACCCAACCGGCATTGGGCATTGCATTAGGTGGAAGTAATTAAGACTTTATCTATGTGTACATATTGTAAATATTACCGATATATTTCTATGAATAAATTAGCAGTAATGAATTGTTGTATGAATGTGCCATATTTCTGTGTGCACTTTGTATATGCCACTGTTAATAATAATTCTCAAATAATTCTGCGAAAATAACATATTATCCAAGTACATATTGGGGCTTTTGACCTAGCTGGCTTTTAGCCTACTACAAATGTGAGGGCTTTTGACTGGAACCCACCAACGACATGTCTAAACTAGTAATACGGGGGCACAACCACAAATATACCGTGATCCATTTAAATATACATAGCCTTCCGACCACCTAATTACGAATTTAGAAGACATTGGTCTTGTTATTAATTTGTTCATGTTATGTGAGACCATTTTATCATATATTAATATGTTTGTAATGTAATCAGTTTGTCTGTAATAACCACAAACTGGGACGAGATGGGGGGGGGGGAGTTTCTCTTTATATTAGAGATGAATTCAACTTTTCGGTACGTAATGATCTGACTATTAGTTATGATTATGAGGTTATACCATTTCGCTGAGATAAATAACAACAGACATAAACTACTACTTGGTGAAATATACAGGGTTCCAGATACCAACGAACAGATATCTAATCGGGCGATATGATTCAATTCTTTAAAATCCGTCTGACTTAAATGGTGACGTTATGATTCGTACAGATCAGAATTTTAATTATCTTGATATTGAAACACATTCTAAAACTCGTGATTCACATGATATCTTTATCTATTAGGGATTTCTCCCAACAATGACATTACCGACACGTTTTCTTTAATTTTGTTCAGTTCTTGGTTATAAGCACGATAGATTTCTAGAATAATACAGTATATTCGTTATGAATGTGATATTTCGCCTTTAATCATGAATAATATTTCAAAAATTGCTAAATAAAATACAATTGGGACTTTGTGTGCTTCATTGCTAACCAATGTGATTACTGAACAAACAATTCTAAATGTAAACGTGTCCAAAAAGATAACCTGTCAGGGGTAGTTAAATTATTTCATTTCCCCTAATTTAGAATTAGAAGATATATGGTGTAATCACATTTTTAGATATGTGGGAGTTTTAATATCAAGATAATGCTATCGGTAAATCGTTCTGAATACACAAACTGGACGACGAGGGGGTTGCTCCTTATATTCAGGATGAACTTCAACATTTTCGGACGTAATGTCTGACTAGTTAGTTAGTGATTAATGAGTGTTAACGATAAAGAAACATTCTTCGTGAATAAAAAAAAGGTACAATGCGACCGATTAAGACTATCTGTTCGGGCGTTGATTCTTGTATTAAACACGTGGAAGGTGTACGGTCTGGGACAATGGTATTTCACCAAGTAGTAGTTTATGTCTGTTGTTATTTATCTCAGCGAAAATGCTATAACCTCATAATCATAACTAATAGTCAGATCATTACGTACCGAAAAGTTGAATTCATCTCTAATATAAGGAGCAACCCCCCCATCTCGTCCCAGTTTGTGGTTATTACAGACAAACTGATTACCCCGGATAGGAAACATATTAATATATGATAAAATGGTCTCACATAACATGAACAAATTAATAACAAGACCAATGTCTTCTAAATTCGTAATTAGGTGGTCGGAAGGCTATGTATATTTAAATGGATCACGGTATATTTGTGGTTGTGCCCCCGTATTACTAGTTTAGACATGTCGTTGGTGGGTTCCAGTCAAAAGCCCTCACATTTGTAGTAGGCTAAAAGCCAGCTAGGTCAAAAGCCCCAATATGTACTTGGATAATATGTTATTTTCGCAGAATTATTTGAGAATTATTATTAACAGTGGCATATACAAAGTGCACACAGAAATATGGCACATTCATACAACAATTCATTACTGCTAATTTATTCATAGAAATATATCGGTAATATTTACAATATGTACACATAGATAAAGTCTTAATTACTTCCACCTAATGCAATGCCCAATGCCGGTTGGGTATTATTTTATGGTCTCATTTTTATGGTAGATGGTGCAAAGAGTAACCAGCCTCATAATAAAGACTACGGATGAGCCTGGCCTGTAATAAATGTACAGTATCGGTAATACTATACACTACACACCGAGAGATGGCACCATTTATAGCAGACATCGCAACTAACAGCTAAACTGTTTACACGAACACCTCTGGAACATACGACACACGGGAAAATCGGCGGCATACTATTGGTATATCGGTAAAGGGAATGATTTGCTTAAAGAACTTGTTGAAGTTTGGAGTAGAAACCCCCCGGGTTTAAAATAATAATAATAATATTTAATAAACCCCTTAAAAAA
>JAODUP010001729.1:0-45312 GCA_025642065.1 Paralvinella palmiformis
AAAATTTTAGACACATGCACTTGAAAAAAGGTTTCTTATAACCGAAACTAGTCGGCTATTTTGGGCTGAGTGAAAATATATTATTTCTGCTATTGTCGGAGGTATTATAATTAGTATTATAATATATATTATATGTACTGATATATATGCTTTATTTCCAGTTATAGCTGCGTTATATATGTACTAATATAAAAATTTGTTTTCTATTTAGGTAGTAGTCGTTTGATCATAATCTGACTGATGATAGAGACACTGACTGACTGACTGACTATACTGACTGACTGACTGACTGACTGACTGACTGACTGACTGACTGCCCTTGACTGACTGACTGCTACTGACTGACTGACTGACTGACTGACTGACTGACTGACTGACTGACTGACTGACTGACTGACTGACTGACTGACTGACTGACTGACTGACTGACTGACTGACTGACTGACTGACTGACTGACTGACTGACTGACTGACTGACTGACTGACTGACTGACTGACTGACTGACTGACTGACTGACTGACTGACTGACTGACTGACTGCCCTGACTGACTGACTGACTGACTGACTGACTGACTGACTGACTGACTGACTGACTGACTGACGACTGACTGACTGACTGACTGACTGACTGACTGACTGACTGACTGACTGACTGACTGACTGACTGACTGACTGACTGACTGACTGACTGACTGACTGACTGACTGACTGACTGACTGACTGACTGACTGACTGACTGACTGACTCACTCACTCACTCACTCACTCACTCACTCACTCACTCACTCACTCACTCACCATATATATGTAGACAGTCGAGAACAAGGTAATTAGTTATAACAAACCGATATTCGGTTCTTTTGTTTGAGTCTAAGTCACATGTAGGTTCGCTGGTCAGTGACATAGGCTTACTCCACAAAAACAACTAATTTTTCTATGTTTATGATGAGAATGATTTCACATAAAATCATTCATCTTTACTCAAATAATATTTCATGGACATCGTTCATGTATTTAAGTTAACTCTATTTTTAGGAAAGGTTCTTCTTCAAGGCAAAACCTTTCAATTTCAGAATGCACCAGGATATACACATTTTCATAGGTAAGATTTTGGAAGAATGGTGCCATTTGTGTCCCTGATTTCACCTGGGATAGCGTATCTTCTGTTCTCTTGACTGAAATGGTCCAATCACTTTGTTATATTACTAAAGTCGGTAATACTAGTACAGAGAACATGGGTGAATTTGTGCATTCCTGGTTGTGCACAAAATAGATAATGCTTAGACCAAATGTTTCATGTATTCTGATGAGTGAAATATCCAGAAAAACAAATCGACACAGGAAATCTCAGAGAAAATGATGGCGAATACAACACTACATCCACAGAGAACGGTAAACGCTATACACCATAATAAATAAACTAATTATTTAATATTACAGTATAATAGATTAATCAGGCTCCGACCATAAAAAGACTGTTTTCAAACTCACTCAGAATCTTATAAACGAACAAGGGGTAGCCATTTTACAAAAATCTGTATCAAATTAGAAGTATGCAAAAGGGTTAAGTAACTTCTTCGTGAATACATAACATTATCAGTATTCATGACAACATCAGTGCAGATTCGTTTAGAAATAATATTGAAACAAGTGATATCGCCGGGAATACTGATGTCATGTTCCAGGGTCAGAAGACAAAATGACCGGAGTAAAGAACTGTTATAACATTAATCGACCTCTATCAAACTTTCCATTTTTATCAAAGCTACTGGAGCGGATGTTTGATAAGAGATTAGAGACACACCTGTGTAGTCATATCGTGTATCACGTGTAGACATATTAAAACTGACAAACCACCTTCATTATTCACGTGACACCTTAAGACCATTCCCTAACTTGAATTCAGTGTTATATGAATGACAGAGTTTAATATGTACTGCTTCGTAACGAGGCATCATCTGATGTTTGTGCCATGATGACCCGTGTTAGGTTCGATGATATATCCTATGTTATCTAAACCTGTCAGATCGTGACATGGTGCAATCTACATTATCTTTGTTAGGCTGGTGTTATTTATCAAACCCAGATAGGACGCTAATGATTAACGCAACTGCCGAGAAAAAACATCATCATAGGTAATTTATGATCTGTGGAAAAATGTATTGTATTATTATCAAATCCAAAACGTTGGTAAAGAACGTCATTGTGTCACAGCAATGTTGCTTACAACACTGGTTCAGAACTCAGTAACATCTTGTCTAGACTATGATTATACATTGTTCCTGGATATATTAGCAGGCCACTCAGAACATACATACATAACTGTGTGACTTGCTTCACATGAAATACACTAATGGTACCCTATCACACCTGTATTATACTACCGAGTGGGGATACAACCTTGATAGATTCCAGTACATAATTGTGAATATTAGCTAGAGCATACCGGACGAGGTACTTGACAAATACCAACCAGTACATACTTTAAATTAACATATTAAATTATAATTGTCTGTTATCAACGGAGTAAAAGCAATTTGTCATGAAATATGATCCCGTTAGTCATCATACAATATGATATAATCAATTTAAAAACATCAAAACTGGAAAGAAAATCTTAATTTCTACGCAAACCCTTTATTAGTGCAGTTACTGACTATCAATTTATCACTTTAAATTTCTTTATAAAGTCTTTATAACTTGGTTTTATATAATTAGTTCATTTTCTCACAATTTGTATATAAATGTTAAAGAAATGTCTTCACCTGCCACAAGTGAATATACTGCAGTACAAATATTAGTATTGCTCTTCTTGATCTTGTTTTTTTGTTGGTACTACTACTACAACTACTACTACTACTACTACTACTATTACTACTTCTACTATTACTACTACTACTACTACTACTATTACTATTACTATTACTATTACTACTACTATTACTATTACTACTACTATTACTACTACATCTACTACTACTACTACTACTACTACTATTACTACTACTACTATTACTACTACTACTACTACTACTATTACTACTACTACTACTATTACTACCACTACTACTATTACTACCACTACTACTATTACTACTACTACTATTACTATTACTACTATTACTACTATTACTACTACTACCACTACTACTACTACTATTACTATTACTATTACTACTACTATTACTATTACTACTACTACTATTACTCCTATTACTACACTAATACTACATTACTAATGTTATTACTTCTACTACTACTAATGATACTACTAGTACTACTACCACTAATAATGATACTACCATTATAAGTAGTAGCATTAGTAAATATATTAGTATCAGAAGTAGTAGTAGTAATAGTAATAAGAATGATTGTGATGCTGCTGATGATGATTGTAATGATGATAATAATAACAATAATACAATTAACAACAATAATATTAATTGTAATAAAAGTAATAGTAGTGGTAATAAAACAGCATTACTCTTACTAGTAGTAGCAGTCGTATTAGTATTAGTAGTAGTATTATTATTAGTAGTAGCAGTTGTAGTATTAGCAGAAGTAGTAGTGGTGGTAATAAAGTAAGTAGTGTTTTTACACAAATTCATGGCTGCTGGATTATAGATACAAAACGAAGATGTTATTAAACTTGTTATCATTTTGCATTTGTTCAAATGAAATCTATTAACGCAGCATGTTGTTACGTAGTCACCATTAATTAGTTATATTATACTAGATAAGATAATATGAAACCAGTTTTGGTCAGTTACTCATCCTCTTATACAGGTTTGATTGATCAGCGATGATGATATAGATGATACACTAACTCTAGAAAATTGTGATGGATAAGTCTTAATTTCATCCCTGAGGGGTTCGATTTCATTTTCAACAATTTCTTTAGACTTCCCATTTGCTAAACAGAAAGTAATAACCTCTCTTAGGTGAGCTATAGTCTAGAGAGTAACACATAACAAGATGACAACTTGTCAAACTGAGTGTCCACCGGGTATATAATATCAAGGCTCTAAGGAGCTATATATATATATATATATATATATATATATATATATATATATATATATATATATATTTGTGTGTATATGTGTGTGTGCATGTGTGTATATATGTATGTATGTATATATGTATGTATATAAGTATGTATGTATATATGTATGTATGTATGTATGTATGTGTGTGTGTCTGAGAGAGGGGAATTCCGTGTAGGGTAGTCTTTAACCAGCTAGAATCCTTCCGACAGAGTACTATGCTATAATATTACACAACACTTTAACATTTTATTCTCATAATTTCTCGTCACGACTTATGTCTGTAGCCTGAGCCAAATATATGATACTGGGACACATATCTTATATACAAGAGTTTCAGACTATAGATGCTAATTTGTTTAATTGTACATTACAAATGAATTGTGTTGTTGTTTTAAATAACAAAACGTATAGTTTGTCACTCCCTGATCATGCCCTAGACAGTGGCCTATAATAACTTACTATGATGTAATTTGTACATCAATAAATAATCAATAACATTATTTTACAGAAATTAGTGCACTTAGGTCTTAGTCTTAGGGTCTTGTGAGTGCTGGGGATGGTTAATCGTTTGTTAAAGAGCTTCAATCTGATAATTTCATTGTCCAGGTATGCTAGGTGTGAGCAATGTGGAGTCTTTAAACAAAGCAATCATTCACTTTATAATGTCTTCAGGAAACGGCTCTATTTGGCAGATAATGTTGGTCTGATACTGATATAGTAGTAATAGTATTAGTAGTAGTAGTGAGAGTTGTTGCTGTTATTGGTAGCACATTTGATGACGAGATCCTAGCTGTATTTATTACAACAACAACAACAACAACAAAACAGCAATAAAACAAATATAATGCAGCCATCATATTGGCCCACGTGTGTTATGGCAAGTTGCTTCATGATTAAACACTTTATGTGTTGCTACGTTTATTTTATTATGTTTATAACTGTATTATTTTAATTCAATCAACAACACAAACTGAAAATAAGTTCTTTTAACTGTACAAATGTCAAGAAATCCAAATGTTATGTGTATCGAGTGATATTATTTTCTTTAAGGAAACATGGTTAACGGATTTTGATACACAATTTTTAATACAGATTATTATTGATGAAGTTTAGGCTTGATTCCACTATACGTCACAATTTGATTCCTGTTGTGGGAACAAAAGGAAAATTTCAGGCTATAGCTGGGTGGAAAGACTATTTTAAAACAGTTCACTCAGATGCTCTGGGGGCCTTTTTACTTTGGCAGTCTATCTCTAATTCTAGATTTGGACCCATACGTGACATCATGAATTCATCACGTGCTAGATTCAAACAATATTTGTGTTTTGGCAAATCCAACAAATATCGAGCTCGAGCTGATGCTGTAGCAAATAAGCTTCTGTTAGATGACACTGTATGTTTCTGGAAGGAGGTTAGCAATATGAACAGTACTGGTAGTAATCTTCTGGCATCAACAATAAATGGTGTTACAGGTGAAAATAATATAACTAAGGTGTGGTATGACCACTATTACAAGTTCTAGAACTCAAATAGAAATACTTCTAATCAACCCTAGTGTTGTTTCTAAGATCTTGGAACTCTTATTGTTGGACTGACTACATGGTACAGACAGGTGTGTGTACACTCTCAAGCAGATAACAGAATATTATAATCAACGCTCTATTCCAGTATATATTTGTTATATTGATGCTTCAAAAGCATTTGATATTATTAATCATTGGTGTCTCTTTAAGAACATATTTAAACGTAAAATTGATGTCACTTTGATTCGTCTTCTTACATTGTGGTATTGTTAACAAACATTTTGTGTACGTTGGAGTAACCAATTCTCCTAATTCTTTATTGTGTCTAATGGTGTAAGACAGGGTGGAATTATGTAACATCTGTTGTTTAATATATACATGGACGAGCTCAGTTGCAACTTGAAGAAGAGTTATATTGGTCATAGTATGAATGGCATGATCATAAATCATTTAATGTACGCGGATGATGCCTGTATCATAGCTTCCTCACCTTCAGCTATCCAGGAACTGCTTGATATATGTGCTGATTTTGCTGTTTCAAATTGTATTATTTTTAATGAGAAAAAGACAAAGTGTATGTGATTCAAACCAAATTCAGTGAATAGTTTATTTCTGCCTTAATTATGTACCTCTGAAATTCGTGACAAGTAACACATATTTAGGTGTAATTATACATGACAAACATCAGGATGATGATGATGATGATATCATGAGATATGTTAAATCACTTTATTCAAGAGGGAATATGTTTATCAGTCGCTTCAAAACACGTCCCTCCAGTATTAAAGTAAAATTATTTAGCTAATTCTTTTGCAATGCCTATGGCTGTAATTTGTGGTCAACGTATAAACAGTATACATATAAGCGAGTTGTAGTGGCCTTTAATAATATATACAGAAACGTATTTGGTATTTTAAGAGGGGATAGTATGTCTGCAATTTATGTCAATAATAATATTGATTCATTTGGGATGCTGGTTCGCAAAATTGTTAATCGAATGGGTAAAACGTATTTTAATAATAACAACAACAATAACAATAATAATAATAATAATAATAATAATAATAAATATAATAATAATAATAATAATATTGTCTTTACATAATCATCATCATCATCATCATCATCATCATCATCATCATCATCATCATCATCACCATCATCATCATCACCATCACCATCACCATCACCATCATCATCATCAATATATATTTAATAAAGTGTCTTTACTGGTGGTATTTGTTTTTACAATACATACTGTTATTATCATTGTTTGGGGTTTTGTTGTAGTTACTGACGTCACAGTTATTTGTCAAATGCAATATTAGACATTTTGTCCATTATGCAAATCAATCACCAACTGTCACGAATCCTGAATTTAGTGGATTTGTGTTAAAATGTTCTGCCAGTTTTTAATTTTGCACTCATTTCGTTGAATCATGCATCTTACACCTATACTTAGTTAATTATTTGGGGTATTATTATATCACATATTATTTGTACAGCGCCTTTGAATGGCTCCTGCTAGTAAGGGCGCTTTATTAAATATACATTATTATTATTATTATTATTATTACTTTAGATACTGCAGAAGGGTGAGGGGAAGACTGTGGCAAAGTTGCTAGCGTATACCACTGCAGACCTATCGATAGAGTTTCGAATTGCTGCGTCACCTGCTCCCATGCTGTGCGGCTTAAATGGTAATTTCTCAGGTTGTTAGGATCTGCTGAGGGTAACGATTAAGACATTTAGAGCAAGGGTCAAAATAAGAATACCTCATTTCTCTCAACAAGATATAATCACATATTCAACAGACTTGCATTGGTTGCTATGAAGTGTTTTTTAAGAGACACTCTGAAATATCCGTTCATCTCTTTGTTTAATGTAATGGCGTAATTCCTATTCCTACACATTATCGATTAAGTAAGGATACTGTGTGATGACACCCATAAAACTGCATACAAGAAGCAGCCTTGTGATAGAAATGGGATAACTGAATATGAATATAAAAGAAAATTATCATACTCAAAGAATTCTTCTATGGAATGCTTTCTTAATCTCTTGACTGGGTCACATCCAGGACCAAAACACGAGGCATGACATCGTACGAAATAGTCTCACAAACACAGGTAAAACTTGGTTTAAAATCGTCACCAAGGGATTGGCAGCTGATTGGGGTGCCACCTATAATGCTGAAAGGGAAACTAGATATTATAAACGGATTACCTTAATCGCCGTTTCAGACAATACATCAAATAAAGGAAGAATTGTGTTGCTGTACAACGTCTGAGTACTCTCACATTGGCCAGGTTACAGCCAACGGCTACCTATCAAAACGTCAGAAGACAATAACCTACAGTCATCTAGTTCAAGAATAATATGTATAATTCAATCTAAACCTCAAAATATAACTATACATGAGGATGATGAAGATATGTCTAAGTCTTCATAACTGAGTTTTGTGAAAATCATTTACCTCAAAATGTTCATCCTCCATTTTTATTAAAGTTCCATTACATATTTCTAGACAGTGTTTAAAGGCTTTGTGTTATTTGGAACGTATACACGATATAACCGTTTATTTAAACTGTTATATTCTTTCTGTTTATACATTCTGCAAAATGTATTTCGGTTTTGTCTAGAACTCACTTTCTCGGCCCTTCAGTGT
The DNA here is from genome assembly GCA_025642065.1 of Paralvinella palmiformis. Taxonomy (NCBI): domain Eukaryota; kingdom Metazoa; phylum Annelida; class Polychaeta; order Terebellida; family Alvinellidae; genus Paralvinella; species Paralvinella palmiformis. The sequence goes on from JAODUP010001729.1 coordinate 8,241, forward strand.
ATAAATGATGTCTTCAGTGAGTTAACGCATCGACATAAGAAAGAGTATGAATAATCCTGTCAATCATAAAAGTCTGTCTAACATGAAACCTGATATTGAGTGATAGAATTTCGTCACTCGTGAAGGATATGGTGCCTTTATGTTCAACGTATCCATGACGAGATAACGTCTATGACAAATATTGTTATTTCCCGAGATATCAATGCGCAGATGATGACATCATCCTCAATTGTGTTCATTATTCAAATGACTTAACAGGACCATTATCTGACTTGAATGATGTATTATCTCTATGACAGAGCTTCATATGTAATAATTTACAACGGAGCATCGTTTCTCAAGATGATCAGAATGTGAGATGGTAAAGCCTACGTTATCACTGTTAGACTGATGTTATTTAGGCATATATGGGCATAATGCCCATCATATATTTGGTTAGGATATCACCAAGCACCGAAGCCTGTCTTTTATGAGATCAGTAATTGACTGAGATCTAATATGCTTAAATAGAATCCTCGCGAGAACCCCCCTCTCTCTCTCTCTCTGTATATATATATATATATATATATATATATATATATATATATATATATATATATATATTTGTGTGTTTCTATAATATAATCGCTTTCTTCTGTAAATCAACTGTATTTATTAATCAAATTGGACATTTATAATGAAGATAAAGGAATGTCATTGTCAAATATAATGTATTTATGAATATATTACTTAGATGTTTTATTCTATTACATTAGCATGAATTTAGCAGAATCAAATTATTTAATATTTATATTTCCATTTAAAAACAATTATTTCATGGACTCGTCCAACATCTACGATAATTATGGGATATTTTCTTTCTAGTTTATTTCCACGTAGAAACAATTTAAAATAAATTATGTATATCTAAAATAAATGCCAAGGTCACGTAACAATTGTCTAAGTAATAAAACTGGATCAATAATAAATTGAAGGACTTTTTGACAAGCTTAATGAAGGTGATTTGTTTCCAGTTTCAGTTCATTCATGAATATACCCTTTTTCTGAAACCTAGTTCGGATAAATAATTGACAGATATTTATAATACCTTATACAGACCCATTTCTACTTTGACAACAATGTCATTATTATACCAAAACACTATTTGACTCTGACGTATAATATACAAGTTCCGACGTCATATATGAAGTAAATCTAGTTTGTTTCTGACAGAGGTCATGACAATATCCTGACTAGAAGTGAATATACAAGTGACTTGAAATAATATGCCATTGTATTACGCCAGGAGACTGTTATCCAGGTAAAATAGATTTCTACAGTCATGTTAATACTACACCAAAAACACTTTGTATTAAAACACAGAGACGTTTACATGATTCATTCATTCATTCTTTCCATCCATCCTACTATCCGTTCATCCAGCCTTCCTTTCACCCATCCATCCATCCATCCATTCACCCATCCATCCATCCATCCATCCACCCATCCATCCATCCATCCACCAATCCATCCATCTATCCATTAAATGTATGTATGCTGTCTATGTCGATAAACTCTATCAATATTATTAATTTTCTTTACCCCTGCTTTTTTAGTTACTGAGTGACTACTTTGTTTTGTCTCGAAACTGATTACATTTGGGCAAATTGTCAAGTGGCAACCGTTTAAAGTAAAAAACGATGATTTGAATACATATCTCACAGAAACATGTAATACAAATGATTGATCCAAAAAACTACAGGTTTAATACCAGCTTACGGCAATTCCTCTAAGAATGAAACAATGAAAATTACAACCTTTGATGATTAGTGAAACATTTAAAACGTTTGCCGTGATGTTGTTTATTGTTTGGGATAAAGGATATTATGTCCAAATGAAAGGTGACAAATAAAAACATGTGTTATGTTCATCACAAAAAAGCATTCGTATACTTATAAACATAAGAACCTCTCTCCTTCTCTCTCCCCCTCTCCCATTCTCTCTCTCTTTCTGTATGTGTGTGCGTGTGGGGGCGCGCGTTTGTCTGATCGAGTAACTTGCTTATGAGAAACAATTGTATTTATGTAACATCTTTGGATAATTACCAGTCTGAACAGTTAATTTGTGTCTGACGCATTTTATATGTTATTGTTATAACTGTGATGATGTGATATAATTAATATACTGATTTAAGTTACAATACTAATTTAAATGTAATTTCTGGCATCAACTATAGTGCATTGAAAAAAAGGGACAGATGTGTTATAAATGATGGTCTAATCGAAAGTGTTGTCATCTCGTACCCAGATACATTGTCTTCATAAAATGTAATTAACTTTGTTTAGGAGCTTTTAATCAAGATGTGACTATTTTTATATATGAAGAGGGAAAACAATATTTTAATGAGAACTTCTAGTTTGGCCTTCTGGTACTTGGATCTAGATGTTTAAGATGAGAAAGGAAAAAAAATGTCAAACAGTCACATCATAGGACATCAGAATGGTAAAAAGAAACAGAAATAGAAAATACTCCGGGGAAGATGGAATGAGATAGTGGACCCATCACGAACAACCGACTTAAGGTAAGAAAACAAACCGATAGAAAAGAGCAAGGACATAACTAGGCACGAACATTAAGAGAGTATTGCGAGTAGAAGCTATAGAGCTAACGGTCTGTGGCTGGTTGAGAAGACATGAGATAGATACATACATTACAGACGGGAAGGTAATAAGAGATTAGAGTCAGTAGTAATGAGAAATTATGGCACACATATATAGAGTGTCTATTGTGGGACTAAGGAGAGTAATGTTAGCGAAATTAAGACACTCTCATATAGAAGACACGACGGCATAGCGTGATGTACGATAAAACAGGACAATAGAGGAGCATATACCTGGAATATTCCAACCTCATTATTACGCCAACAGTACTAGTAATAATTATACACTAAATACAAACTACTAATGTATTTTTTAAATACGGTATTTAATTAAACCAATTATAGACGATATGAGAATAATCTAACGCAACTTTTTAGAGTCACAGAGTGGTATTCTCATCAAAAGGAATTTGACAAGCACAAAAATGTCCTGAAAAATATGTGGATTATTATGACAGAAATTATTAAAGCCATCATCACAGAAAAACCTAAAATTCTTAATAAACGGCATTCTGACGCGAGTTAAGAATTACTAGCTGAGTAATTTAGTGAATATCTTGGTGGAATTTATAAATTCTATATGTGTAGCATCTACAACCATATATGAGATATGGATTATTACAGAGTAATTAAAAACGGCAGTCCTCGTTGGGACGATATTAAACCCAACATTTATCATTTGACAAAGGATATGCACCATATCAATTGAAAATAAAAGTCTACTGCCGCATTTTAACAAAGGAGACGCTACAAACCATGATATAGTAAATGGAATATTTATCCAATGGTTTCAAACTTGTTTATTTATTTGGTAGAAAACAAACAGTAAGAATTAGTGAAAACAATTTTGTTCTTAAAAATATATCTTGTTGAGTGCTACAAGAATCAATATTAGGTCCATTATTATTTCTGATCTATATAAAAGATTTAGGCGCTTTGTCACAAACCACCTTTCCTGTAATGTTTGCAAATGACACTAATATTTGTATCCAAAAGAAAGTTTTGCAATAAATGGAACATGATTTAAATATCGAAATACAAAAACTTCAATATTCCTAATGTACGATACTGAATCAACATCATTTATATAAATGTGACTCAAATTCTATGGGAGTGATAATAGATAATAAAATCAATTGAAATTAATATACAACATATAGATCTAAAACATATTCTGGAAAGTCAAGAACAAAGTGAAAAAAGCTACTTTGATCAACTTATATTACCTCTTTATAAACACTTGTATTACAAGTTGTAACATTATATTGCTGTCTCCAAGAATATATATATATATATATATATATATATATATATATATATAAAATTTAATTTATAAACAAACCATTCGTATAATAAGTCATGCTGAATTTAGAAATCATACATCCGTTTTATTTAAACCACATCAAATTATGGATATCTATCAAGTGAACAAATATGTAACCCGTTTATTAATATACGCATGGATATGTTACCAAATACACTTAATGACACGTTCATGAAGCACACACATTCACGCTTATTTTGGTTCTAAATGATGGAATTCTCTTTTCGTGGGGTAACACTTGAATATTATACATCTATGAATATTTGTTTAAAGGCGGCAATAAAGCAATACATCTGGTGAACATACTAACAAGAAACACCACACAATTAAAATATAGTGTTATATCTAAGTATTTTAGTATGTATTAATATTTAAGGTATCAGAGATGTTTAGGTGATAATTGAAAACAATAATCATAAGCAGTTCACTTTTTCCTGTTTATTGTAGATTATTTACTATGATTTGTTTGTACTATTTTCTATGTTTTTATTCTATATTTGTTTCGAACGATCAGCCAATAAAGTAATCAATAAAGATATAAGAGATCAAAGTAATCCAGTGTCCTTAATACATTGACGTGTTGTGATTACAAAATGATGTATGTTTTAATGGCAGAAACTATGTTCGGTTTACGATGTTATGATACCGGAATATTTCACGGATAATTTATCTTGTCAGTTAAGTTACACCAGTGAAACTTGTGTCTAGTATGTATTTTGTAATATAGATTTAATTTATATTATCATAAATTGTTTATATCCGCCATTTTCTTCGGTTATTTGTTTTAATCGTTCATTTGACTTTATGTAATCGCCCACTAAGATATTTACTCCATTGACCTAAAAGAAAACTAGACCGAGCAGTCAGTGGTGTTTGATTGGGCCGCCATGACCAAACAGCGCTGACTTCCGGTAGGGGAAAAGCAACGTTGACGCGGCTGCGCTTCCAGTTTTGAACCTATGAATAAGGACATTTATTGTGACGTGTACATTACAATTTTGTGTGTGCAGAGAATCTGTATTACTCATCTCCTATTATATGCCATGAACTATGTAAATGTCGCTTTATTCAAGTCCGCAGAACTAGTTTAGTTGGGATCAAACGCCAGAGATAGGCCGTGGGTTGACGAACAGGCTAAATATCATAACAGTTAAGCTTAATTTCCAGCCAAAATAAAAACCCTCTTTAACAGCTATTTTAAATGTGTTCCTTATACTTACCGATGAAAATATATTCCTTTTGTATTACTTTTACTCCCACGGCTTATGCAACCAAAGACACAACAATAATTCACCATGTTTATAAACCCGATTTTACAGTCTGCATTCCGTTTTTCCACGACCAGAAGTTGGGACCTGTTTGTCATCAAATCGGCGGCCGTGTTCGTTCTAGTGTTCCTTCAGGTCAATGATTTACCACAAGAGCTTCCTTTTTGATTAAGTCTGTTGATGGTTGAGAGTTGGTGTTGTTTTTGTGAAACCACCAGAATACCTTTGCCTCTACCAAGTCAATAAAAAGATCAAAATATCCAGGGAAATCAAAGGACTGTTTTCAATGTTCTGAATAAAGTTACACATACTAAACTGATTATCATTCCAAATATTATCATCTCAGACAGGGATACAACCCATTTATTTAATAACTTATTGTGTCAAAAAATATTAAAAATACAGAGTAGGCATCCTTCTACCACCTTATCACAGGGTATAAAGCTGCCATTATAAAATAAGTAATAAAACAACTCAGCTGTCTAAACAATTGCAAAACTGTTTCAAATCTAAAATGTTTATCAACAATCATAGGACAGTTATTATCCTTGTAAGCAAATATTTATTCAATACAAACTTAAATGAATCATCGCAGACTTAATATAAAGTGGTGCCAAAACTGAAACAGCATTTATTCGAGTGAAAAATTATATCGTGATGTCGATTAATCAAGGAAAGCCAGTTTTATTTGTTCTTCTGGACCTGTCTACTGAATTCGATATATTTGAACATACCGTACCTTTCTCTAAGTTGAAAGACATGGTCAGTCTGTCAGGTAAAGTACCTGGATGGTTTGAATTCTAGTTGAAAGAAAGTGTCTATATATATAGATAATCACAAAATATACACGTGCACGAAAGTAAGAATAAAGGACGAGACAGAGAGAGAGAGAGAGAGAGAGAGAGAGAGAGAGAGAGAGAGAAAGAGAAAATATATATATGGTTTCTGTGTAGGGCATACATTATCTAGCTAGAAGCCATATGAGTACAGTGATTTAATATTATACGACGCTTCGACATTCTATTCTCATTAGGTCTCCTCGTGACTTCAGTCTGTAGTCGGAGACAAAATATATGATACAATAATTTCTCATTTCTTAAACAAAAAGTAAAAATCTGTCATAAGTATGCTATTGTCTGTAGGGATATCATGTTATAAAATGGCAGCTGGTGATAATGAATGTCAACCTGGTATATAATATCAAAGCTGTAAAGAGATTTATATGCGGGAGAGAGAGAGGGGGGGAGAGACATAGAGAGAAATAGAGACAAGGAAAGGGTGTCAGTGCATGGAATCTACTATTACACAACACTTCAGTTTTTTATTCGCATCAGGATGTTCTCATGACTTCTGTCTGAAGCCGGATATATATATATATATATATATATATATATGATACTGGGACTCATATCTTATATAAAACAGCTACAGACTAAGGATTGTAACCGCCTGTTTGACCTCAAGTACAGAGTGTGGGGATATTTCCCATGGATATGACCATGCTGTGCGAGAGGTCGGAGGTTAGGATCCAGCCAAGCAATTTTAACTTGACACTTTAATACTTATGTGTCAGCCAAAAAGTAAATCAGTTGTGACATAAATCTGTATTCCATTATTCATGATGTCTTTTATTATTATTTAAATGATTATCACAATTATAAAACCATTATTACTATCATCATCATTGGTTGACACTGATCATCTGGTAACAAAAATAATATACATCAACAACAACAAAAGAACATAAATATTAATATATGACCCATATTCTCCGTTATAAGCCGAAACGCAAATATTTAATGGGAATAACATTGATATTTGAGTAAGAAAACTTTCCCTACTCTTAAGAGAACGAACATTTAATCCGTGTAAAGTTTTACATTTTAATGTAACATTATCAATTATTCTTTAAATCACAAAATATACAGTGTGTTATTCACTGGCCGTGGACTAGAAAAGGGCCTTTGACATTATGCTTATTGTGCTGTAATTTGTATTTACATCAATATACAACCAATTACAATATATTTCCATCAAAAATGCTTATTATTGTTCTGATCATTACAGTAATATTATCCTGGAAAGTGTACATAATTTGGACATCTTCAAGTTGCAATAGTTAGTGGACATAGATACCTTCGTCTAGGTCGTAGAGACAAGTAACAGTGCTAATACTTTGCCTCTAATCGCAAACATATAATTTTACCCAACAATTGTAACTCAATTTAATACGTTCGACTTAGTTTCATCTGGTTTTATTATCTGTTATAACGAAATAGAGATAAAATGTATTGAGACTGAACGCCACGTTCTATGGTCAATCACAATATTATGAGCATCACGTACGTTTATCATGAAGTACAAAATGGTTAATCACTGGAGCACAGGAAAACTTACATTTAACTTTTTGTAATTTAGTTTATGGCCATTTGATTATATTGTTTTATTTTATGATACATAATCGTGACACATGGATGCAGTATTAAAACTTGGTCACTTATTTGAGAATTCTTCCCTGTCATGGTAGAAGTGACAGGAGAGATGGATGGAACTTGTTTATTTCAGGTTGAAGCAAATAGCATTTATCATGCTCTATCTTGCAGGAAGTTTCGATTGTGTTATATTATTTAAAACGTATTATATATATTAACTTTGTTAATGGATTGTAGAAATCTCAGCTCTAGTAATTACTTTAGTAAAACAAAACAATATTTCCTGAAGTAGATCTCAACCGAAGCAGCAGTAAACATGCATTACTGACAGCAGTCAGATCTCAGTACACACAGTTAATTACTATTAATATGTGTGTTTTGGTATCTTTACAGCTATGAAAGAAAAACTGGAAAGTTGGTTTATTTTCAATTGCTCTAATCAAAACAGTTGTATTGATTATAGTAACAGCGCTTCCTTCTAGACAGGGTTACAAAGGTTAACAGTTTCTAGATTCTGGTTTGAAATTTAAAACTATCTACGGAATTCTGGTATAAATATTGCTGGCAAAGTAAATACTTTAGACACATGCACTTGATAAAGGTTTCTTATAACCGAAACTAGTCGTGCTATTTTGGGCTGAGTGAAAATACTATTATTTCTGTTATTGTCGGAGGTATTAGAATTATTATCATAATATATATTATATGTACTGATATATATGCTTTATTTCCAGTTATAGCTGCGTTATATATGTACTAATATATAAAATTTGTTTTCTATTTAGGTAGTAGTCGTTTGATCATAATTCTGTAAGAATTATAAACATCACGAAAACCTGAGCCCACGCCTTTATTATATGTAACATAAAAAACACACACACACACACAAACACACACACACACACACACATACACACACACAAACACACACACACAACACACACACACACATATATATATATATATATATATATATATATATATATATATATATATATATAATATATTTAATTTGTTAAATGTATAGCTATTATAATCCCGACGTGTCATTCGCAGTATCGGAGATCTGCCTGAAATCCGCTGTTCTCGACCATGGGTCAAATAGATCAAGTGGATAGGCGCTTTAATTTAGATCCCACCACACCTAACTGCATATACTTAGGGACGCTAAATTAAGCGTGAATGAACGTTCCCTTAGTGATGAACGGAAACGTATGAGGTTAGCTGTTAGGTTCGAGTAAATCATAGTATTTACTCAGGTTTGAGACGATATTTCGTTCAAGTCCAGTAATAATCCATTGTGCGGTATTGCTACTTTGTTTTTATTTTAGTTTAATCGCTTTAGTGAGTCCATACTGTGTTAGTGTACATTCTCTTTGTTATGAATAAACTGTAATGTTTGTTAACACGCTGAGGCTATATATAGGGCTTGAATTTTCACTTAGGTTAGAGAAGAACTTCGATGCCAGACCAGTCGGATGTGTATTGATACATGGTTCATATAGGTAGGATATATTCAGTTATTCAAACCCAGAATAAAGCTGAGGTCAGCATTTGAGGTGTCGAAATGCTTTATATACATGTTTCTTTTGGACCACAGAAAATTACTGTTGAATGTAAACTGTGGTGTCAAAATAATAGTTTATGATATGTATGTAGCAAGTCACCATTGAACCACACGCACGTGTTGTTTGTTGCGAGCTGTGGTATCAAATGGTATGTTTGTTACGTGCTTCCGCTTTTTGTACGTAGCCTGCATGTAGCCGCTTTCCTGTGGACGATCTAAGAATAGATTCCGTCATTTAAATATCCGACCGAAATGTTTTAATTAATGTAACTCTCTATTATCTGTGGCACATATCTCAACCCCCTCACATGTTATGTGAGTTGTTTATGAGTTGGTATTTTGAGTTGTGTTTGCTGGGCAATCAATACTCCATTTAACGCTAACTGACACGGTGATATGTTGATTTGACATGCTGATGAAAGCTGTAATAATATATCTCGTGGTGATGATGATGATTGATGTTTTACGGCCACTTTTGTGTACATGGTAAGCCAAACGGGCCAAGCGACCTCCAGTGGTAATGAAGCGAAGTGAAAGATGAAATACCTTTCATATATGCCCACTTCGAGATTCTAACTCAGGTGTTAGTGATCTGTGGTTCAACGCGCTCCCAACTAGACCACGGAGGCGGCCTAATATATCTCGTGGTTATGAATGGTCACTTAGTGAGGCCAATATTGAAGCCAGCTATGTGGCCAAACTATATCATGCTAGATGTCGCTACTATACCATTTATCATTGTCATACAAGCGTACATACATACAAATAGACGGACGGACGGACGGATGAAAGGACAGACAGACAGATAGATAGATACATACTCGGTTACCTGATATATCTACACCTCTTCCTTCTATCAAGTTTGATTAAATTAAAGTTGCATTAAATATTTCCAGAAGAAAGTATAAAGGTACTTGTTTAAATAAAACAGGCTGATGAGTAGACCAGACACATGCTTAGGTATACGCACACATTTATCAATATGTGGAGGTATGGAACATTTATTTTTAGATTAATGTATGTATAGTTGTATTTAGATTTATGGAGGTAGGTTTCGAAGGAGTTTTGATATGTTGATGCTCTGTGCCTGTTGCCTCTTACTATGTACCCTAAACCACACACACACACACACACACACACACACACACACACACACACACACACACACACACACACACACACACACACACACACACACACACACACACACACACACACACACACACACACACAAAAAAAAAAAAAAAAAAAAAAAAAAAAACAACACACACACACACACACACACACACACACACACACACACACACACACACACACACACACACACACACACACACACACACACACACACACACACACACACACACACACACACACACACACACACACACACACACACACACACACACACACACACACACACACACACACACACACACACACACACAAAATATATATATATATGTATATATATATATATATATATATATATATATATACACAACAAACATGCCATTATATTGTAGTGGCTTTTATACGATCAGATAGTATACTAAATCCTTTATGTTGGAAAACTTATATTTGACTGTACTTCATTGCGCAGATATACCATAACATCTTCAAGGCGTGTGAAAAGTTTGTGTGTTATTAAATTTTGTTTGATGCTAAAATAAGGCACAGCAATGCCGTATGCTATCAGAAATAATGTGATAAATCATTATAATGCTGGATAATTAGGCCACCCAAACTTACAGCCATTAGATCTTTAATAGTTGTTAAAATAGATAGTTCTTTGAATAAACATTAACCAATCACAGCACATTTAGTTATTTGGTCATTTAATTCTCTATTGGATTTGGCAGGGCGGGGATCGCTTCATAAATCATTAAACGTTCCGTTTGAGAATATTGTACAGAAATAAATGGACATCTATATTGTTCATCTTCTGTAATAATTAAATCGTCAACAATAGATCGTATTATTATTGACCCAACCATAAAAATGGTCGAATGCTTAATGTTTATTAAGGTTGTTATAATTTGGTATATTAATATTAATTGGAGCTAGAGTAAGCAACGTCCGTATTGGTTCAAATGCGAACAGTTGTACGACACATATGATATCCTAACCAATTAATCACATTGTATCATGTATGTTTATGTGTAGGTTTTTGCATGTATTTGTGTGTGTGAACGAGCGTGTGTGAGTGTGTATGATAATCTATCTATGTATGTATGTATGTATGCGTATCTGTATGTGTATGTGTCGGCATCTAATATGTATAAGTGATGGATGGATGGATGGATGGATGGATGGACGGACGGACGGACAGTCGGATTGATGGAAGGAAAAAAGGAGAGAAGAAAAGAAACAGTTTTACGCCTTTCATCAACGTTATCCAGTATGTTGTATTAATATGATTTTGCAATATGTTTTACCTAGCTAACAGCTATCTGATATAATACAATGATTTATTATTATAAGACACTTTTATATTCCCTTCTAGTCAGAAAAGTGGTGTGACTTCTGTCAGAGAAAATACACATGACACCAAATGGTGTACTTCAAATAGAAGGGTCACACTTTATATAGCATACCATATAATCAAGTAGTGATCCTGACATGATAATGACATTGTGATTAAAGTAGAAAATGGTCTATATAAGGCATTATAAAATGTGTATGTATGTATGTGTGTATTTATGTGTGTGTTTGTGTGAGATATATATATATATATATATATATATATATATATATATATATATATATATATATATATATATATATCGCCATACAGATGAACTAAGTTATTAAGACCAATAATTGTTGTACAAGTAACAGCATCCCTAACATCCTGATCAGAGAACTTAATCAGCGGAATCCATATTCTTTTACAGGAAATGATGGAAGAAAGAATAGAGACTTAGTGCTTTCTGGCTAATGACAAGAGAGTAGAAGATTTATTCTCTCTATAAAGATTCCACGTTCTTTGGTGATTATCTGGTTCTTGTATGGTTGTTACGTTGTGTATTTGCGAATTTCGGTCCCTGTGTGTTTGTTTTGCGTGTGTTTGTGCGTATACGTATGCGCATGTATTTGTATGTCTATGTATATATGTGGCGCATCTAGCAGAGGAGTTGGGGAAACTCATAGTCCAGGTACAATGCAAACAGTCATCATCAAATGATCGGATGGAAACTTAAGAAAGATAAGAATGTCTAAAAAGGTGAATTTTCAAATGGTGACCGAAAGCAACTATGCTATTTGATGACTTAACCTGTTTAGAGAGTGAATTCCAAAGAGTAGAGACAGCAACTGAATGTCAGCATAAGGTTTAACACAGGGAACAGACAACAAATGAAAACCAGACGAACGGAGCTTTCTAGGCTTGGGTACTAGAGAAAGCATGGACATTATAAATATTTTGAGTGAAAATGGTTCAAGATTAATGAAGAGATTTCAGAAGTGGGACAGAATGAGAAAACCGACGAGACTGTGTGACAACGCTAATTAAGCAGTTCTTATAACACTGAAGTTTTAAAATATCCTTAGATGCGATGGTATAAAGAAGAGAGGTGAATTAATAAAGCGTACTAGTAATGAAAGCTGTAACAATGGTTTCGGCAACTGAAAGAAAAACACAGTGACGAATACACCAAAGCAGAAGCGACATGTCAGAGAAATATGTATTCTGAAATTAATATCACTATCAAATGTAACAGCATTATCACATACAGTGTGTGATGGTGTGATGCTATGAATAGGAATGGTTGTAGGGAAGAAATGAATAAGTGTGTTGCGTCGTCTGGATGGACCTATAATGATGAAATATGTTTGTCTGCATTGATACTAAGAATATATTTCGTCATTCACCCAGATATATCACTGAGACAGCTACCTAGCTGTGTAAGAGAAAAGTGGGTGTTTGCTGTAGATAACGATATGTATACTTGGGTGTCATCTACATATAAACGATGATCTAATTTGTCTATCTGTAATACGACCCTTTTTGATGATAGGACAAATAACAACCCCATAAACGTAGAAGGTAAACAGCACTGATAACAAATCAGTAACCTTAGAGTGTGCATATTTAAAGTGTCCAAATTGTATCTGCACTTTTCCAGTTTTTATCAATTGCACGCTCGACATCCAAAATGCAGAGAACTGAGAGAATTCCGATTTTGATGTGGTAATTAATCCATAATAAATTCTACGTAGTGCTATTTTTGCTGTTTGTATTTTTACCAGTAATAACATTTCAGGGCGACGACAGCCCATTTCTACCACAACAATTTGTCTCACTAATTTCTTTCCTAAAACTGACATTATCACTTAACAGGTTTTTATTTGGTAAAGTATTTGCTCGAGCTCGATCCCCATTGAATATTCAGATCCCCAAATAGTTCCTTTTAACCTGGGACGAGAGGAATCATAGCCGTAATATAAACTTGTAATTTAACTGCCAAAGCAAGAAGACTTCCTTGGCACTTGAATGAAATGTTTTCACATATTCATTACATCCAGCTAAAGCTGACATATGATATATGTTATAATGTCATATGTCAATAATGTTATAAAAGCTGCTTGTTTCAGCTTGTTTCAGCTTTTCCTAGCTGAATATATTATGCATTTGGCTGGAAAAAAGTATTTAATTTTAAAGATGTAAATCTGTTAGATCCAAATGAATTATTTATTGTCAAGCGCCTTAGAGTAACCTTCTTACAGGTTATATAGGGCGCTATATACATTTTGTATATTATTATTATTATTATTATTATTCAGCCAGTTCACCGTACTATGTGCACAATTAGTAAAAGTTTAAGAGTCAGTTGGAAGAAAGTGATAATCAACCAATTATATACTTTTATTATTACAACACTTCAATAGGGTTTAACCAAATTTAGAAATCCATTGATTTTTCGTCACCGTTGTTTTAGCAATAAGGTCATCAATAGCATTTACGTATGTAGTCGGACATATTTAAAACATTTCAATTATTCTGTCATCAGCACAATTAAAAGGCATATAAATATTACATAACATTCATTACAGTTGTCAAACATTGAGTATCGTAATTCATTAACCATGTAATCAACACAGTATTCGGTATTACAAGCTTTCGATGAGAATGTATGCCACCGCTAATAACAACATAAAGCAGATTCTCTCTGATGCCTATCTATCGGGACGCGACTGGTCTACACTCACAGCATCTATAGTTGGTGCTGAAGCTTTTCAGTGTAACACGAATCTAATAGGGTAATGATGATTGTGCCACGTTTGTGATTGTGAGGTATGGCGGTATGAGTTTTGCTTAATTTTGAGTCGTTTATGGGACTGGCGTTGATTGGTAAGTATAATACCCGTGACTTCGCTTAAGGATTTGTTATGAGAGCTGGGAACTCTTCATCAGACTTTGTGCTGAAGGATGAGGTATTGGACTCAATATCATCTGTAGCACAATCTGAGGTGATATCATTGTTAGGACCAACATTTCCATCGAGAAGGTCACGACTAAGAACAAAACGTTCACGGTGGGCTTAAAAAGTCTGATAGCTAGCATATAATATATTACCTCTGAACCTCGCCTTCAGATGCTGGCTTCCATCATTCAAACACAGTCACATAAATGATGAGGTTATGCTCATATTGGTTTTCAGATTAGTTCATGAACTTGTTCGTTGTTCTATTTATAGTCATTGATATTTGTTTAGTACCTACCTTACTCCATGTGTATTGTGTTGAGTTAGTTCTCAGACTGGGTACTTCAAGGTCGCAGTTCAATCCAACTTCATAATGCTCCTGGAACAGTAGAACATGTGTACTATAGTCCTCGTTATATACAATGATATCATAATGTGTTCTACTATTGACAGAGATCTGTGTGGGAAGCATAACGGGGTGTTTGGATGAACGACAGCAAGATAATATTTTAGCTTTCTCTTCCTGTCAGATTCCCACCTGTGTGTTTTGGGACAAATATGCACAGAGTACAACACACTGTAATACACAACCCCGGTGTCTTCACCATGATGTTGGAGATTGTTGATGTAGTATTGTAATAATAGCAGATGACAGTGGGAAATATATATATATATATATATATATATATATATATTATTATATATATATATTAGTGATATATATGTATGTATGTATGTATGTATGTATGTATGTATGTATGTATGCATTAGCATATGTGTATGTGTGTGTGTACTTATGTGCACGTGGGTGGCTTAAATAAGTGTCGCTCTCTTTATTTCACCCCTCTATCTTCTGTTTGGGTGTGTGCGCGTGTGTGTCAACTACCCCTATCTGAACTGAGATAGTTTGATCTGTGGGTTTTCGGTAACAACTTTCATTTGGTATATTTTGCCTCACTAATGTATTATATAATCACATCGTCTGTCAAAGGTTCAATGATACCAAGTTTAAACAATAACATTCAAGTCTAGATTTATTGTGCTCGCCATTAATAATATCACAGACCGTTATTATAACTATGTAGGAGTGTTCAAGTTTGTGTGTGTGTGTGTGTTTTATGTTACATATAATAAAGGCGTGGGCTCAGGTTTTCGTGATGTTTATAATTCTTACAGAATTATGATCAAACGACTACTACCTAAATAGAAAACAAATTTTATATATTAGTACATATATAACCCAGCTATAACTGTACATAAAGCATATATATCAGTACATATAATATCTATTATGATAATAATTCTAATACCTCCGACAATAACAGAAATAATAGTATTTTCACTCAGCCCAAAATAGCACGACTAGTTTCGGTTATAAGAAACCTTTATCAAGTGCATGTGTCTAAAGTATTTACTTTGCCAGCAATATTTATACCAGAATTCCGTAGATAGTTTTAAATTTCAAACCAGAATCTAGAAACTGTTAACCTTTGTAACCCTGTCTAGAAGGAAGCGCTGTTACTATAATCAATACAACTGTTTTGATTAGAGCAATTGAAAATAAACCAACTTTCCATTTTTCTTTCATAGCTGTAAAGATACCAAAACACACATATTAATAGTAATTAACTGTGTGTACTGAGATCTGACTGCTGTCAGTAATGATGTTTCTGCTGCTTCGGTTGAGATCTACTTCAGGAAATATTGTTTTGTTTTACTAAAGTAATTACTAGAGCTGAGATTTCTACAATCCATTAACAAAGTTAATATATATAATACGTTTTTAATAATATAACACAATCGAAACTTCCTGCAAGATAGAGCATGATAAATGCTATTTGCATCAACCTGAAATAAACAAGTTCCATCCATCTCTCCTGTCACTTCTACCATGACAGGGAAGAATTCTCAAATAAGTGACCAAGTATTCATACTGCATCCATGTGTGTGTGTGTGTGTGTGTGTGTGTGTGTGTGTGTGTGTGTGTGTGTTCGGAGTGGCGGAAACCGCGACACAAGCCTCATTCAGAAAATTGGGATAGAATAAGGACTTCTCTGATGAATGAACTTCTACGTTTCATGTGGGAAAAGTTACCTATTTTTAGAGATGGATTGAATGCCTGTCGTGGAAAAGATATTTTACATCCAATTCCAGACACATTCTGGGCAACAGCATCGTCCGGGAAGACAGGTAGGAATATTGTTGACCTGTTATTAGAACACCATCTTAAATATCACATAATAAATAGCAACGGCAAAGTATAAACGCTGAATAATATGTTTTCGGTGTTGTGTGGGGAAACTCCCTGAATGGATTTGGAAGCCTGCACCAAAACGTCCGACGCAACATCTCCCGGGATGACCAATATCATCGTAAGCATTCTTGCTTAATCATGTTATTTTCTGGAATTATCTTTGAAAAGACAACCATTTTGGAAGCAACTAGAGATTTCGGAAGGAAATTAAAAATAAAATATTTCTTATACTATGACCATAACATTGTTTAGGTGACTTACGGGAGAAAGCAAATTTAAGAATAATTAGCCCTAAATAACCTAGGAAAAACTAAAGATATAGTAATTAAAAATCATTACGAAAAACTTTGTGAGCCTATATACCCCACAACGACGGTTCATGTAACTGGCATGTTAAATAAACTTAAATCTATGGGTGCAATTTCTGAAAAAAACAATTGCAATTCCTTTCACATCCCCAGGAGCCAAAGCCTCAATATTTTTATTTGCTCTCTAAAATTAACAAACTAGTCCAAGACCATTAGTATCTAACTGTAACAGTGAATTCAAAAATGTATGATCTTTCATAGATAATTGTTTAAAAAATTGTGCTGTGAATCACCATTCTTATATAAAACACATACGATTTCGTATACAAATAAAAGCCTTAACTTTTTCTGATAATTGCTTGCTTATAACATTAGATGTTGAAAGTACGTATACTGATATATATCACACCAAGGGGTTGCAAGCGGTCAGGGATATAATGGGAAATTATCCCATATATGATCCAGTCGTATAAAGTTTAGAATTATCTTTGAAGAATAATGAATGTTTGTTTAATGAGGAATGGTTCATCCAAATCGTAGGCACCTCTATAGATAGGGTTTGGGCACTACACTACGCCGATATTTACATGGCTAAATTTGAGAAAGAGGCATTACTTAAATGTCCATTAAAATCTCACACCTACTACCTGTATTAGATGATTCTTTCTTAATATAACATTATGGCAAGGAGGTGTTTTCTGAGTTTGTAAACTTTTTAATACACATGAACTACCTATTACATTTAAATCATCTATCTGTATTGATTCGGTCAATTATTTAGATACCACTGTATTAAGGAAAAATATTATTCTGGTTATGTTTATATTATTAATTTATACTGTGTATTAATAATATTAACTTTTTTTTTTGGGGGGGGGGCTTTATTATGATTAATCCTTGAGATTGATCAATTCTTGGCTGTAATATACCGCATAAAGTCTTGTTTTGTATCAATAATAGTGAACTGTTAATATTTATATTGTCCTCTTCTGAATTATATATATATATATATATATGTGTGTGTGTGTGTGTGTGTTATTAAATATATTTGAACTAGTTTCGAATTATAATTGCCTTTTAAATAAAAGTATAACGCCTGTGTCAGTGCCTTTAGTATATGTATAACACGTGGACGTACGCACGCACCAATACACATTAATTGATATAGGAAGGAATATCCTGGAAATAACAATCAATACTAGCCGTTAACGTTATTATACCAGAATACTGCGATAACATCATTTAATATTTCAGATTTAGATTAACTTAGATTAGAGTACCAAAAAAACCTGCTCATTTGATGATAATAATAATAATAATAATAAAACATGTCGAGCCCAAAGCCGATATATTATCAGTCTTATACACTACTATATCAATAAGTAGTTCGTAAAAATGTACCAAAAGTAAGTTGTACAACTAATGACGTCATTGGGCAAATCCATTCATCTACGTTCTCTTCCTGGCTGAATCTTAAGGAAAGGTATCCATAGATTTAATAATATTCCTAGTGTTTTGATAACCAACTGGTACTCGGTGGTGCATATTTTCAGTCTTATGCCAGAGAAAATGTGTCATGGTTTATATAGTATTGATTTGAAGAAAGATACAGCAATTAAAAATTAGCTATAAATAGGGCTGCTTAGATAATTAATCTAAACATTGTCACTACTGCCGTGATCTGACTTGGGTGTTCTACTCCCAAACTCCACGGCTGTAGGTGATTCGTATTTTGATTTTGCTTGGCGGCCTAGGGACTGGTGATACATTACACATGTCTCAGCAAGAAAAGTCGCCACTCTGGATTCAGTCCCCTGAAGAAACGTCCAGAGTTTGAATTCACGGTTCGAGATTCTCTGTGCCTGTGCCTTATTATACACAGCTAAAACACACATTGCCCGTGCCAGAGATTGAGGTTGGTGATTTCTTTTTACCAATTTTGTAATATTTGATATAAAGGGTTAGTGACGAGTAGAATTTATTGGATTTAAATGCTTATGAGGTATTTGACCCTCCAGCAAATATCACAAGGCATATTATGCTGCGGTTGATATGTTCCTTTTTCTGTGCGTGGAGACTGAATGTTTCCAGGTCCACGCATTCTAAGAATAGTTGATCTAGAGCTGTATATTCCGTGCACTACTTGCGTTTTTGGAGGGACGCCGTTTAAGTGCTTGGCCTGGTTATCCAGCATTTAAATGACTGTAGCAGACACAGTACGCTCTTAAAGAATGTACTCCTGACTCTGGAATAGAAACACTGCATCGCATCTCGAACGGTGGCATGGTGTGTTTTATATAACAAGTTTACTTGTATATAAAATTCACATTAGTTGTTTGTGGGAATAGAATCATCTTTCCTATGTCCAGTTATGTCCAGTCTGTACTATGACACTGAAGGCTAACTTTAGTCTCCTTGTCATTAATAAAACCCTATTTTATAATTATAGTTTGTATAGCAGACGTTAGGTCTGATTTGAAAATGTTAATATACAGAACGGCAATTCCGGCATAACGGTCTGCTAAAGCGGCGATGTAAATTGTTATAATAGTGACGAGTAGGT
Organism: Paralvinella palmiformis; assembly: GCA_025642065.1. Classification (NCBI taxonomy): domain Eukaryota; kingdom Metazoa; phylum Annelida; class Polychaeta; order Terebellida; family Alvinellidae; genus Paralvinella; species Paralvinella palmiformis. The sequence continues at coordinate 28,021 of JAODUP010001729.1, forward strand.
CATAGTATTTATTGTATTTTGTATGTGTATGAGGTATTTGACCCTCCAGTAAATATCACAAGGCATATTATGCTGCGGTTGAGAATGTTCCGTTTTCTATGCGTGGAGACTATATTTCCCGGTCCCTGCATTCAAGAAAAGTTTATCTAGAGCTGTATAATCCATGTACTATTTGCGTCTTTTGGCGGGACGCCGTTTAGGTGTCTGGCCTGGTTATCCAGCATTTAAATGACTGTAGCAGGCAGAGTACGCTCTTAAAGCATTATAAGTACTCCTGACTCAGGAATAGAAACACTGCATCGCATCTCGAGCGGTGGCATTAGACACGGCTCGCGCGGTTGGTGTGTTTTATATAACAACTTTAGTTGGATATAAAATTCACCTTGGTTGTATGTGGGAACAAAATTATCTTTCCTGGGTCCAGTAATGTCCATTTTGTACTATGACATTCAAGATTAGCTCTAATCTGCTTGTCATAAATAACATTTAAGAACTACAATAGTTAGAAAAGCAGACGTTAGGTCAGGTTTGAAAATGATAACATAGTTCAAACAGTACGGAAGCCATGACGCGCTATTACGGTCTGCTTCAGTGCAGATGTCAGTCTTTTAATAGCAATTAAGCTAAACAGTTTTAATAGTAGTCGCTTCATGATGCCTGTCCGTTGTAAAAACTGATCTTTGAAGAGAGTGACAATTGGGTTATATAGTTTATATAGTATTGCTTTGAAGAAAGATACAGCAATTGAAAAATAGCTATAAATAGGGCTGCTTAGATAATTAATCTAAACATTCTCACTACTGCCGTGATCTGACTTGGGTGTTCTACTCCCAAACTCCACTGCTGTAGGTGATTCACATTTTGACTTTGCTTGGCGGCTTAGGGACTGGTGAGACATTACACATGTCTCAGTAAGAAAAGTCGCCACTATGGATTCAGTCCCCTGAAGAAACGTCCAGAGTTTGAAATCACGGTTCGAGATTATCGGTGCCTGTGCCTTATTATACACAGCTAAAACACACACACACACGCACGAATTAGCTGGTACCCACATACTGATGAGTAGACCAGACACATGGTTAGGTATACGCATACATCTATCAATATGTTGAGGAATGGAACATTTTATTTTTAGATTAATGTATGTATAGTTGTATTTAGATTTATGGAGGTAGGTATCGAAGGATGTTTAGATATGTTGATGCTCTGCCTGTTGCCTCTTACTATGTACCCTAAAATAAAACACACACACACACACACACACATGTTTTTTTTTATATATATATATATATATATATATATATATATATATATATATACTTACACACCCACAAAGAGAGAGATGGGGGGGGGAGATTCACACGGACACACTACAATGTACCTCCCAAACCGAAAGTTCATATGCGACCATTAACCAAATACTAAACATTAAACCTAACATGATGATGTATATTATAATCTTAGTATCTAACAACATCTGCCATTATCTGTATTTATAACACAGTAGGCTACATTCGTCTCGTTATGCCAGCCGTAACCAAACATCTGCATATCTCTTTTGTACAGATTTATAAAGTACTCCATCACATCGCGCGATATGGTGTTGTATCCATTTAACTTCTTAGAAAAATATTCGTGTGACATCCCATTCGGATCATGACTATGCCTCACCGGTAGCTTCGACCGTCTTCTATTTAAATGCTTCAGCATGATTTCTCCATCGACAGGCATCGTTTCCACTCGCAAGATGGCTCTCCAGTCGATGGAACACGGATGACAGACTCGTTCCATCGGGATCCAGTGTTCTTCGAGCGTCTTGTGTCGATGTATCCAGGTAATGAACTCGTGGAATGTTGGCGGCCCGAGAATGTCCTGTGGAAATCTCATACCTGCCAAAGACTTGTTGCTCGCGAAGATCCCAGCTCGGAATTCTTTGAGAATCGATGCTACCCTTCGATGATGGCCAGCCGATCTGTCATCGTATAGGATTTTATCTCGGTAATAAGACCAAAGTCTGTCGAGTGGATGTCTTACGCTCAATATGTGAGAGTAGTTGGCCAGAATCGATTTCTGTTCTGACTTTCTAATCTGACTCATCAACTTTACTCGATTGTCGTTGATGTATTTCTGTAAGTGTACGAAGTAGAGAGGATCATCAGATTTTAGCAGCTCGGTCAGGTTAAGGCCATTGGCTTCCAGTATGAGCGACTTCAGCATCGTTGAGCCAGCTTTCGATATGCCGCAGTACGTCAGACGATGGCGGTGGTCCACCAGTGAGCGACCGGCCAAATTTGGCGACGAAGGCCTGTCATTTTGGTGCCATTTCTTCTTGCAGTATTCCATCAAATTGAAGATCCTCTCTTGTTGACTGCACACTCGGACGGCCTGTAGCGATTCTGGTAAATCTGAAAAGCGAACGAAAACAATCACAACATGAACAATAACATGGATAACATATTATCATCAGAATCGGGATGTATTTATCTTGTATCATTATATTTATATATCATAAATGTTTTCATCTCGCATTTGAGATGCGTTTTTAAAATTCTTTTGTGAATAATGTTAAGAGGATATTCTATAGTTATGCTGCGTGTATCACTAATATCAAGAAGGGCGGCTCCGTGATCTAACTGGGAGCGCGGTTGGACACAGATCTATAGCACCTGGGTTCAAAGCCCGACCGGCCATACTAGAAGGGTGTTTCATATTTAATTTGGCCTCATTACCAATTTAACTCCCCTTGTCCGTCAAACATCAACAATTACATTTATTTTTACTAATGTTAAAAAGATCAAATAGAATAGCGATAGTTCCAGGATTTAGAAACGTTAAATAGACATTATAGATTAACAATTATAACATTAAGATTACTGCTTCGTAAAGGATCTTCTGTTCCCGTCTTAAATGGATTTCACCGGATTCTGTATTTTATTCGGGATACGTTTTAATATCCACCAAGTTTTCATCATAACATTCTCTAGGAACTGTCGAGACATGTTTTAGCCAGGTACGTTTTAATTAAACTGAGGATATGTGTATTCGTTGCTGGCAAGAAGTGGAGTTATGTCTTCGCTTTGTTTTCTTACGAGATGATCGGAAGGAGATGGCATTTTTGTTTTGTTCACACGATAATAGTCTTGTTTCATATCTCACCTAAAGTCACACGATGATCACTTGATGTCTGACGTTTGTATTCGATTTTCAGCTCTGAGTTAGGAACTTTAACCGTCAATATCTTATAGCCGACCGTTATTATTATTACATAGGCAAAAGAAGTAATCACCTACAGTATATGAAACATAAATAATAAATTAATTACAAGTGACGTTTATTTAAACTGACTGGGTATAAAATGTTGTCGGGATGAGAACTTAGTCGCAATGGCACATCTTTAAAATATTTATACAAAAGTGAATAAAATTGAAGACTTTATAGTAAAATTAGAAAGCTGTTGTCGAATTTTTAACATAAATACGTTTTGTTCAGGAAATAAATCATTTCAGACGTTATCGTAAGACACCAACAAATAACATTGGGATGAAAGGAGCTAATCAACCGCAGTGTGTCTGGAAAGGCAATTAGCTCCTCTCACACAATGAAGTCAATAAAACACAATGATTAACATATATAACAAAGCAACATAAAGATTAAGAAATCTACAAAAATGAATGGGATAAAAGGTATCTATGAATTTACAAATAAATGAATGGGAAAAGAAAACAAAAATATTATTACTACGCCTACTACTACTATTACTACTACTACTTCTACTACTACTACTACTACTACTACTACTACTGCTATTACTACTACTACTTCTACTACTACTACTTACTTCTACTACTTACTACTTACTACTACTACTACTACTACTACTGTTAGTACTACATGGAATCCGTACCTAGCACGGGACTATTTATTTTGATGGAATTAAAAATTGTCGTCAATTAACAAATGACTCAGACGATGTTATTTTACTAACGTCTCCTTTTAAAATATTAAGTGAAAGGCTATAAAATAGTATTCTCAAAGGATATATCTCACAGTGATTGCGCACGCTGAATATGAAGAGAAAAAAATATTAGTAGAGAATGGGCATATAGTGCTGAAAATGTCTCGGTGGATAAAAGCCTACGGTAGCGAACGCCCACTAGAGTCAACATAAATGTAACATTAACACATCCGTCGCTAAGAGTTCAGAAGTTGTTTGTGTTTATTGAATAATGGCAACATATTTAATCGTAAAATATCTAACCGTATTTTATAGTCAACAAGTCATAAGTACTTGAGGAACACGATGGAATTAAGTGTTTCTACTTTCTTGTGCTATCGATGTATTTTAATGTTTTTATGCATTTTAATGTTATTATATGTATTTCCATTAGTGTACAAAATAAATCAAATCAAAAAAAAGTTTTAAAAGGGGAGCATATATATATATATATATATATATATATATTTTTGTAGTACTTCTTTTCAGTAGGTGTCGGTTTATTCAGATGAGTCAGATTTTACTCCATATTTCCATAAAATATATTCGGCATAAGTTTACACTGGCAGATATATTGGTGCTTTGATGCCGGAACTTCCAACTTAGTTTAACTGAAAAATTTCAACCAGAGTATCCTAGCTTAGAAAGGTCCTTTATAACTAATTAAAGTAACTTTGTTGGGTGGGGGAGTGATGTGTCTTTACAATTTTACAAAATCACCAGCTCCGTATATTTTGGTAAATTCAAGCACCTCCTGGGGCAATACATATCTAAGTGCAGTCATCTAAAAAAAAAAAAAACAGTTACACCATTCTAATACATTAGCGCGCAAGGCGACGTATTGTTCGTGTCTTCCACCTTATGACTGCCTATATGGCTAAAATGTTACCCGGGAATGTAGTGGTTAATAGACATTGCCAATTAAGCTAGTGACATCTGGTGGGAGGATTTAGAACTACTACAATCGGGTGGTGTTAATCGCAGTCTGGATCACCGTTTCTTTTTCAGTGTGTACGCGAGATGTGTTTGTATATTTTAACGATCATTGCCGGTGATAATATTATTCCAACGGTCAGTAAAGAAAAATGAAAGATAAGGTGATATTTAGTATATTTCTATTCAAAGAAAAATTGGAAGTTCTATGTGGTAGTTCGCAGAACACATTTCCTGTGTACAAGTGGATTGGCCGAATTTTACGTATAGGTAGTGGCTTTCCCATAGTGTTTCTTCAATACACTTCTTTGGCCATTTATAAATATCGAAAATGGACAAGACAGTTGTAATACTATCATTTGGGGACAATTAAAGGAAATATTTTAAACCATTTGTTTTATTTTATTTTAAAATTTTCATGAAAGGTTTCCCATATCCCCCCAGATTCAGTGAAAATTGCGCCTTTTATTTTAAAATTTAATAAACAAACGGTTTTTTTTTGGGATCGAAAATACTCATCAAATCGGAAAAAAAATTTTGTGTTACACAAAAGTATTGATTGATAGAGCAATAATCTGGCATTGACATATTGCATTTGTGTATTATTTCTCGTGAATTAACGCGAACCATGAGTTGATTTTAAAATCATAAAAATGTAAACAAACCCGGTCTGTCCTCATTTCAATTTTCAAGCGATAACCAATACTAGCGGACTTTAAAGAAATATTTACTCTCATTTGTTGACAATAACAACACTGAATAATGGAATATGCTGGAAAAACAAGAATCTAATCTGTCACTAAAAGTATTTTCCTATCTGAATTCCAATGGGGAACTCCGTGGGCAAATTTGGAGGCATTCACTAGGTAGCAGCACAGAGAAACCCTGTTCAAAACTACTTTGGTCTTCCGGAACCGCAGGCTTATTCTCTTTGGTTCTGTTGTTTGGATAGTTAAAATGTCAGTTTATCTAATCTGTTATGATATTTACTCCTAATTTTTAAGCCTATGACACACTCTTGCTGTTGACTAAAATATGAAAACCTCTTGGTTTAACATTTATATAACAAATTTTTACTATTTGACTCCTCCCTTGAAGGGTGTGTACATGTTTGGAAATAATTCTCCATTATAATCACTCCATAACAAATAAGATGTTATATAATTTTCAGTATTTAATAAACCAGACCTTATCTTTCTAGCATACCAATAGGTCAAAAAATAGGAATGATCCTGAATATTAGAGCACAGATGTAATAATAAATAAAAAGAGATGGATAGTTTGTTATAATTAAATATATTTGAATAAAAAGCTGGACAAAGTTGTTCATGTGACTATGTTTTTTTTGTGAATGAGAAAGAGTATGTATGGTAATGGAAAGATCATTTTTTTGCGCACCAAGTTTTTCACCATAAGTTAGAGTCTGGTAGTTAAATATTGTTCTCATTCAACAAACTAGCAATCTTAACAACCAGTATTACAAAAAAAAGCTTGTGTATTATGCATGAAGAGGGATGGTGGTTTCTAGATTATACTTTCAGTACTGTCAATAATTACTCTTGTTGTAGTAAATTTGGCTTTGAAACCATCTGGTGTAAAGAAATGTACCACATCACAGTCAGGCCATAGCGATACCCCTATCCACTGCAATGACATGAAGCGGATCCATGTACAAAAATGTTGTCTACATCTGCCTAGATAATTCAAAATTTATTGTATATCGTCTTAGTTTCATGAGAACCAGGAAAACTGATCAACAACTTCGGTCTGGGATATGGTTTCATACGTATAATTCAGCATATGCGCTTCAGCTCCTAATGTACTCAGAACAAACAGTAATGTCTCATATGTCTCCAAGTCTGTATAATAGTGGATGGCATCATAATCCCCTATAAACACTCTGAGGGAAAACAATGGTATTTTTATGGAATCATTCCCAGTCTCGCTCGTCTTTGTCACACCACTCTGATATGTCTGAGAACTCATAGTCACTGTTTTAACTTCTGGCTCTTCAATGGTGTCAGCCTCAGCAGTTACCTCCTCAATGGCCGCCACATCTGTATTTCTAACCACATATATTGCACTTATTCTACACCCTTTCGCTGCTCGAAATAAACTGCGTTGAAATGGCATCTGACTCCAAGCATTTCTGTAGAGGCTTTAATTCATTCCTGAAATGAAAAATGATAATCATCCTGAGAAATCAAATTATTTATATTTTCCAATATGCTAAAATCAACAAGAGGTCATTGTCTAAGTCATAGGTTCAGCAGATACAATATCCTAACAGATACAATATCGGATATAGCAACAGCCACGAATAGACCTGCAGTACATATGCATTTTATCAAAAATAATTCAGGTTTGATGCTAGAAAAATAATATATTACATCATTTCAGGATTTTATTATCTAGTAATAAGCCATAATTGGATAACAGGGCATCGATATGGCATTATAAAACCAAAAACTCACCGTGTGTGGTTTCTATAAGGTAGTTTGTTGCAACAAAATGCTCATACTGTCAGTGTCACAGCACACAACAGTCAACACTGCTCTTGCTGGGGGTCTTTGCCCTTCGGCTAAACACGTCGTATAGCATTCACCCACGCACTGTATCTCTTCGGGTCACCGTGAGGGAATTGATGGCCTCCAAGATTATAAAATATTGGCACACAACTCTGATTGGAACGGATTCTAATAAGTAATTTGGTCAAAGGTATTCATGCACGAGACACCCTTTTTGCTTTGCCCAGACTTGACCGAAAGTGAAGCATTTGGACCGGGTCTCAGGTGCTGCCACCTGGGGAATAGCTTTCCACGATGTTCCCCACAGACGGGTTCACGGTTTGGCAGCCATCTTGACCTAATTCGACTTGGTGAGTAAACGAACGCACGTGTTTCATTATGTATCATGAATGAATGTTACAGATGTTTACTTTGGGATAGCTATTCGTGGAGTTGTGGCTCTATTTACAGATGCTGTAGACACTGAACCCAAAACAATATGATAGAAGACGTAGCAATATCGAACAAATCAATTATATGTATTCTGTATTATCGCCCATTTTCGTTCGCTAATTTCTGTTTTAGTACTAGTTATAGCCTATAATTAGCTATATAGCTATATAGGTCGACGTGTTTTCAAAAAGAAACTATTAAAGTTATATGGCCAAAACGATGCTAGAAAACTTTATCGGTTTGTGTAAATTAAAGAAATGGATGTATATGTTCATCATCTTCATGTCTGTAAATTAACTCAATCCAAGCCCAAGGAATGAAGGATAATACAATCTGCCTTTATTTGGTGTATGATAAATAATCTGTATATTTATATTATATCATTCTTTCAGAATATAAATATGACACTCAAAGGCTGAACATCAAGACACTGTTATGCATTGCAATGCTCCAATGGAGATTATCAGCTGATAAAATGGAGAGATGCACATTGTGATGTGCATCAGACAAGACATGATCATCCTTCATGCACATCCTTCACCCCGTTTTATATTCACCCTCAAGAACCATCGCTCTTGATTTAATGTCGCTTTTGTTTTATATGGTTTTCTTATAATTATTTTATATTTTTTGTAGTATTTTTTATATTAATATTTCCGAAAAGAATTAAACCAAATTTTGTATATGATTTTCTTTAATAATTATATTATATATTTTTTGTAGTATTTTTATATATTAATATTTCAGAAAAGAATTAGACTATACTAGACAACTATATTATAATAAATGACACATTATTACATTGCCTTAGCTAAAATTGAGTAAACAGTGATATATGCGGCATGTTTTTTTTTATACAAATAAATTAAAATGTATTACCAAAAATTGAAAATACTTTTAAAACTTAATTTAAAACAGTTTAATACAACCTTAATGAATATTCCCTTATACCAAGGTTCTACATATTATATACATAATCACTTGCATGATTATCTAGCTGTTTATCACTAACATCACCGACATATGTATGGCCAAATTCATTTCTGGCATCCCTATTACATGTATCTGATTATCAAAAATGTATACAATTCACATTTTGTTTTCACATGATACAGGTTGTTTCCATTCCCAAGCAAAAAAAGTGATCGTGAAAGAAGGGAGAAGTGGCTACGGAACTTGAACAGAGGGGATGAACTACATTCCTACAAGTTCAAAGAACCATCCAAGTCCCACCGTGTCTGCTCTCTACATTTCATCGACAGCAAACCTTCACACATCCATCCATATCCAGAAATTAATTTAGGACATGAAGTTAACAAATGTCAAAGTCATCGAGATAGAGAACAACGTCTTCTTAAAAGAAGAAAGGTCCAAGATGAGAGCCAAGAACGTATTAGTCATTGCTCACAAGAGTGTGATTATGAATGACCTAGCCAGACTGAACATAGAAAGATGGCAGCTTTGTTTTCTGTTGGAACTCAATTCCTCATTTTTATTTTACTCGGTGACATTCGGAAACTGAAAAACGACCTGAAAGCTGCATGTAGAGAGAACTTGCAATTACGCAGTGAGATGTCACAAACCACCAAAATAATTAAACCAAAGAATATTGATATTAAAAGTAAAACTATTGACACTATTTCTGTTCTATTCAAATTTTACCATCTATTTTCTTTGTGTTGTGCTGAAAATGTTTCATAGATCATACTAATATTAATTTTTATGAACAGAACTATGAAATAAACATCACTTGAACATTTAATATGGATTTACTGATATAAATATAATAATTGGTTTTCAAGTGCGTGTGTGTTTATTAGTTGAACTAATCCAATTTCTTTAAAATCTATCAACGAATCACTAACATAAGTAAAAAATTAAACAGAAAAAGTTTTATTTTAACATAGGCTATAGTATAGTAGTATACTTGTATAGACTATTCCTGGAAATTAATTCTTCATGTGAAATGTTTCTCAGTTGCAAGAACTGCTTCAAAGCTAGGGGCGACCACAGCATAAACGACTCTCTGGTCATCTGACCCCAATTAGCCACATCATCAGGACTGATAGTAACAAAGATCTTGATTGTACCGATTTCGTTTCGACCTCATCTTTAACTAAACTATAATAGTTTTTTCCCAGGACGTCAAGTATTTTCTCCCTTCCCCCTTGGGCTCGCCTTTTCCCGAGTTAAAAAAAACCCCGCCGGGAAAAAATTTAACCAAAAGAAAAATATAAAAGTTAGAAAAATGTTTTTTTACTTTTTGTAATATTTAAATAGATCTAGATGTTGGAACCGCTAATTGTTTTAATAACCAAAATTAAAAAATTTTATATTAAAGTCTATCAATTATCATCTAGAATAGATCATGACTATAAAATTTATCAGATTTTCTTAGTCCTAGTACTAGATAAGATATATCTAGTTCTAAACAAGCACATCATATTCATAAGAGGTGGTCCTACTTTCAAAAAAATAAAAAAACAAAAGGAACCCCCAATAAACACTTGAAAAAAAGATTTGTTTACTCACAATTGGGTCAACCTCGTTCTGAAACTGGCCTTCACCTTGTGCCAATGACCATATATGTTGGAACCGTGAACCCGTCTATTGTATTACGCAGTTGTATTACGTTGTTCAAATCGAGATGTTCAGAACAAGAATCCGGCCTACATTGAAAACCACGAAGCTCTGCCTCCGCTGTTCTGGACGGTGACGCGAAGTGTAAAAGCCCGCGAAAATTAGTTGGCAAGGTCTATTGTAGTCGTATTAGATAAACGGAACGTTATGATATGTTATTGTCACTAAACCGATTTCGATCTCTAATCTCATAACGTTCAATATCCAGCGATGTTGACAGTAAGAAATACCGTCGTAAGTCTAACACTACCAGCAACAATAATGTTAAAACAACATAACAAAAATCGACACCAGGTGATTGTACCCACTAGACGACGGCCAGAGATCTCTACTCTAAATTTCAACAACAACAACATAAACGACTAATATTTAAGTCGAATCACAAAACAGAACATAAAACAACGTTTTTCACACAACGTCCTCAACTTAACTGTGTACTATGAAAACATACTACTAACACGGAACTTAACTATTAATCTGGATTACCTTCTTTGTTGACTTTAACCGCCTCATGTTGTTGTATATCCTATTGCAAATTCGTTTATGTTATGATGCGTTTCTAGGTTATAGTATGCTGCAGCAATTGTGCTTCACTACCATACGGTAACGTCAGATGCGTTCAGCTCAAGTGAATTAGAGTAGTTCGCATAATGAAATACCACAGTTCGTATCTCACCCAACCACGTCCTGTGTCGCAGTTAAGACTATCATGATTATGATATTGGTGTTTTACGGCCACTTTTGTGCACAAGGTAGGGTAAATAGGCCGAGCGACCTCCAAAGGTAATGAAGAAAGTCAAAGATGAAACAACGTCCAGATATGTCCACGCCGAGATTCGTACACCGGTGGTAGTGATATATGGTCCAACACGCTACCGCTAGACCAATGAGGCGTCCACCCCAAATTGCTTTAATATTATTAAATAAAAATGTTTGTTTTTGTGGCAACCCTATTTCCAATGGGTTTGTTTACAAGTAAAAGCATATCAAAACCAAGGGTTTTACATCAGAGTGTCAACATTCGAACTTCGAAGTCTGTTATTTATGTCGCTAAAACCTGTTAATAGGGAATGCAGTGGTTACTGGTAGTGCCCAAGGAGAAGAGAACGTTATGATATTTGATGGTCGGTGTATGTATTACGTTCCCTAGCGTTGTGTATATCAGTACATTCATAACGTTTAATCACCATTGTTGACAGTATGACTCGTATAGCTCGGAAGATGTGCCTTCCAATGCGTATCCCACGCAATAAATTCTTAAATAAATGTAACTCAAATTACAGGTATAAGGCGTACTCTTTTCCCCAATTACTCCCACAGTTTAAAAGCAAACTACCAGAACAAACCACGGCTGAATGAATGATGACTAGGGGCTGAGCCATAGCAATTGGTGAGTCTGTGTTTAGAAAATTGTTGCTGTTTTGATTAAATGGCAGAACATCAAAGTTTTGGCAATATATGTAGATCTTTGTAGGTAGTTAGTGAGTTCGATATTTGTAAGTTTATACGAATCTATCGTGTTTCACATTGCGACATAAATAGATCGTACCAATTATGTTAACAAAAATATGAACTGGTAACGTAAATTACCTTCTTTGCCGACTTCAACCGGTTCATGTTGTCGTAATCCTCCCGTCAACACAACTATATCGTGATATATTTCTGTCAACATTCGCCGGCATTTTAATTATTTGTTTCGCGTCGCCGTTACCATATCTACCTTTCCGCTTCGGTGGACTCTAGGCGGTGGTTCCTCGTGTAGACAAAGGTATACAGAAAACGAACGTGGGAGAGCCGCTGTTTCTCGGTTCGTGTATCGCAGTTAGTGGATACACCCACGTTGAATCGCTCACTGTCTGTTTGATGTTTCACCTCCCAGTCTTGCTTACTAATTGTACCCCGGCCATGTATACGACAGAGTAGCATTGTCGGCACCAAGGACAACAATCAATTAGTTGGTAAGTTCGCTGTATGCTGGATGTGCATACGAAAAGTTCTTGTTAGAAATCTTTAAGGCGCTTAAGGTTTAAATTTGAGGTAAATAAGGCGTTTCGATACACAACTACATTAATACGCTTATCAGAAGTGCATCATCAAGGCACTTGAAGTTCTCACCCAGTACCATCTTTAACACATCTTGTACACACGGGTGTAGGTCAAAAGCCCTTTAGGTTAAAAGCACCTCTAGGTTAAAAGCCCTCACTTTCAGTTTAACACCCTAACCCTAACCCTAACCCCTAACCCTATGTGTACTTTTCATATGCCATTATTACAATTTTGACCGGATCCCTGTACACACGTAACCATCTACACCAGCCTCATGCTCGTAGTATAACAAATGTGGCAATTTCGTTATCGTCTGTATAACCGTAAACAAGAAATCTCTAAACCTCCGCCTCTGTGACGCCTCTGTGGTCTAGTTTGTAGTGCGTTGGACCACAGATCACTACCACCTGAGCTCGAATCTCGGCGTGGACATATCTAAAGGGTGTTTCATCTTTGACTTCGCTTCATTACCTTTGGAGGTCGCTCGGCCCATTTAGCCTACCATGTGCACAGACGTGGCCGTAAAACATCAATCATCATCGTTATCATCTAAACCTTCAACCAGTAATATAACGTTACCTCACAGCGCCATCTGTGTTCTAATTTAGTTATCTACTGTAAGTAAGTAGTGTATTGCAGTGAAAATCTCCAGATATGGGTTCGAATCAGTACGATATCTAAATTTGTTATAGGTATTTATCGATTTGTGGTCTGACGGTGTAAACAGTGTTGTTTAAGAAGGCTAACGAACCGTCATGAGGTTGTTCAACAAGTTATCAAGGTTAAAGGTGATCTCTTCCATATAACCTCTAGCCGACCTTTTAAAAATTATATGTTTATTATCAGACGACTAATAATGTCTCATTATTGACTATAATCACGTTTGTATTCTAGTTTTAAACAAAATTATTAAAAAAAAAAAATTCTCGTTATTGTCTCGAAAAAGCCCAATTATCGCTGCCTCCTTGTTCTAACTGATAGCGCGGTCGGGCACATAAATCAACCTTCTGAGTTCAAATCTCAACGTGGGCATATCTGAAGTGTGTCTCATCTTTCACTTCGCAACATTACCTCTGGAGATCGATCGGCCTATTTACCTTACCTTTCGCACCTTATCATACCTATTTACCTTACCTTACCTTACCTTACCTTACCTTACCATCGAATATCCATCTTGTTTTACACAGTAACACATGCTAATTTATTATGGATTCCGTAAATAAGGAATGCTTCAAACGATTCCCGGAATCCTGTATTTTCTAGTTTAGTTTTAATTAATGGGTTCGTTTAGGCGTTAACGCATATACTGATTAAAAGTTGTCGATTATGATATGGATAAAGATGACTTTCAAGCTTTATGTTTCTTATCCAGGAAAATCAATTTGTTTCTACATCATGAATTACGTGGGTAGGGAATTAATAACAAGGCATTGACCCATGGCGCAAATAAGCTTGAAAACTTGTGTGTAACTGGTTGTTAATTTCTCTCATTGCGTATTAATATTTGAATATCTTTAGATTCTGTCTGACAATATCATTACGGAGACGCAAAATGCGGCCTAACATAAAAACCGAATAACATTACTTAGTTATTTAGTATAAGGTATATACTAGTTTAATAAAGGACGGAAGAATCAAATAAATAATCAGAAAATAAAGAAGATTAATTCCCCTTTTAACCATTTTCAACTTCAAATTCGTAAACTTAATACGATCGTCAACATTTGTCGATCTACAGTATCATAACGTATGATGTAAAATGGTATGAGCTATCCATCCATCCATCCATCCATATATATATATATATATATATATATATATATATATATATATATATATATATATACTTTGTATGGATGTATAAATATATTTTTAATATGTGTTCTAGGGGTGAACTGTTTGAGGAAATATATTTATTTTGTTCTGTAGTGTTAAAATGATACTCTAATACGTTTCATACTTTAAAGAAATAAATAAATTTGCCACAATAAGATCAGATCTAAATGACATATTACTAGTAAGATATATTTACGAATTTTAACGATAGTCATCACATATAGTAAAGAATTGTGTAAACTGTTATATGTATATTTTAGTTTAGAATGATCAGGTGAGTGAGTGAGTGAGTGAGTGAGTGAGTGACCGACTGATCGACCGGCCGACCAATTTACTAACGTGGCAATATAATAATCATTTGACAATAATGGTTTCCTTATATATATATATATATATATATATATATATATATGTGTGTGTGTGTGTGTGTGTGTGTGTGTGTGTGTGTGTCTGTGTAACACGTAAGTGTAGGTGTGAGTCAAGAAAGAACAGAAGTCATGAAGTAAAAATGCCCACATCGTTTATCTTTACTACACAAACCGAAAAAAGACTGGCACTATTCAGCATGAGGTATATATTCTGGCACAAAATCGAACAAAAAAGACAAAACCCTAACATCGTGTCATCTGTAACCTGGACTGGCTGTCTCCTATGTTGTAATATTGGGAGAGTTCTAGCTACCGGAAGTACTCCCTAAGTCGGCCATATTTGAGTATATACCAGTTATTTGTCGTGCTAAAATTATTTGTTAGTGTCGGTCTTTATTGCGTGCGGCTATGTGCGTCGAGATACTAAAAATGTATAGATAAAAAGATGGACATGTTATCAGGATATGAAAATCAGAATTACCCGGTCAGGATATTTCTGAGACTTTCGTACGTTACATAACAATTTATTATTAATTGATAGATAAATGATTCGATAAAGTCGATTACGACAGTTATATATATATATATATATATATATATATATATATATATATATTATATAGTAATGCCAGTTAAACAAACTGCATTTATTTTATGTTGGCTTCATTTGTTTACATGAGATGTCCTGTGTTGTCAATAGCTAGTTGAGAGACGTAAGAGGGCGCCACTTGCCATCACAGATTGTTACATATTCTCCTTTAGCTTTGAACTATGATATAAAGTAATAACGCATTCAAATGTTATGGCTTTACAAATTCTACCAGGGACACACACACTTCAGCTAAATTCATTTGTTCAAACCTTGTGCGTTTACAAATTGACAAACCAGCGGAATTCTCTTTAGCCCACAGCGTGTCCTTCTTTGTAGCTAATGATTCTATTTGGTAGGTTTTGGTCCGGTGCAATACAATAATGTGATTGGTGGGTGCTTGTGTCTGAATAACTACCGGAGAAAGACGAATACTATCTGACCTGGCCTCTATAAATATCAACATAAAGTGATATTATTGATTTATTTTGGTAATAATAATATATACTAGTTGAACGCCCTTAGCTATAACGAAGAAGACATATGAGTTATTTATCCAAAGGAAACGCTAAACTATTAAATAATAGTTCAGGTACAAACCAGTAAGCATATATATATATGTGTATGCCCATACCTTCTTATCTTTTATATATGCATCCTGGGGCAATCAAACCTTGTGTCAATCTAATACAATTCTGGCATCCACGCATAATAGACGCAGCAAGGACGAAAGAAGGCTAACAAACCAGTACACATTTTATACTTGTGCATGTAGACACATTAATACACTCAGATGCATATATACATAACAATAACAGCTAGAACAACTTCCAATATCTCCCGAATACAGACATACACACACACAGATACACACATGAACACATATGATCATCAGGGTACTCTTATTTCCTACTACATTGTTTAATCTTACCAAAGTAATCCTTTTTCCGAAAACAAAAGGCCACTGAACGAAAGCGAAAGTAAAATCTAAAGTTTATTTATTACTGACACATTATATGTGGTTTTAATTGATAACTTAGAAGAAGGCACCTTAACAAACAGAGCGATAGACTAGTGGAACCACTTCAACAAAATAGTACTTATTGCTTCGGAACATTTCTAAACGAGGAAACATCCGCCTCATATTTGACGAAATAGATTGACCCCCCCCACCCAACCTAACCCAGCTAATATTCAAAAGAGAGAAAGAGTAATGGGCAGCATCTGAAAGTATTCCATCTTGTTGGTTTGGCTATGCGAGGACGGAGGTGAACACCACTCGAGGACGTTCATATGGTCAACCACCGAATATAACTGTTATCTGTTTTCATCGATCTGTGTGTTAACAAAGGGATGTGCCAACGAGGTTTGGTCGACAGCACAATCATCGGTGCCTTATTATACACAGCTAAAACACACACACACACACGCACGAATTAGCTGGTTCCCACAGACTGATGAGTAGACCAGACACATGGTTAGGTATACGCATACATCTATCAATATGTTGAGGTATGGAACATTTTATTTTTAGATTAATGTATGTATAGTTGTATTTAGATTTATGGAGGTAGGTATCGAAGGATGTTTAGATATGTTGATGCTCTGCCTGTTGCCTCTTACTATGTACCCTAAAATAAAACACACACACACACATGTACATAATATATATATATATATATATATATATATATATATATATATATATATTACACACCCACAAAGAGAGAGAGAGAGGGGGGAGAGATTCACACGGACACACTACAATGTACCTCCCAAACCGAAAGTTCATATGCGACCATTAACCAAATACTAAACATTAAACCTAACATGATGATGTATATTATAATCTTAGTATCTAACAACATCTGCCATTATCTGTATTTATAACACAGTAGGCTACATTCGTCTCGTTATGCCAGCCGT
>JAODUP010001727.1:5000-31414 GCA_025642065.1 Paralvinella palmiformis
GAACACACAGACATGGTCACATCTTAGATCTTGTCATCTCCCGTGATGATGACAATTTGATTAAAGGTTTGTCTTCCATGTTGTCTGATCATTTCCTTGTTGATCATCTGTTTCAGCTAAAGTTATTTCATATAGAAGATATAAGTCAATTGACAAGGAGACTTTTCTTGCTGATCTGCGAGTCTCTTCTCTGGTATTGGATCCACCGGATGATGTGGATCATCTGGTGGATCTCTATGATAGTACGTTGAGAGACATTGTAGATCAACATGCACCTTTTAGGACAAAGGAAATGCCAAGCAGACCAATGCTTCCATGGTATAATATGAACATACAGGCTGCAAAGAGACGCAGAAGGTATTGTTAGCGGCTGTGGATCTGGACCAGTTTGTGTGTTCATTTTGAAATGTTCAAGGTCAGTAAAATTCTTAGTTGGAAATACCCTTGCCTCTCCTAAATCTGAATATTATAATAAAAAGATCAAAACATCCAAGGGAAATCAAAGGACTGTTTTCAGTGTTGTGAATAAAGTATTACATAAAAGTCAAACTGTCCTCCCAAATAATATCAACTCAGATAAAGATATGGCCCATTGTTTTAATGATTTCTTCTGTCAAAATATATTAAATATACAAAGTGGGTTCACGTCCAGCACATTATCACAGGGTAAGCCATTGGTAGAAGAGTCCTGCATATCCGTGATGGATACATTTGAGCCTTTTACAGAGACTGATATCAGACAGTTACTGAAAAAGTCATCTAATGCTTTCTGTGCAGTTGACCCTATGCCTACATGGTTTGTGAATAATTGTTTGGATGTTCTGATAAACCCGAATTACAAATATAGTTAATAAATCATTACCTCTGGGTGTTTTCCCAAGATCTATGAAAGCTGCCCTTGTAAGACCATTAATAAAAGAAAAACACCATGGACTGTAATATTCTAAACAATTACATACCTGTTTCAAATCTTACATTTTTATCTAAAGTTATAGAAAAGGCAGTTGCTTTCCATATAAACAAATATTTAATCAATACTAACCTTATTGAATCACTACAGTATGCCTATAAAGGTGGTCACTGCACTGAACCAGCATTGGTTCAAGTGAAAAATAATATTATGATGTCGATTGATCAAGGTAAGCCAGTAATATTGTTCTTCTGGACCTGTCTGCTGTATTTGATACAGTTGACCATAATGTACTTTTCTCTTGGTTAAAATATATTTTTGGTAAAGTACTTGAATGGTTTAGATCCTTTCTGGAACAACGGTCCTAGAGAGTCCCTGTTATATGGCATATCTGATTATAATATTAATCGCCTTCAGCGAATTCAGAAGGGTGCTACTCGCATTGTAACAAATACTAGAAAATATGATCATATCACCCCAATTCTTCAAAAACCATTTCAAGATTCTGTTAATAACTTATAAATCTATTAATGATATGGCGCCAGAATACCTGTGTGAACTGGTTTCCATTAGAAAGTCATCTCGAAAACTCATGTCATCCAGTCAGATACTATTGCAGGTGCCAGTGTCTTGACTCAAGTCATATGGTGATTGTGCGTTTAGTGTTGCAGCCCCCACTTTATGGAATAGGGTGCCGGCAAATATTAGAAATGCGATCGCTTTCACAGTTAAATAATTATTATCTTTTAAATCATTACAGGGTTTTTACAGACATTATTTGGGGTATTATTATATTACATATTATTTGTACAGTGCCTATGAATGGCTGCTGCTAGTAAAGGCGCTTTATTAAATATGCATTATTATTATATTAATATTGTTATATATTGACATGTTAATGATGTTGAACCTTGAAGCCAAATATAATAAGTATTTATGATTACGTACTAGTAGCTGAGGTGTACTGTTACAGAGCTAACTTTGGGCCTCTCGTCCTTATCAGCGTTCTATTTATTATTCTGACTGCTTAAATAGCTTTATTGTGTTTACTTTGCTAAATTATGTATTATATATGTAAAATAGATGTGTCAAACATACGTGCAATAACACGATCTTCACTTTTATGTCAAACAAATAAACATACGAACATGTTTAATATCATATCAAAGACATTCTTTTATTATTTTTCACATTGTACAATGCAATCTATTTTTAGTTTTATATTTGCCTTTTTACAATTCAGAATTATAAGTCCATACCCATATATTAACTGAACATTTACTTTACGTTCTTAAACAAATAATAAAATATAACCTTGATTAGGTTATATTATATTAACATGAAACTGTGTCTCTCCATATATTTTCTAGTTTCATAATAAACTTATTGGTATACGACTACGTTAAGATAACATAACCACGTCATGTCACGGAACATACCTCCAATATCTCAAGTGTTCATTCCATTTCATGTTCAATGTTGCTACTACACACCTTACTTCATTTTGGAAAACTTCAGTAATTATTCCTTTAAAAACATTCATTTCGCTTATTAATGGGACCCAACATATTAAAGTTTAACTGAAAGAAATATTGGTACAAACTTGAGCTTTCACCTCGGTATTAATATTATTTTGGTTAATTTCCTTATCAAAGTTTGCACGAAACATTATGACAACATTAATTTCGGTTCATCGGGTAACGCTGAAATACATCATAATCATTACTTCCAGGCCCAGGCTGAAATCTACTTTTCTTTTAATCTAGCAGTTCTATGCCATATGTATTCCGGATGTGAGATTTGAATTCTTCATATAAACAAGAGCAGCACACCTAGCGAATAAAATATGAATAAAACAAGTAAAGAATACATCATTAAGAAATAAAGCCAATTTAATACAATACATTTATAGCCGTTCCTCCCCCACCCTTTAAAGATGGCTTGACAGTGAGTTAACACACCAGTCTTCTTCATTTTTCTTGAGCATCTACTTTATTCATCCCACACTCTCAAAATAATAATATTTTACATGGCTGGCTAATTCAAATGGGGCAGACGCTCATGATATGTAATTTACAGCTTCAATTTTGTGCACATGGTAGGCTGAATGGGAAGAGCGACCTCCAAAGGTAATAAAGCAAAGTAAATGATGAAACAACCTTCATATATGCTCCCACACTGATCGGGAGATTATTATTCTTGAAGTAGATTAACTTTTTAATATCTGGTCCTCTGACTCATATCAGATAACCTAATTGTGTTAAGGACACTAACACATGTGATAAGGTTAACATCACATTGCCCAGCAATGACTTTACAACAGAGGTTCTTCTGACAGACCCGGAGGTTTATAACCTCATATTCTCATTTCGGTTGTAGGACGGTGAAGATCAGCAACACTCTGATGTACATGTTGTGCTCATTGAAGTAAATACACGTATGTCTGTATAACAACCATTTTATTATAAAAGTCATTTTGACCATTGGATACCTTTGTGTTTATAGCTATTCTTCCTATGTCAGTGTATTGCAATAAATTATATTTTAGTTTGATACCAGCGAATATTTGAATCATTGTTGATATTGTTGTTGGTGTTCTACTAGTTTTTAAATCAATAATATGCCCATGATGTCTGCATGCGTGCGTCGGTATTTGAGTGTGTGAGGGTGCGTTTGTATGTGTGGGGTGCGTGCGTGTGTGCATGCGTGCATGTATGCTCGCGCACCTGTATTTACGTATTTAATGGAGATTTATATTTTTGTAATTCTATCTTTCTATCTTATATACGCCTGTATGTTTGTCTGTCCTGTCTGCATTTTTGTCTGTCTGTCTGTGTGTTTGTTTGTCTGTATGTATGCATGTATTTATGTATGCCTGTCTGTTTGTGTGTCTGTCTTTATGTCTGTCTGTATGTTTGTCTCTTTTTCTGTCTTTCTGTTTGCCTGTCGGTCTGTATGTATGCTTGTCTGTAAGTCTGTTCGTGCATAGGTCGGTTTCACCATTTCTCATTTATTTCCTTGTTATTTTGCTGTTTACTAACATAAATCAAGGTAAATAGATGTGTTTCATTTATCTTGATACCTTTTGGGAAACTGTAATTAACAAACAATACATTGATCACCGTTTCGATCCAACTATCAACATATCATCCATCCATTTTAAGAAATATATCTATATAAATAGTATAAATCGTTACCCCTCCCCCCCCAAAGTTGCATATTTCTATATTCATACATATCTTCCTTTAGTGATACTTACAATTAATGACACAACATATAATAACCATACAACGATTACAGACGGAAGTTCACCTAACGTACATCAGGGTCATGGTAATGCTACAATATGTTTAACTCGGTGTACACGGTATATTATGTTTTTATCCAATTAGATCTATGAACCAATAGTTGTAAGTAATGTATTAACGGTTTACAACAGACAGGTGTTATCTTTTTAGTTGGAATTCTGCTAATAAGATTATTCAATGTATTTGTAAAACCATTTTATATTTCTAGTATAATAGCATATGTGTTAGCTTGTCAACTTATGTTTCATACCATTACCTTATATAACTGTATACACCTCATACCAGTTGGTCCTATTGCTGATGACACATGCGCTTCTGTGATAAAGTCGGAAAACAAAACAACATAAATATAAACCCAAACCTCCAGTAAAACTACGGGGTATGTATGCTGCTGAACTACAAACAAATATGAATACCATTAACCTAAATAATGTGCTTGTATAGACGTAGACAAAAGGACTTGTGGTCATCATCTGCCGTTTTATTGCTCGACGTTTTTGATGACTGGATGATTTGATTATATGACTTATGACGATTAACTGCCAAACATTCAAATTAATACTCTCTTACCTATACCAAAATACACTATTTAACACTACGAATACATGATACAGAAAGAAACAATCATTCGATCAATATAGAATCATGTAGTTGGATTATTATACAACAATTGAACATTTCCCAAGTTATATTGATAACTATGATTGATCCTTCCTAATCCTATAGAAAACATGACTTAGATATATCACCTAGCTTCACAACACAACCAAAGACTCTCAACTGCACACGAACTTGAGCTTCGCAAATGAGGGACTTTCAGGATCATTATTCACCAGCGGGCGCCAGGGATAGCTGGTTCACTTGTTGATTATCATGTGCTGCCCTTAATGAATATAATAGACTCCCTGTTTATCATTTAATTTTTCCCCAAATTGTGTCATCAAAACCAACCTAAATAAGGATATCGGAGAGATGACGATTTCTGAACTGAAAGGAGAATTAAGACGCAGAAATGCTAAACTAAATGGAAGAAAAGTTGATGTTGTGAAAAGGCATGTGTGGGCGATGATATGTGTGTTTATGATATAACTCTCTGACTGCTTGAAATGTACTACGAATTGTCTAATACGGGTGGGCATTTTCGCCATATGACCAGTTCTAAGCTAGAGAACAATATTAACATTAAATTGATACGGGTAAAGGATGTATATTATAAAATATAACTCGGTTACTTTAATATTGCTTAGCTCGGCTACATTCATGATTCCATGACCATGAATACCAATTACTAATATTAGGAATATTGGAATTTTGTCTGGTGTATTTCTCTTATCAACCACGTTTTGTGACAATTTAATAGGCTTGAATCGTACGTTCACAACCAAGACTTTGGTCAAGATCCAATAGTGGATTCGTTTGCGATGTGAACTCCAGATTTACTATCATATCGAGACATCAACAGTGAGAGTGAAGTAAACAAGGGACCACATCATTATACAGAATAACATCCCAGATTAAATCCTTGTGACATACGTTTGTTTAAAGTACACCACTGCTGGTGAATGTACCAACAGTTCCATTACACAAGATTTGATACAATCAAACAATTTCAAGTAATCTTCCTTCAGGACTAGGCAGTTGTTTGAACAGTCCCAATTATTCAGACCAGTCAATAAGCTAATCTGTCAGTGAGTTCCATTAGTGTTTTTTAACTTGGGAGTACTAGATGGAAACTTCAAACAGGTGAGTTACTGATGAAATAGATGTAATTAGGTGGAGAATGAACTAACTAGCATTTACAATAAAAATATTACATTATAAATTGTAATAATTCATAATTTTGAATTGTTATAGTTTTAGCTCCCAACTGTGACTGAGGAATCGATCACAGTGTACACGCAACTGTTTGATGCTGACATGTCATCGAAGCCGGAAGACATGTACCGGTCCAGGTTTCTGTGCTCGATTCGGAATCCAAAATATGGCGCAGATACCTTTGTTTGTGGGAGAGTTTGCGCTGAAATGAGGAAGTCTACTGTATACACAGTAGACATAAAGCTTGATGTTTGTGGTGTTTTGCAGGAGAGTCAGTATGAGTGTGGAGCTGGGATGGGTCCAGAGGCTAATTGTAAACATTTATGTGTTGTACTTTATGCATTAGCAAAGGCAGCAGACGCGATTATATATTGCGAAACCTGTACACAGAGGTTGCATACATTTCATCATGTTAAAAACCACACTGACTCTCCTGTGAAGGTGGAACACTGTATGTTGCGCTCTGATGGCAGTTTGCAGGGTGTGTTGGACCTAGATCCAAGTCCAGGAGATTATATTTCTGATTCTGAATATGATACCTTTTCATGAGTGTGATTATTAATATGAATACTCCAGATATTTCAATGTTAACAATGTACCCGCCTTCTAATATCCATGCCGTTGTTCATGACCGCCACTACTTAGAAACAGATCAGGAGACATACATACTAGAACACCTACAGATCACATCAATTTCAGATGAACAGATACGCATCATAGAACCTGAAACAAGGGGACAAAGCACAAAGAAACATTGGCGGAAGAAAAGGACTGCGTTTTCACTGAAGCAAATTTGGGAGAATATATACAGCCACACAAGCAACACACTTTGTCAAGCTATCACACTCATTCACACAGTACAGATACCTCGATACAGGGCCAATCAAACACGGGGGAAAGTATGAGGGAACTGCATTAAACGAGTACATCGCAAAGTTGAATGTGGTTGTCAGAAGTAGTGGTATTGTAGTGTGCATAAATGCCCCTTATCTTGCATGTTCTCCAGACGGGTTGGTGAGTGATGATGGCTTGGTAGAGGTGAAATGTCCTTACACAGCTAGGGACCAAACTGTGTCACCCATTTCTGTGCCATATCTTCATGTAGTTGATAGCCGGTTAGCCCTCAAAACCAACCATATTTAACTGTACCATATTAAAGGTACAATAATGTGTACTGGATGGTGGTGGTGTGACTTGGTAGTGTGGTACCGTAGAGGCCACAAAGTTGTCACCATTCACATAAATGATTAGTTCATCATTGATATGAAAGCGAAACTGGAAGATATTTTTACACAATTCTTCCGAAGTGCTGTGCTCAACAAAATCGTGTACAAGTTGAGCAAGAACAACCAACTTGGCGTAAAATGTGCACTCACCTATTTCAAATGCATAACTAAATGTATATATGTAAGAAACAACTAAGAAACCAATACAGCTATAAAATATTTATTTACTATTCTGTAATTCAGTTTCTCTCTGAGCATTCTTTGGAACAATACCTTGTCTGAAGTTGCAAGAAGTGACTATGTGTGGTTCACGGGATTTTGTATGTCTTTGCAAGTCCTATTATCCTTTCAACATGCACCCTTTTGTTTGAATTGTTTTGTTCTCTGAGGGCAGTT
This sequence comes from Paralvinella palmiformis, assembly GCA_025642065.1. Lineage (NCBI taxonomy): Eukaryota > Metazoa > Annelida > Polychaeta > Terebellida > Alvinellidae > Paralvinella > Paralvinella palmiformis. Next base: position 12,656 of record JAODUP010001727.1, read on the forward strand.
TCCCCAGAAAATGTTTTTTTTTTTTTTTAAGATTTTGTATGTCTTTGCAAGTTCTGGTACATTTACTGTCACATTCATGGGGGCAAACATGCCTTGGACATCAAAACCTTTATCAGCTATTACCGAATAGCCATGGTCAACCATTTGTGTCAGGTTACTTCTATCAACAATCTGCCTGTCACTTGCAGATCGCCCGTAGGCTGGAGAAACATAGGAGACAAGGCGCCAGCAGGTGGCACCCCAACAAGCACCATGGCTGTATTTCTGTTCTTATAAGTTGAGAAGGTTGCTTGTTGGGCAGCTGCTGCTGCAGGCCTTTTAATCCGGCATTCAGTACCATCAAAATGACTCGAGTGGTCAGAAATGTTGTTTTGAAGTCAGTTGGAGCAAACTGTCAAACAGTATCTTTTTCTGCCATATATAAATTTAACAAATATATTGTACACTTCGAGCTGTGTAACTTCAAACATTCGACCAAGTTGAAAATTAGTTATATATAGCCTATGTTTGATTAAAGTGAGAAGCAACGACATCCAAAGTTGGGGTTGCATACAGTTTTTGTAGTTTGTATGTAGCTGGTCCTAAAGAGGCAACGACATCCGTAAACATGTCTACATTATCTAAACCAGTATAAAACTGCATGCCTTCCGGATCATTTACAAAAGCATCAATTGTAGTTTAATTTACTTTGACAAGTACTATAGTTTCTGGTAAACAGTAATCTATATTATCAGTTTGGGTGTCCTTATTGGATGACTCAACGATAGCCTGGACATGTTGATCTACAGACCCCGATTCCTCATGCACAGAAACTTCCTCAAAGTTGCCTGTGGTTAAGTTAATGTCCTCACCTTCCCGAAAAATAAAGCTTTCTTCCTGTTCAATATCTTCCATTAAATGCTTTCTCGAGATTCGAACAACTCTCCTCTTTCTTCACTGGATGGTTATGGTGCCATTCTCCAAGAGAACTGAGTTGGTATAGCATTACCCTTCAGCTTTGTATCAGTGATTTGTGGCCTGAAAAGGAAGATATGATTCTGTGTAATAAAATCAGATTTTGGTTATCTTATTCCTGCAAGCTTGTAACATTCAGCTAATCTCCATAATTTATATTTTTTTAATAATTACAAGTCTATAACGTCTAGTATACATGATCAATATATACTAATAAGAAATTAAGTCACTAAACATCACTTATTGTTATTCTTTCTGTCATGGTGAATTTTGTGTTCAGCAGTTGTTTCTTTGTTAGCAATATCATTGCTATTATAAGCTACTGTGTCAAGTATTTGTGTGTCATTGATAGATGAAAAACATAGTGCCTGTGATAGTGGCCCACAACCCCAGTGTCCGACATGTTTCTGGTTTCGTGTGGGTTATTGGTCACCAATATTATTTTCTATTTATTATGAGCAGGAGGGTGATTAAACAATACATTTAATGTTGATATACTTGTATACATAACTATTTTCGCGGCACACCACGCTGGTGGTGGAAGGCCGCCACAGCTGTCACTTTTAGTCTTCTACTCGACGAATTGCAATCACCCACGCCTTGCATCTTGCCCTATATGTGGGAATCACATGACCCCCTCTGTTATGACAACCGTACACACAACAACACGTAGGAAAGCAGATTCAACTGCCTTTGTATTTCTTTATCAACCTTGACTAAGCTAATAGTAGAACCGGAAGTTGGCTGTAGGACAGGCTACTAGCGTCCCTAACGACAATTAATGCGTATTCCGCCATTTTTGAAAGTCTCTCATTGTTACTGCATCCAAAAACACGTGTTTTGAATCTACCGGAAACTACATCGAAATCGGAACGGACACAAATAATAGTGTATGTTTACATAACGTTCGTGGTCGGAATGTATGAATGACTATTATACCGGCCGTTAATAATAATAATATAATAGTATGTGACATTTATATAACGTCCTAATCAGCTATATAGTTGCTCTAAGGCGCTTTACAATATTATTATCCTTGACTCAAACCTGTTTCTACGCAGCACACATCTCAACTCACATGGGAGCATACAACGCGACCGTTCGGCTACGAGTTCTACGCTCTAACTAGCTGCGCTATCACGGCTCGTGGCACGGTGGCATAATATGACAACATTATCAATACAACAAATATCAGTCAAATATTCTTACATACTTAATCAAGAATCAATACATATATATTGAAGATTCAAAACAACAATTAACACACAAAAATGTATTGAAGTTTGGTAGAATCTGCAGGCAGGACTGTAAAGTATGTTTCTAGAATTATGTAGAGCTTGTGTATTAGGCGACATAAAACACTTGTCCTTAACTACTCTAGCCATAGCACACGAACTTCTTCATCTCGAATTCCACCAAAATTCCTTTGCCTTAACTGATTAGGTTCCTCACCTGTTCGCCTTTTATTCAGGATCTTACAATACTCAGCCCATGATTGGAGGCAACACTTCGCAACTAATAAACAAACAACCACCCTGTTTATCGTCAGTGAACTAGAGAAGCGTGACATGAGTCAGTCTATTTTCTCAGCTGTCTTCGATAACACTGATGCATAGGTATCCTTCCTCACTTCTGGATCTCCTACAGGAATGGGGATAGCCGACTAGAACGAAATATAGTCTCAAACCTGAGTAAATACTATGATTTATTCGAACCTAACAGCCAATCCTCATACGTTTCCATTCATCACTAAGTGAACGTTGAATCACGCCTAATTTAGAATCCATAAGTATATGCTGTTAGTTGTGGTGGGATCAACATTGCAAATATAGATTTAATTTTAGAAAAGTACATTACGTATAGCCTGGTGTTATTTGGTCAATTGGCTGTCTTCCAATAACACCATCGCTAATGCTGGTTTGAATCGGCGCGTTGTAAAAAACGATTTCGCTGGACCAGCATGCATATCATAAGAGACATCATAATGGGCATATATATATACACACACTTATTCCTGTAAAAATTAGAGGTGATGTACTATTTATATAAATGTATTTAAATTTGGATGGATCTGTTGATCAACGTATTATTTATAAATGATATCTCTCCAATAAGAAACAGGATAAAAGAAACACATCTACGTATTTTGACTTGTTAGATCACCCTTGAAAAATAAACAATAAAATAACAATTAAATCAATAGTAAAACAACAATAAGATGAACGGTAATTGGTGACACAGACAGACAGACAGACAGACAGACAGACAGACATACATACAGACAGACAGACAGCGAGACAGACAGACAGACAGACAAACAGACAGACATACATACAGACAGACAGACATACATATTGACAAATAGAAAGAGGAGAAATACACAAATAAAGGTAGTTATATATTATATTATATTATATTATATTATATTATACTTAAGAACATTTATTCTCTATATTACTACATTTACGTAAACTATATTAATTTTCATAAATACATTTTTACACCTATCAATTTATCTATCAATCTATCAGTTTTGTCTATTCTGTACTATGACATTCAAGGCTAACTTTAGTCTCCTTGTCATTAACAAAACCCTGTATTATAATTATAGTTTGTATAGCAGACATTAGGTCTGATTTGAAAATGTTAATATATAGAACGGCAATTCTGCCATAACGGTCTGCTAAGGCGCCGATGTAATAGTGAGGAGTAGGTCATAGTATTTATTGGATTTGTATGTTTATGAGGTATTTGACCCTCCAGCAAATATCACAAGGCATATTATGCTGCGGTTGAGAAAGTTCCGTTTTCTATGCGTGGAGACCATATTTCCCTGTCCCTGCATTCAAGAAAAGTTGATCTAGAGCTATATATTCCGTGCACTATTTGCGTCTTTGGAGGCACGCCGTTTAGATGTTTGGCCTGGTTATCCATCATTTAAATGACTGTAGCAGACACAGTACGCTCTTAAAGCATGTACTCCTGACTCAGGAATAGAAACACTGCATCGCTTTCGAGCGGTGGCATTGGACACAGCTCGCGCGGTTGGTGGGTTTTATATAACAACTTATATAATTCACCTTGGTTGTATGTGGGAATAGAATTATCTTTCCTGGGTCCAGTTATGTCCAGTTTGTACTATGACATTCAAGATTAGCTCTAATCTGCTTGTCATAAATAACATTTAAGAACTACAATAGTTAGAATATCAACATTAGGTCAGGTTTGAAAATGATAGCATAGTTCAAACAGTACGGAAGCTATGACGCGCTATTACGGTCTGCTTCAGCGCAGATGTCAGTCTTTTAATAGTAATTAAAATAAACAGTTTTAATAGTAGTCGCTTCATGACGCCTGCCCGTTGTAAAAACTGATCTTTGAAGAGAGTGACAATTGGGTTATATGGTTGATATAGTATTGCTTTGAAGAAAGATACAGCAATTAAAAAATAGTTATAAATGGGGCTGCTTAGATAATTAATCTAAACATTCTCACTACTGCCGTGATCTGACTTGGGTGTTCTACTCCCAAACTCCACGGCTGTAGGTGATTCGAAAAGTCGCTACTCTGGATTCAGTCCCCTGAAGAAACGTCCAGAGTTTGAATTCACGGTTCGAGATTATCTGTGCCTGTGCCTTATTATACACAGCTAAAACACACACGCACACGCACGCCCCACACACACACACACACACACACAACATACACACACACACACACACACAAAAACACAATATATATCTATATATATCTATTTTATATATATATATATATATATATATATATATATACTCTTTAAAAATACACACTGGCACACCCACACATGCCCACCCACGCACATTCACACACGATCACGTTCACGCACGTGTTTGTGTGTTTGTATTTGACATTTCTTGGTTTAGATAATGAAGTAAATGAATCATCATATACTTTCATTTTTAGTTCCCTGTTTTTTTATAAATCACAGAATTTATTGAGTGAATCATGAAACGACGTAAATGACAAATTAATTAAATTTTGGCTCGAATAGAATATACAATAGAATCTGCAATATATAATTATTAATATTAAATATTTGCATTTGTGTAGTTACAGAAAGAAAAGACAACTCGAACCAATACTGGTATATATAATATAATTTGATTAATATGCGAGATTGAATGCTAATATTTACATATTACTACCCTTAAAGATAGCAGATGTAAGAAGGATGATAATGTATGATTTAAAAACACATTCTTGTTAAAGTATTTTGTTTTCTTGTAGCTCTGCAGATTATGTCAATGTAGGCTCTCTTTATGAAGAAATTATAATGGATTTATCTCATAAAGAGCAAACTGGAAACAAATGTAAGAGAAGTGTTTAGTCAACTAATATGGTAAAGATCTTGATTTTATAAAGTGATTATGAATATATTTCAGTGAATTTGTGTAGAGGAGATGAACAGAATAACTCATCTATTGGAAGAGAAACTATTCCAGGTACAGCTACTGGATAGGTACGTTTCTAAGAAAAGAAATATACTATGATACACGTCATTGTCACAATTTAGTTTAAATTCACATGCTATCTACCAATGATATGCTAATTAATATAATCTTATAACCTTTTTCATCTAATTTTATTATTTGCAGTCATAGGTTAGCAATCTAGAATATGAACATCTCGGAACTCCTCAAAGACTGCGACCAAGAGAGAGTCAAAACACAGAATATTAACATTTGCCAGTTAAAATACCACAGCCGTAACTGATTCCGTTTTTATTACTAAAAAGTCTTTATTTAGAAACAGAAGAGAACAGCACAAAACAAACAAAAAGGAAATAAACAGCAAATTTGAGTCATCCTTTATCTTTATTATTTATTCCTATTATTTTCATGATATCATAGAAGAATTAGTGTCAAATCTTCAGATTCACACAAACATATATATATATATATATATATATATATATATATATATATATATATATATATATATATATATACACACATCTGTAGTAGAATGGGACGTACCGTTAGAGTACAACATGTGGAATTACCAAGCACAATAACTACTCCTACAACCACTAATGCTATTACTATTGCTGCCACTGCTGCAACAACAACTACTGTAATTATTATCATTATTCCTACTAGTACTACAACTACTACCTTCACTTATTATTCTACTTCTACTGCTAATTATACTACTACTACTACAATAACAACAACTACTTAAACTAGTACTACTATTAAAGCTATTACTGCTGCAATAATTATCACTTATAATATGTAAAGAATGAAATATGCAAATGCATTAGATAAAAGCATAGAGCATCTCAGTTTTTATCAATGTATTTAATATATTTCAATAGAGTGTAAACCGATAAGTGTGAAATAGTAAAGGAAACTAGCTTAAATAAATACTAATTAAAAACGTTCCTTAATAAGGAAAGCAGATAGGTTAAAGTAATAAGTATATTTTTTTAATTGTCTAGTTAACAGATTGTATCATATTTAGATGTGATATTTATATATCTTGTTGTTATCCTCTTTGATCATAATAGATTATTTTATTCGAGTATTACCACGTTTATTTGACATTTGTTATACACAGGATGAAGATGATTTACTAGTTAAATGTTATTAATATTGATAACTTGAAGTGAGAAGATTTATTATAGAAAATAAAAGGTTATAGACATAACTCTCTTGATTTCAACATTTATTTAATACATTTACCGTTACCATTTGTTTGATAAGTTTAAAATTGTTACTTTTGAATAAAAAACTTTATCATCCAATTTAAATTTTTTATATTTATTATGCTAATGCCAATACTAATTGTTGAAACTGACCTCTAAAAACTAACCTGGAGATGATAAAATTAATAACATCGACCTGGTAACAGTTAGTACGTAAAACTGTTCTAATTAACTCAAAGCAGAGTGTCATAGGATAACTGCATAGTATTTATTCAGGAATAAAAAGGGAAAACAAATCTCCTTAAAGAAATGATAATATTTTGTGGACTCGCTTCTTTATCATTAGTAATATTTTATGTTTTATTGTTAAGCATATAGCCACAATATTCAAATATTTTCCTCTGAAATATTTACATTAATTATTAATGGTTCATTTTTCAACACGTGAGTAAACCACTGTAGTGGTATATCTAGAGTTTTGTTTTAATTCAAAATTAGCGTAATTAGTTGATTATTAAAGATGATAATACACCTTTTCAATATTGTTTTGGGTATATTATATTTGACTTAGCCCAGATATCATAATACGGCAGTATTTACTAGTGATCTACAATATTTCAGAATACACATCCTTGAACCTTTCTAAAAACATTTTGGGGTATATTTTTATAACTACCAAACCAACTATAGGCATTGAAATATTGGAAAGAATGATTTTTCTTTTTGATTTCCGTAAACGATAATAAACAATGTTAATCTAAATATAGGCAGTGTGAACAACCTTTTTGTGTTCTAATTTAGAGTACTGGAATACAATTATATATTATATTGGTATTACATTTGTTTTGTAATTGATGTAACATCAATAATAATATATTTTTAAGTTTAATTTTATTAATCACGTATATTAAATGATATATGTACAGAAATATAAAACGTTATCTTTATATAATAGTGTGTGCTATGAGTTACATTTCCTATCTCCTCCATTTCCAATAGTAAGACGTTTGAAAAATAATTTATTAGTTCACATGTAATTTAACTATATTCTATAACATTGTTTATAGTTATTAATATGTTAATAACTTTGGAGGCCACTCGCCCCATTTAGCCTACCATGTGAACAAAAGTGGTCGTGAAACATCAGTCATCGTCATCATCATATGTTAAATGAAAATCCTACCAGATACAAAAGAGGAGTTCAAACGTTCTGTATATATCTAAATCATTTATTAATACAATTATGAGAGATCCTCATTACAAAGCAGTGAAAATATTAATATTTATCCATGTTATGATTAAAACATCTAAGGTAACATACATGTATTACCTATGTATATGTCGTTTATGATACATTTGAGTGTATGGTTATTTTTATTAGTGATGAGAGATGGAATACTCTAGGTGCTGTGATGTACGTCTGGGAAATGAGTGAATCATTTTATATATATATATATATATATATATATATATATATACACACACAACACACACGTATATATATATATATATATATATATATATATATATATATATATATATATATATATATATATAACACACACACACACACACATAGAGAGAGAAAGAGAGAGAGAGAGAGAAGTGAATTATATATATATATATATATATATATATATATATATATATATATATATATATATATATATATACAGAGAGAGAGAGAGAGAGAGAGAGAGAGAAGTTAATAATACTAATTAAAATTTAACCGAAATCAGTATGATTCTGATGATGATAATGATGATGATGATTATTATAATTATAATAGTAATAATCAGAAACATTTATATATTTATGTCACCAGTGCTTTGTATGGAGTTTTTGAAATTTACCATCAATGCATAGCTAATTAATGGGCCTATATTTTATTCGAAGCTAATTGGACGCAGGAAATAAGGTACGCGTAATAGGGTTTAATAACTTGTACCTAAATATATAATTTCCTATTAACGCATTAATTGGTATTTAAATGACTGTAGCAGGCACAGTACGATCTTAAAGCATTATATGTACTCCTGACTCAGGAATAGAAACACTGCATCGTGTAACCAAGTCTTGTCCTTAGTTACTTGTAGGCAATCGATTGACGCAAGTTCGGTGATATTTCACTAAACAAATATATCACACTAACAAATCAAACTAAAATAAACAAAAATGTGACAATCAATTGTCTCAAACAATACAAAACGCGTACTTCTCGTGATAATATAAACTGAAATAAAAACAATATGACAATCAATTGTCTCAAACAATACAAAAACCGAAACGTGAACCAAATCAAATAAAGTAGAAACCCTTCGCGAAAATGTCCAAGTTTTGAAATATATAATACATCGAGGTAAAACTCGAAGAATCAAATGGTTATTGCTAAGTTTTAGAATCTGAGCCTAAAGGTGTAAGAAGAGACCCGCAGCTTCATTTCACAAGCCCGAAACTGGCCTGTCTTGCTTGTAGTTCGGGGAGTATCCCCAGGCTGTCGCTAGTTTGCCACAGCCTCTGTGGTGGAGTCCTTATACGTAGAGTTTCTGTATCTGAAAATGGCTTTGCATGTTTAAAAAAAAGAGGGTATTATTATGTGTGGCATGGCTGTGACTATGTATTATAATGACTGCTTTTTGTGTCGGTTAGGTTATGTTGTGCCAGAGTTAATAGTTGTTTAAGACGTTGTCGGCAGGCTAGAAAGGCGGGATAATTAATTATATAGTGGACGGGGTCAAAGTTTTGGTTACAATGTAAGCAGAGTGCTTTATTATTTGGGCCGACCAAGCTTTTTGTGTGCACCCAGCAGTGGAGGCGGCGTATGTGTACGTCTACTATTCTGTTGTTTATGATGTGAATGCCGGGAACAATGGTTTTATTGTACCAGGTACTTAATTTGGCTGTGTCTTGTTTTGGTGTTATTTCTTTGTGTATATATTATGTTATCATGTGTTTGTAGGGGTCTGTTCTGTGTGTCGGATGTTGGTTAGGTTAGTGGCTTCGTTGGCCAGAGCGTAGGCTCGTTCATTACCCTCGATATTTGTGTGGCTGGGAACCCAATGTAGAGTGGTTAGACTGCCACGTTGACTTAATGCAGAGACGGAGTTAATAATCTTCGTTGTGATTTATGGATATGTTTGTGTTTTTGTTTGTGCCAGGATGTTGATGGCTGCCATCGAGTCTGAGTGTATGATTGTTTCTTCGTGTCTGTCAGCGCAGTTTTTTTTTTTTTGGTGTTCATAAAACTGTTTCCAGTTCGTGTGGTGTGAAAGGAGTGTCTGTGTCTGCGTGTTCACTTTTTTGCTAGGTATATTGAGTGCAGTCTGTCTGGTTTGATTTGACCTCTTCGGGTCAGCTCTAGTGGCAAAGTGGTGTGCTAATTTGTTTGCTTCTTCTTTGGGGTTATTTACTTTAGGTTGGGAAGATTTACCCCAGATTTGTTTAATCTCGCGCCACATTTGCGCAAACCCATGTCCCCGAGTTGTTTGCACCAACTGTCAAATGGTCCTCTTTAGTTGTGTGAAGTCATCGTCTCGTTTCTCGTTGAGCTGCTCCTAGTTCTGCTCTATTTTGAGATGTCGGGCGAGCTTTTGTCAGTTTACTGACTTATTTTGTCCATCTCCTTGATTCTGGTGTTACGCAGAACGTCTCGGGCAATTTTGGACTATGAGGATGGCTGCTGTTGCGGCTTCGCTATTATTTTCAGTTCATTTATGAAGTAGGTCCTCTAAAGATAGATTGTTGTCGGGTCGTCGGCAGATAATTCGTGTAGTCTGTCTGCAAATTGTTTCCGGTTTGCATTGTCGGTGTCCCATTTGGGTTGTCCTAGGCTTTCTGGTACGTTTGAGAAAGCGTCAGATAGTACTATAACTGTGGCTATGTGGTCTGAGGTTAGAGCTTCTAATTGGCTCCAGTCTGCTATGGCCGCAACTTCAGGGGAAGCTATGGCAAGATCGAGGGTCGACCCATAGACAGTGGTGGGGACTTTGGGATCATTTAATAGTATAGCGTCATAGTCACTTATATGTTGCTGTAAATGTTGTCCTGGTCTGGTGTTTTTGAACCCCATGTTGTAGTATTGGCGTTGATGTCGCCTGTTATTAAGTAATGTTTATATGAATTTGTTGCTTGTTGTATATCATATAGGTGGTTAGAAGGAGACGTATGTATTAATTAATTGGAAGGGACCGCTTTTAAAGCCGGTTATTTCAGTGGTGATTGATTGCCAATCACTGGAAGAGTTAATTAGGGGGGACGTGTTGTGTGATATGTTATTATGTATTGCAGTTATGAGTCCTCTAGATACAGTATCTGAATTCCTTGTGTGAGGACTTTGATAGATAGTGTATCCGGGAATTTGTATTGAATATGTTGTGTTTGTAAGAGTTTCTTTTAGTAATAATATGTCTTGTTGTTTGTCTTCGATGGCTGCAATTAGGCTATTTTTGTTGCAGTGGAAGCCTCGGATGTTCCAGGAGATGATGGTGAGATATCCCTCGAGCTGTCCTTTGCTTTCACTGGGGTGTGTTGTTTTGTAGGTTTTGGTTTTGTCTGGGCTGTTGTTTTGGCTGACCCCAGCGCCACTTCCAGGATCGAGTTCAAGACCTGACTCTATCCGACCTCTTCCTGGACCTTGGTTAGGTCCTTCTCTGCCTTTGACAGCAGGTCTTTGGGCAGTCTCTGGATCAGATCCTGCATGCTTCGCATAGCCATGAATATTGACTGCATATGGCCGAGTATGGCCGTGAGTGGTGCTGTGGTGGGGTCTGTCTGTGTTTTTGTTGGTGTCTGCGTTGTTGTACAGGTGTTGTATGTTGCTGTATGTGAGTTTTTTTTTTGTAATGTGGGAAAATCTGTCTCCGACAGTAGTGCCGGCGCTATTTGGGAAGGTCGGTGTGTAGTTGTTTGTGTGGGTGGTTTTGTTTTTAATGCCCACGGAGCCGGGGCTGTAACTGCTGCATGTGGAGGTCTTTGGCGGGGCTGAACTCCCAGTCTCTTTTGAAGATTCTGGACGGTCTCCTTGCTGGCCGGACACCCTTTGTATGCTGCCATGTGGCTTCCGCCGCAGTTGATGCAACACGGCGTTCCGGCCTTCTGGCAGCACACAAAATGCTGACCGGCTTCCTTCGGACCCTGCTTTCTACAGTGGTAGCACCGGGCTCTGTTCTTGCAGTGCTTCGCGGTGTGATTCCACCTGTGGCACCGGAAGCACTTTGGAGGGTCCCTGACAAAGGGACTCACGGGCAGCATTCCACACAGAGGGATCCTGAAGGAGTGCTCCGGTTTCTTCTCCGTCATGAAAGAAACCGATCTGGTGGGGGTACCCCCCTTGAGCAGTCTGATGACCTCTGTCACCCCGAATGTGTTTGCAATAAACTCTAGGGGGATGTCCCGAGGCACGCCTGAGATGGCGTATTTATGTGGCCCTATTATCCTGTTTATAGGCCGGAATTCTAATGACTTCCCCGCCAGCTCCTTCATGCCGGACAATTGCTGGCTTGTTGCCGGCAGGTCGTTCGGATAACTCTTTTGCCAGTCTGGCCTGTCTGGTCAGCGCAGCTGCTTTTATACTGGTCCATGTTGGCGTAAAGGTCAACCAGTGAACACCGATAAAACATGTTTCTATAGGCGTTCAAACAATCACTTTTTGCATGAAAACAATAGGTCTAACATGTTTACTTCATACAAGTTTTATGATGGTCATATAAAATGCATTGCCATCAGAAAACATTCATCCGTTTTCATAATTACAACATGCATCATAAAATAGTATTTTAAGGTATAATTTTAAAATGTTAATATATAGAACGGCAACTCCGCCAAAAAAGTATCCTAAAGCGCCGATGTAAATTGTTATAATAGTGACGAGTAGGTCATAGTACATATTGGATGTGTATGTTTATGAGGTATTTGACCCTCCAGCAAATATCACAAGGCATATGATATGCTGTGGTTGAGAAAGTTCCGTTTCCTGTGCTTGGGGACTATATTACACGGTCCACGCATTCACGAAAGGTTTATATAGAGCTGTATATACCAAGTACTACTTGCATCTTTGGAGCGACGCCGTTTATGTGTTTGGTCTGGTTATCCAGCATTTAAATGACTGTAGCAGGCATAGTACGCTCTTGGAGCATTATATGTACCCCTGACTCAGGAATAGAAACGGTGGCGAGCGGTGGCATTGTTTTTTTAAATATTTTTCCTCATCATATATACAATTAAGACAAAAAACAACCAAACCACTTTTATATATGCAACCACTCAGACAAATGTTGTTAGAATTGTAGAAAATTGTTAATAAGATAGGGGCAAGGTATTTATATGAAACATTCAATTTCAGAGATACTATTATACCATTTAATAATTACACAATGCTCATGGACAGAAACCCATCAGATTTGTAAGTGCAAACCTATGGAATATGCTGAGTAATGAACTAACAGAAACAATGGATTTTAATGTTTTTAAACGATTTGTTATGGTATGGTAAGGTCGAAACTGTACATATTTTAATTCTGAATTTTGTTATTTAAAGCACATGTGATGCTTTATGTACTTCTTGTCGTATTTAATGTTAGCATAAGTCTAGTCTGACTTAATGCCATATATGTATGTCAAGCCTTTCATCTATCACCATGTCATTCTAATTTCACATCATCGCATACCTTACAATTTAAATTTGTATGTATATTTTAACGAGCTTAAAGACATTTTATTTTATCATATATTATATTATCGCACCTCAATGGTGTAATGTTGTCAATCCATAACGGTCCACAATTAATTATATTTAGAATTGTAACGTACTGGAAACAGTTTAGAGAATAAACCAGATGGTCAAGATTGTATCTGTGATTTATTAATAATATATTTGATGACAATCTACAAACATCACATTGGCGACGAGGTTATTCGAACTCTATCTGTGTTAATCGTTATTTGTGTATACACGATTAATAATATCGGTCCACGTTGGACGAAGTGGTTGAGTCGTTTTTAAGTGTTGTTATCCGCCATGGATGTTTGTGATACGGAACCAGAGAAGAAAAGAAAAAAAGCTTTGCTATTGCACTATATGGGTGCCGAGTGCTATGAGATTTATGAAACTTTGAAGAACGAAGAAGACGATTACAGTGCTGTCAAAACGAAAATCAATGACTATTTTGTGCCGAAACATAACAGTGAGTTTGAAAGATACATTTTCAGACAGGGAAGTCAGAAAGAAGGTGAGAATTTGGATCAGTTTTGCACAAGATTAAAGCAATTGTCTGTCAATTGTGACTTTACAGAAAGCACAGTGGAAAATGAAGTAAAACGCAAATGATTCATGGCTGTACGTCCAAAAGGTTGAGAAAAAAGGGCTTGTCAAAACCTATGGACTTGAAAACCCTGGTAGATCATGGTAAATCAATGGAGCTAGCGCTTTCTCAGTCTCATGCAATAGAAGGTGGAATGACAGCCAAAACGTTAAAACTGGCCTCAAGGGAGGAGCAAGACGCAAATAGTTAATGAAACAATAGTCTGAAAAATCATTTGACAGATTTTCTAGTGGCTCTCGCACTTGTTTCAACTGTGGTGATCAGTACCCACATGAAGATGAGTGTCCAGCAAAACATCGTCGTTGTTACAAATGTGAATCGTATGGACACTACTCGAAATTTTGTAAGCGAAAATCTTCGAGAACCAAACAACATGATAAGTGGCACAAGAAGTCTCGAGAACAAACAAATAAAGGTTATATCAGCAACGTCGCAGGTAATTGTGATAGTGGTTCTGATTATTCATTGGCAGTACGAAAGGGTGAGGAGAAAATTCCTGCAATTAAAATTCAACTAGCTGGGGTAGATGTTATGATGTTCATAGACAGTGAAACTAGTGTAAACACTGTGGATGTGAAAACTCATAAAACATTATGTGAACATTCTAAAGAATTTTGTGAGTTCTCAAAATTAGACACAAAATTATTCCCTTACACATCCACCAAAGCATTAGACTTGAAAGGAACATTCAGTGCAACAATTGCATCGCCTAAGACTGGAGTACAATTTGATGATGAATTATATGTTGTGAGTGACGCTAAAAGCTGTTTACTGTCTTATGACACTGCAAAGCGGCTGAAATTAATCTCATTCATCAATGCTATATAAGATTCAAGATCAAATGTGACAAATAAAATTGTACATGATTTTGATTCAATATTCCACGGGCTAGGAAAACTGAAGGATTTCCAGCTACAACTGAATATTGATGATACAGTGGAACCTGTGCATCAAAAACACAGACGATTTCCTTTTTTAAAAAGACCGCAAGTTGAAGCGGCAATTAAGCAGCTATATGAGGATGACACATGTGAAGATCCTTAAAATGCGCCGACTCCTTGGGTGTCACTTATAGTGGTAGTACCGAAGCAACGTGATCCTGATAACACCAGACTGTGTGTTGATATGAGGGCTGCTAACCAAGTCATAGGAAGAGTCAAATGTCCAATGCCAACTGTTCATGTGTGGATACATGATCTGAATGGTTGTTGTCTATTTACAAAATTGAACCTCAACCAGGGCTACCACCAGGTACAGCTGCTTCCTGACAGCCGATACATCACTATGTTTATTTCACATCTAGGACTGCACCGTTACAAGCTTGTAAATGCCGCCGGTGAAACATTTCAACAAATTATCGAGCAAGTGCTACATGGGCTTGATGGAGTAAAGAACATTTCTGACGACATCATCATTGCCTGTCGGAATGATGTAGAACATGAGAAACACGTCCGTGCATGTCTGGAAGGTCTCTCGAAGAAGGGCTTAACACTCAATCGAAATAAATGCAAATTCTTCCAATCCTCTGTGGACTTCTTCGGCAGTATTTTTAGCGAACATGGTGTTTCGCCAGATCCGAAAAAAGTAAAGTCTGTTCGTGATGCGCCGAGACCGACATACAAGCGACAAGTGAAGTCTATTCTAGGCATGGCGAATTACGTACAAAGATACATACCTGGTCTAGCCTCTCTTGTGAAGTCACTCAGAGAGCTCACTCGTAAGAATAGTCTGTTTGAGTGGACCAGTGAGTGTGAAGATGCCCGGTTAAAATTTGACAATTTGACAAGTGATATTGTGATGTCGTACTTCAATCACAATGTAGAGACCGAATTAGTGGTCGATGCATCACCACATGGTGTTGGTGCTATTTTAAACCAGATACAACCCACTAAAGATGGCTATAGAGATTTTCAAATTGTCGCATAAGCATCACGTGCACTGGACGACGTAGAATCTCATTACTCGCAAACAGAGCGAGAAGCTCTAGCTATTCGATGGGGAGTCGAACATTTTCTTCTGTATCTGTACGACATAAAGTATACAGTGGTCACAGACCAGAAAGCATTAGTCAGCATATTCTCAAATGTTGTTGCTAAGCTAGCTCCTCGCATTGAAAGATGGTGTATACGTCTACAGCAATATACATTTAACACGGTGTACCGACCCGTGAAGAAATGTCAATATACGGAAACCTTTCCAGTGAACTTAGTGTTACAGAGAACGGAATTCTGTTACGAGGACACCGGATTGTTATTCCTGTGACGATGAGGCGTAAAGTTGTACAAATAGCTCAAGAAGGTCATCAGGATTTGGTAAAAACAAAGTCCCTGTTGAGAGCTAAGGTGTGGTTTCCCTACATGGATAAGCTCACCGAAGACATAGTGATAAACTGTGCTACATGTGCTGTCGTCACTAAAGATGAACGTATACAACCGTTACAAATGTCACAGCTATCTGATAAAGCTTGGCAGTCTCCGTGTGTTGATTTTGGTGGGCCATATCCAAGCGGAGATTATTGTCTAGTAGTTCTTGACGAATATTCACGATTTCCTGAGGTGGAGCTGGTGAGATCCATATCAGCCAGAAGTTTAATCCCAGTATTTGACAAAATATGTGCAAACACACGGAATGCCAGAAACATTAAAAACTAACAACGGACCGCTATTTCAAGGATTTGAATTCCGTAAATTCATGCAATATTGTGGTGTACGTCATCGTCGGATTACGCCACTGTGCCCGAGATCTAACGTGCAAGCAGAAAACTTTATGAAACCTTTGAACAAGGCAATTAAAAGTGCTACTGTGAAAGGGAAGTTGTGGAGACAGGAATTGTACAAATTCCTACGAAATTACCGCGCAACGCCACATGTGACAACAGGTCGACCACCTGCAGAACTCTTGTTTGGTTCGAACATAAAAGTGTTATTATCCGAACAATTCATTCGAGTTGAAGATAAAGAACTGCGAACTCGAGATGCAGAGCAGAAACAGCAGCAAAAACAGTATGCAGATTCCAGAAATTGTGTACGACCGAACATTCCTCTCCATGTTGGTGATACAGCGTTAATGAAACAAACGAAAACGGACAAATTGTGTCCAGCATATAATCCAGCACCAATGTATGTAGTGCAAGTGAAAGGGAGGATGATAACAACAAATAGTCCTGTTCTTGGCAGCAAAACAAGAAATTCATCACATTTCAGAAAAGTGACTGACAATGATGTTACACCTGAAACCGAGTCAACAATCGAAAACAGCGATTATTCGCAAGACGTGCCAGAAATAATAACAGTGAACAATGATGAACTTAATCAAGACAGTAGTCATAATACAAATGTGACAGATGTCTCAGCAGGTCGTCCAAAGCGACGCACCAGAATGCCAGCAATATATAAAGACTTTATTTCTAAGTGATATATATATATATATATATATATATATATATATATATATATATATATATATATATATACTATAGCTTTATACATATATGTGTAAGAATGAAGCTGAATGGAGTGAATGTAATTATGATGTAAAATGAAGTACATTGTTCTGTAAGATTTTATAATTTGTTTTATCAGAGTTAGTTTCATATATATATATATATATATATATATATATATATATATATATATAATGTAGCTTATCAATTGACTTGAGATAAATCATTATCTACGTGTAAAAGTCAGTGTTATCGTCGGATATTAAAAATTTGAATTTAAGATTGTTCGAAATTTACCTATTACAAATACTTATTTAACTTGAGTGAGACATATATGAAATGCTACATTTTCAATAAAGGTAGAGGGGCATGTAATGTTGTCAATCCATAACAGTCCACAATTAATTATATCGATCCATAACAGTCCACAATTAATTATATCGAGGACTTGACGTTGGTATTCAGAATTATACCGGACCGGAAGCAGTTTAGAGTATAAACCAGATGGTCAAGATTGTATCTGTGATTTATTAATAATATACTTGATGACAATCTACAAACGTCACAAATGGTTAAACTGGTAGCACGGTCGGCCACAGATCTCAACTACCTTAGTTCGAAATTTGGAGTGCCTATTACTTAAGGGTGTATCAGTGTGTAGGATATGCCAACCTTCACATACACACACATATATATATATATATATACACGCACACACGTACACACAATAAAAACACACATAATTATAGATGCACATGGTCTCTACGGTCTGAGTCTGGAGCATTCTTAGCCATACCAACAACACCTGGAGTGACATACGATAATATATGTTTCAAAAAGGCTGCTGTAACCTTAGGGAATAATCTTCCAGTAACCATCAGAAAGTGCAAGACCCTTGATATCTTTAAAAAGAAGATAAAAACTAATCTTTTCTGTTTCAGCCTTTTTCTAGCTGAATATATTATGTATTTGGCTGTAAAGAATTATGTATTTTTAAAGATGTTACATCCATATGAATTATTTATTATCAAGCGCCTTAAAGTAACCTTTTATAGGTTATATAGGGCGACATGTAAATTTTGTATATTATTTATTATTATTATATACATGGAAATATAATGTTTATTTAAATAAAACACATTTCTTAATGTATAAGTGAAATAAAATATTTCTTCAGAACAATAGATATTGTTATTGATGATGTTATTACTATCCCCGTTTATATGTTCGATATAGCTATTATTGTTGACATTTTAGTTTTTACTGTTTTTGTTGAGGTTAATTATTAGTTTACGGATTTTACACGGATTTTATTTTTACGTTTGGGTTTTCTAACAGAAAGGGTTTTTTTTTTT
>JAODUP010001728.1:0-48661 GCA_025642065.1 Paralvinella palmiformis
TTCAATCTTCATTCTTTCTAAAACAAAACTTGCTCCACAGAACATCCCACTGCGACTTCCACCATCACTGGAACATAGAATGAAGTAGTGATAGCTTCATGGCTGATATAATACAAATATACCCTGGATTATATACATTTAATTAACTATTAACTCATGTTTGATCATATGATATTGTTATACAACATTTCATTTAAGTCAGAGTTTATTCAAAAGTTGTTATATGTTTACTGAACAGAACAGTTATATATGCTAATTTGTTTCAAGAGTATAATATATTTACATGCAGTGTACAAGAGGTTTCCATTTATCAGCAGGTATGTTGTGGTGATGTTGCCAGCTTTGAAGCTTTTCTTGTAAGTCCAACAGATGACCTCTGTTTTGAGGAACATCAGCTTCTTTTGGCCATGACAACAACTGGAACTGTCTTACCATCTGGACATGTGGTTTGGCAAATGACTTTAAAAGAAAGCAATAAAATATTGAATATATAAAATGATAACCGTGTTTATTTGTCTTACAAGGGTGGGTACTGTTCAAAATATAAGTAATATACTTCATGTTATGTGCGTGCCAATATTGTTTGCTAATCTTGATGAAACCTGCCTTAATTATAATTTTAATTTTTGTCACAATTTAAGTGTCTGTTTATAATAAAACGATTATACCCTCCTCTTTGTGCCTATCACATATAACATAAACACTTCATACATGATTAAGTAATTTTACCTTGCCCAAGGACTCAGTGACCTTAAAATCTCTCAGAATAAGGAAATCTTCAGTTTTACTGATACCAATTCTACTTGAACTCGGCCATACTGTTCTTTGGTGTTCAGTTCTTCTGGCCAATATTTCACACATCTCTAAAATTGTAAAACATGAGTTGAGAAAAATATAAATTAAGACTTTAATACAATATGTTTAAATGTGTTATTTCTATATTGTACAACATCTTTGTCAATTATATTATTATATTGTATAAATAAATAATTCAAGGCAATTAGTATTGTTATTATATTATCATATCATACACTAACCTCATCCTCAGTATCCATATCATTAAGCATAACTATCGTCTGACATTCTTGTTCCACTACCAACTGCCAGAAGTCAGAGATTGTATGTAGCAATGGCATCTGAGTCACCACATAGGAGTTATGGGCTTTGAAACTCTAAAATAAAAGTTAAATTATTTAAGACATGTGGTTGTTTTCTGAATATATTTAAATGTTATACACATGCATGCATGCACACACATGCACATTCACAAACACACACACACACATATATATATTTGTGTGTGTTGTGTGTGTGTGTGTGTTTCTGCATGCATATGTGCGTGTCTGAGGTGTGTTTTTCACTTACATCTACAGTGACTGCATTAATATAGTTTCCTTCTTTCCCTCGACATATATAAAGGCCATGAAGGTTATCTGAAATACAATTTGTAACATGATAAAAAATAAACCATCTTATATTTTATTAAATATATTAGCATTTGTAAATACACAAAAACAAAAAGAAGAATAAATTTTACCGGGAATGATATCTGTGTTTCTGTTCTTGTTTATATTCTCTGGTCTTAGTCCTTCTCTTTCTGGATCATCATCATTATCCAGATTCTTTAAGCTATTTAATATCTGTTTATGATAGAAATAGTTTATTTACATAATAATTCTTGATATTATATAAAAAATAGTTCATAAGAAATCTTGCCATAAGGTCATGATTTATATTAGTTATAAGGAAGATATTTAAAACTTTAATGATATATTTCACCAACTTTCAACTCCTCTTCAACATGTGACATAACTTCTTTATTGGGTTTAGACTCACAAATCAAGTCAAACTTTCTTTGAAAATCAAAACAATCAATAGATCTGTTGCCACATTTAATAAAATCAACCAGTGCATCATGGAGGAAGATATACTGGAGCTGTAAAAATAAAACAACCAGTTTTATGTTGAAAAGTTTAATAAATATAAAAACACACAATCATAAGTTGTTTCATGTGTTTGTGAAAGTCAGCTACAATGAACTTGTACATTTCATTGAGTGTAATAGAACTGTATTTCAGCAATAAATGAGAGACAAGAATCAGATTTATTACCTCAGTTTGTACCATTAACATCCTTTCCTGTCTAAGTCTCTGTACACAGCCATATACATCCAATGTTGGCTCTTTTAGTGCCACTTGTTGTAATATATCTAGAGCTATAAATGTCCCAGTTCTTCCAATACCAGCACTAAAATAAACAAATAAAATGAAAATTATATGATTATTTATTTTGGGTTTAACAGGTTAGTTTTTATTAATATGTATATATATATATATATATATATATATATATATATATGTGTGTGTGTGTGTGTGTGTGTGTGTGAATAATTTATTTTGTGTCATAGATACATTTCCAAATTGTGAGATATAATAAGAACAATTGTAAAAAGAATCTTCATTATATTCCGATACACCTTGTATCTCAATGTTTTCTTGATGTAAAAATCAGAAAGAATTTAAATAACAATGTGATTATCATATTTCTATTGTAATTAAGATAGTTCAAAATTCACCTACCTACAATGCACTATAAGAGGACCATCACTAAACTTGTCAAATGAATGAATCTTATTCATAAAAGCCAGAAGTGTATGACTACCATGGACAGGATTTCCCTTATCTTCCCATGTTGTAAAGTGGAACTGATGAACTGTTCTATATTGATCCTGTAATTAGAAGGTACCTTTAACAAACTGATTATTTGAAATGAATATTGAACATTATTAATATGACAATACTCAACCTTTGAAAATGTAGCTTATGTAACAAAATATATTGATGTAATAAATAATGTATCATAAAACTGTAATAACAACAAAATATATATCTAACCCTTTTCTTGACCGTCATTATTCTAACTGTGTAATCAGCCATTGTGTGTAGGGCTTCAGTAGTGATAGTGAAGCTTCCATATTTCAAAGAATCACCAATTTCTTCTGGCCAATATGGATCAACTTTTTGCTGTTTAATACAAATATTAAGAATCTGGATTACAATGCAATGATAATAGAAGTATTTGTAGTAATAATATAATTGTTTTAATGAGGTCAGGTGAAATGTGAGATGCAACATTTTTCAGGCATAGATTTAAACAAGGTAGAATAATGCAGCCTACCATGCTATCAGTTAGACCATTGAAACACCTCGCTATATAGCAATATTAGTAATAGTATTAAAAGTGCCAGTTGCAGTAGTAGTAGAAATGGTGGTACTATCTGTAATAGTACTAGTACCAACAAAATTATTGACAGTAATCTTAGATAACAAACTCACCCTTCCCATTTCTTCAACATTAGCTACCATTACAATACGATTACATTTCTCTTGCCAGACCATACGCCATAAGTCTACACCTGTTGATTTCTTGGCACCTGCAGAATATATATTTAATGACCCATATATGCTTCTGTTAGAATAAATAACCTTGTTTTGTTATATTTTAAAAGTAAATTCAATTATAGTTGTGTTATCCATAAGAATTGATCTATACAAAAGGTAATCTATACTAGTTACAGGTAAGTGTACAGTTTAGATCTAGGTGTAGTTGAATCTATGATGACTTAATTGTCACAAGGAAGGTAAACTTACCTTGAGTAGCAATGTATTCTTTATCTTTGTTGTAACCCTGTTATAATATAAATATATAACATATTGAGCCAGTGAGAATGAAGATATTAATAATTAATAAAATGTCAAAATATATAATTATAACATAATATTTGTATCTAACAGAGAAATTAAATATCACATTTTAGTTAATCAAATATATCTCCATATTGCTAATATTATATTCTCCAAAAGTATATTTTATTCTTACAGTGATATATGTAGCATTAATATAATCATTCTCCTCATCATCGTGTAATATTACTCGGGTGTCATCATCTATTGACATAAAAACAAAAACATAATTATAAAAAAAAATTTTAAAATTACATAGAAACAAAAACATAATTATATAATGAATTTTAAATAAATACAATGGAGAATGAATTTATATGACATATCATAAATTAGGAAGTAAACTTTTAATTAGCTGGAGCAGAAAACATTTTACACGATTAACAATAAAATAATTTCACTGAAAGCTACTTACAGGCAAATATTGTACGATATCGATTTTTTTGTTTATTGTGAGGAGTTATTGCTACATTACATCTACTGAGATCTGGTTGTGGGAATGTCTGAAAATATTTTAATTATTATGAAACATTAAATAGACCTTTATGTCTTATATCTGAAAGTCTTCAAAATATATTACATGATTGTATAAAGTATGAACAAATAGTTGAATGAATGATTGAATGAATGATTGAATAAATAATTTAGTGCGGCATATAGATATACATTGACTTTAATCAATACAAATACTTGCCAACATATATAAAACATATACATAATTATACAATTATGTTAGCAAGAGTCACTTGCAACTAAACTTTCAGTTAGTGATGTAAGCATATGCATTTACAAACTATATCACTAGTTATAACAAAACTGGCTTGAAATTGGATACCTAAAAGCCAAATATTCTAAATAATACCTTAAATTCATCACAAAATTCATCTAGCTTTGCCTTCTTTCTGGCTACATAACCTTCAAACTTGACCACAGATACAGTACTATTGGCATAGATATTCTCCTCTGAGTTTGGTTCTTCTTTCGGTCTTTAATAAAGTCCTCTGATGTTTGTTTCCAACATTTAATTCATTTTTCTTATCTTTAGACAATCTATTCTCAGAGACAGTTGCCATTACCATGTTACTGTCTGTATCATGGTTGTTAGTGTTGATTGGTGTAGTATGTTTCCTTTTTGACTTGAGCTTCTTTACATCTGTCTCAGAAAATAACAATTGCTTTAAGTTTTACAATGGAAAAGGGGTCACTTAAATACTCTTATAATCAAATGATATACACATATATTTATTTAATTTGGTGAGGTTATACTGTTCACATTTAGTTATAATGATGAAAGATGGCAGATAATATAATTTATATTTATCTACAGTGTTATAATTAGTTTTAATGACAAAGCTATTTGTCTGATTTTCTTTAAGACTTAAAGCCATCTTAGAGTGTTTTTATTATTACGTTAAATTTAATTACTAATGTATCATTAATATAAATTGTCAATTTATTTTTGATGTGGATATTTTCATGTTTCATCACAATAAAAACATGACAGAAGTCAACAAGAAATGTGCCTAGCTAGTGTGAAGAACAATAATGCTATGAACATAATTGTAGGGATGTTGAAAATTACCCAAAACAATCTGGAAAAAGACATCTCTAAATCTATAAATATTGGTCATTAAAATTAAAAAATACATATTTATTTCTCTAATAACAGTATGATAATTAATAAACCTAAACTTTGATTAGGAATATAATTTCATTTATGTGTGTTTTTGGCAGAATGGATTAAGTGTAGACCCAAAGAATATTTCTGTACAGCATATCTCGAGGTTAAGTAACTTGTATGAAAATAACTTGTATAATGTGTAGGAACAGAAAATTAACTGTTGACTAAACAATATTTTTACATTATCAAATTATTTGAAAAAGGAAATGGTGACTTTAGCCCAGGGTCTATACAGAGTAAAACTGGCACTAATTGTATTCAAATGAAATAAACACTATTTTGGTTGTTTGGTATATTATGGTTTTCACAGATGAATGTGTATGTGTCTTTATCAAAATTAATCTTGATATGGGAATTATATTTTCTGTGTTTTTTAAGTAAAAATGCTTAAAATAGATATATAAGTAGATATATTCATATTGTGATGTAATATTCAAGCCCTAATAAAGGATCAAAAAAGTTTTATGGTATAGGTTTATTATGTATAATGTAACTAGTGTAGATATATATTTAGTGAATCAATGCATGTTGGGTGATTTTTTTCAAAATCTATTTCAAAAAAACATCTAGCATACTAATAATTTGTTTTAATCATTAAAAATTATTTTTGGTAAAACTATTTGATAAAATACTTTATTTTAAATATCTTAATAACGTTGAAAATGAATCTGTTGAGAAATTAGGACTTTACATACCGAGTTAAGTATACAGTAATATCTGGTTATTTTTAGGTGCATTTACAGACTTAGAAAATGGACATATGATAATCGATGGTTGTCTTATGATATGAACGAATACAATGCAAAGGTTTACATTACAAAGCCTTTAAAATTTCCAATATTTTTATTATTTTTGCTGGAAATTACCTGGTTGCACCATATCAAAACTTCTCCACTCATAGAAACATGCATACACTCAAAATATTTTATCCTCGATCATTAACTAACCGATATCTCCGAATTATTGTCACATTCTAGACTTGTTTGGAACATTTGTTACCATAGCAACATAAATGTATTGGTTAAATATGGATAGTCAAAGATATTTTAAACTGTTCAGCTACTTAATATATATTACAAGGTATTTAAGAATAGATCAAGAAATGCTGATTATTTTTATATATTTATTTTCTGGAGAGCTCTAGTTTGTTCTTCATGTGGTAAGTATATTTTGTTCTATTTCTCAACAAACAGTCAGAATAAGTTTAGAAATTGTTTAATTACAGAAGATAATCCAATACCATATAACCTGCACAAATATTTTGTTAAGTACCTGCATCAATAGTATCATACATACATCACCCAAAACCTTCACAAAATGTTGGTGTGTATGTATGGATGGTTATGACAGCAGGTACCAATTAATTAATTAATTAATTAATATCATGCACATATATAAATTACATTAATATGACATTTATTATGTCATATCTAAAAGATGTATTATATTAATTAATGAGAGTCATATTATATACCAACAAGGTATTAATATATACTTTTGTTTTAGATTTAGAGATCATTATATAAAGGTATTTGGGTTGTTTACTTACTTTCCATGTTATCCTCATTGTCTATTCCATCTGACTGAAAACCTTCATTATTATAATGAGTACTTGATGACCTGGTATTGGACTTCCTAAAGCATAATTAGAGTATTAGAATAAAACTTTGAGTATTTGAACTATCTTGTGCATGTGAACGTGCATACGAACCTCTGTGTGTTTGTGTGTGTGTGCATGGGTGTATTAAAAAGATCAAGAGAATAACATAAATAATCTACCTTCGTCTCCATAACAGTAGACCCACAACAATAACAACAATGATGACAATAACAACAACAGATAAACTACCAGCTATAGTTGGTATACTTAGAGGTGATGACCTTTGACCTTGTGGGTTGTTACCAGTTGTTGGTGCTATGGAAATAGATTATATATTACTAGAAGCAACAATCTTTAAAGATAATGTATTTTATCGTATAAATAACCAAAATATAATTAATCCATATTACTTCTCTCTTTGCCTCTTAATACACACCATTAACATGGATTCCACGTCTCTCACTACTAGAAGTGTAACCTTTGTTGTTCTCTATGATAAGTTTTATGTCATATTGTCCTTCTACATCAGGTACAATAACAAACATATTGACATCAGGATTGAAATTTATTGAGGTGACGTTTGTTGATGTTGATAGTTTGTATTGTAGAGATATTCCTGTTATATGATCACAATGTGGATTAATTGAAGATATCATCTAGAAAAATATAAATATTATTAATAAATATGTCACCATATTTAAAGGGAATTAATTGTCATGATAAATATTTAACTTAATAACTGAGAAAACATCTTTTACTTAAACTAACCTGCCACGTTACTGAAATATTAGGTAATCCGTTGTCACTGTATGTAAGTGTAGCATTGATAAATGATGAGTTGTCAGGTGCTTTATCAATAAAAATAATGAAATTATGTTACGGAAATGGTAGGAATCTTAATATAAACATTGACCTTAAATGTCCATTTAAAAGTATTTCCTTCAAATTGTTTTATTTTCAATAAATATCCATATTTATTATACATTATTTACATTATCCAATAACACATCATCCAAACACAGCCTGCGTTAAACAATAGACCATAATAAATAGATTTAAATCTCCAACTGCACCATGATAATGAACTATAATTGTTTCTTTTACATAATTCAATCTACATTTCGATCTGTTTTTAGCATTAATCGCACACAATTAATTAGTACCTGAGTGTGGATTACATAAAACCTAAATATAATAATTTAATGTGATTTAGTTCAAGTGAAGACAGTAACTACAAACAGAAAACAACTTTCTAGTTCTTAAGTTAATAATAATACAAGATAAAACTTGTATATATGGTTGTATCTGTAACTAATATAAACTACAGATATGAAAATAAATTTATGTTGTATCCGTTGCATTATTTTGTGGAACAGCATATTAGTGTTTATGATCTATTCAGTGGTATCAGCGTAATCATTGATATGTGACGAATATGTTGGCATACATTTTCAACACGTGGTATTGTTTTGAGTGAGTTGGCGACCAATAAATCATCCAAGTTCCAAGTGGCGTGATATCTGAGGCTCTATAAATAAGGGGGTAGAACTATTAATATCTCTAGTTGGACTCGGGCGTGCCGGCAAAATTTGCTGAAAATATTAGCTTCCTTTCTTGGCATCATGGTCCGTGATTTTAATGAAGGAATTTATCGACGACAGAAGGTATGGCCCAAGCTCTTGGGATAGCACAGAGAACAGTCTCAAAGGTGCATAAGAGACGGGTGTACCCACACCCAGAGCTAGACCCGGACGTCCTCGTAAGACAACAGAAAGAGAAGACGGTTATCTGCTACGTTTGTGCCGAAATGGGCGTATTAAGTCAGCAAACATCCTTTGTGCTGAGTGCTTACGGTTCACTATTACCCCTGTATCCAGAATGCTAGTGAATCTGCGATTGATCCGTGCAAGTTACTTCGCCAGGAGACCTCTGAAGAAACTTAAATAAAAAGCTTATTTACAGAACAAGATCTAAGATAGTGTGATCCGTTGCTGTCCTATTCCCGGTAGATATTTCTATGTGTTCGAAATGCCAATAATTATAAAACAATTCTCTGAGGATGTATTTGTAAGCTAACCACTTTTCAAGGTTGACCAATATAATAAACAAAATATTTGTTGAATTAGAATGTGTAAGTTATGGAGATATGTACTGAATTATTCCTTTTGTATCAATATACAAGATAACGGATTCTCGGAATATGGTAAACAATGTAATAAACACCTGTACCCCCAAAATATACCCCCTTACCAGTGAATTGTGTCACGCCAATGTAAGCGTTATGTAAATCATTTAGGCACATCGGAGTTAAATTTGTTTAAAGGGTATTCAATAATTATTCGCTTAGTATAAATAATAAACAGTTTTCAAAATAAATCGAATACTAACCCTTTCTTTGCATATTGCATGTATTAATACTTTGAAATTGGGATTAAAGCATATACAAATAACAAAAACATATCCACACTCAGTGACAGACATACACGGGGGTGTATGTATGCACTGTGACAAGCAAGCAAGCAAACATACAATCATACATACTCATAAATAAACAAGTATTAAAAATAGTATACTATTTTCTTACCAGAACAGTCAGTCTGCACTTTTAGGGTAGCATATGCCTTCCCTGTCTCCCTAAGATCACCAACTTTCCGATATGGTGTTACTTTGATGTAGTAAATTGTGTTAATTTGGAGATTTTCAATTTTCCAATAAGGATTTGAGTCATAACTAACTATACCCACATCTCTATAGTTAGTGTCATCCAGGTCAATCCTGTACTGTATTAGGTAACCATAGAAACGACGTAAATTTACAGATATTCCCTTAATATGTTGCCACCCTATCTCAATACTGTCACTGGTCTTATTTAGTAGCATCAGATTTTCGTGAGTGTTGTTGGGCGTTTCTAAGGATATGAATTAGGAAATAATATTTAAACAGTCAGAAATTATTTATTATGTAAATGTAATTTAATATTGGTTATACTCACATATAAAAAGATTTTAATACACCTACCTATATATATATATATTACATTTTGTATCAGTCCACCAAATCTGACATCCATCATGACATGTACCGTTATACCTGTCACATAATGTGTTAGTTTTACATTGACCACATTGATCCTGACAATTTGTTCCATAAAATCTGTCTTCACAGCCTATAAATAATGATTAGACTTCTATACAAATATAATACTTCCCCTAGATTTTACCTTATTTATCAATTATTATAATAGTCAATAATTATTTAATTCTTATCAGTAACATACTTTGTTTACAATCTGGCTGGTAGGATCCATGACAAGCCACACAACCAGTGACGTCATTACAGATAACACCAAGAGGACATTTAGTACAATCTGGAATAATATTTATTTGTTTGAGTAATAAAAAATAGATTATGGAAACTAACTTAAAATATTAATTCTACTAATATTACGATAGGTAGTAGAATTAGTACATTTAATTATTATTATCATTATTATCATTATTATTATTAGTAGTAGTAGTGGTGGTGGTTGTGGTGGTGGTGGTTTTAGAGGTAATAGAAAGACCGGTGGTTGTTTTCGGAGGTCATCGTAGTAGAAGTAAAACTGGTAGTAGTGGTAGTAATATTAGTACTAAGTATTAGGTATTAGAATAAGTATAATATTTTTGGACTTTTAATATTCTTCTTATTACTATTATAAATACTAATTTCTAATATTAGTAAAGCTACTCAAAAATATTTTCATTTATTAATTAGTTCTATCTTCATCTGACAATTAAAAAATTATGAAACAAATAAATCGCATCTTTTTGTGTAAATCTATTTTTCTTTTGTTATTTACATTTACACACAACGTATTAAACTCATTTTTAATTATAGATTAAAGAACTGTTTTAGTTTTTCACGTGATTATTCGTGATTCTCTATTTCCAAATTATTCAGAAAATTATTTAGCTAAATTACTAATGTTTAATGTAATAATTAAAAACAAATATCATACCTATATATCTATGTCCTAGTATAACTACTTCACAAAAAGGAGCGGCTTCATCCTTCGTCACCCCAACTCTCCTCATAAAGTGTACATATCTACCTATTAGTGGACTAGGACATGTTATAGTAATGGAGGTGTAGACGGGGTCATGATGATACCCACAGAGTATCTCGTTATCTGATGTGTTATATACTGTTAGATTAAACTGTTGTAGTTTATCGTCACGACCTGGAAATATGTTATAGTAATAGGTGTGAAGCTTAAAATAGAATTAAAAAAATAAGTTCGCAAGTGCGTATATATATATATATATATATATATATATATATATGTGTGTGTGTGTGTGTGTGTGTGTGTGTGTATGTGTGTGCGCGCCTGCTTGTGTGTGTGTGTGTGTGTGTGTGTGTATGTGTGTGCCTGCACAATACGTTTGGTGAGTTTATTTAGCCATTTCAACATTAGATGTGTCAGTTGAAGTTCAAACCAATATTATAACTCATTTATTTTGATATATACGATGGCTACGGAACTATATTTATATTATATCATATAATTGACGACGAAATAAACAGCATTTGTATATGCCCTATTACCTACCGTCCCTTCTTGCATATATCGTAATATTATATATTTTATATAAATCTCCCAGATCAGTCCACCATTCAACTGGTAATCCAACATCATTAGTAGGATGAGCACAATGTGTATTTATAACATTAGGTATAATACCGTCTAGAGCTCCAGTAGCTGGGTATATCTTTTGATAGAAGTCACTTGCTGTCATGTTAGTTGATTTGTGTAATCCAACATTACCTTTAACAATATACAGTTAAATGAAGAAATAAATATATACATTAATAGATATTATTCTTCGCTAGTGAACATAAATTTGCCAATTATCATATATTTAAAATAGCTCCCAATTTAACAAATTATTTATTTCTTATAAGAAATGTTTTAAGATTTACAAATAAACATCTAAACGATCTATTATTAATATGTAATAAGACAAATATTTTCGTCATTTATCTAACATCACTTATCTCCATTTACCTATCTGACAAGATGGTCCACTCCAGATATATCCAGAAGGAAGTGACGTATCACATCCACTGGGACATGTACCTCTACTACACTCATTGTCTACAGCACAATGACATTGAAAGATACACCTAGGGACATCTCCATATAAACAATAACCTGAATAAAAAACAGAGAATATCAACATTTCTATAGAAAGGTTAAGAATAAGACTGTGTTTAATATCTAATACTGACAGACTTGAGTCATATTTGAGTAAATCTTTTATATAGAGAATATTATTCAAGAATATATGTATTATATAGATACAACTCTTTGTACTGTCAGTTTGTATTTACACACACACAAACATATATATATATATATATATATATATATATATATATATATATATATATATATATATATATATATACCACACATGACACAAAAGAGAAAAGGATAAAACATAATATACCTACCCATATACGTTTCTACTGTTATGTTAATTATATGTATAAATGGTAATTAACGTTGTGTTAATAATTAGGTAATATCACTATTATCATGAACACGTATCTACTGAAACAGTTGTTTGATCCTTTAGTTTTCACAATATTCGCATGACAACTTTGAATAATTTCGAGACGATATGCAATTAAATATTACTTATATGCCGATGCCACACTGCTTTATATTTCACTGGTTCATGACAATGAGTTAAATTGCTCTTCTTCCTTAAAGAATTTAAAACAGTTTATTGTTGATATTCGGCCATTGCGGACTTAAAATATTCTCAAATTAAAGTATGGTAAAATAAATATTATCTATTTTAATTGACCAAATTATGTTAATTCCCTAAAAAAACAGTATTACATATTATTGAATCTTCTATTTCCTCTAATGTTTCAGTAAAAAAGAGATTATTGATGACAAATTTATTATTAACATGAAGGAATATGTATTATCATAAAATCATGTCATAACGTCTGGCTTCCTTCTGCCATCTTTAAAACATCCACTGTTTAAAATAATTGACACAAGAAATACTTTTTACTGTGGTTCATGCCTTTATTACATCCCATATAAATATTAGTAAATCCTTGTTATCAGGCATATCATATTATAACATCAATGTACTTCAGGGAATTTATAATAGTGAGAAATACTCGAAACTGTGATCAAATCACCGCAATTCTTCAAACAACATATTGGCTACCTATTACAAGTCGTATCCATTTCAACTTTTATTAACAACTTATAAATCTAGAAATAGCATGACATCTTAATTTCAATGTGAAATTGCATGCGTTAGAAAGTCATTCTGAAACTTCAGGTCACCCTGTCTGATATTATTTTCGGTTCCAGTTGTCACGGCTCAAGTCATATAGAGATTGTGGGTTTATTATTGCAGTACCCCCTCCTTATATACGGGTTGCCAGTAGAAATATGAGAAGTGAGTCGTCCTATGAAACCTTTTAATCTGAAAACTCATATGTTAAAGTTTGTTTTCCACGATTAGAATGTTTATAGTTCAAATACCGTATTGGGCATTTACATAAACATTATTTGAGATGTCACTATGCAACACCTTCGAATGACACCTCCTAGTAAGATTACTTTTATCAAATTTATGTTATTATTATTATTATTCCTGAATGATAATTATTTGAATTTGTTAGTTATTATAAAAACATCTGATGTTCTATTTTGATGTCGTATGCCAACAACGAAAATGATCAATGATGTTTAGAAATACATATCCAATAGATGATTCATCAAAGAGAAAGAATTATGTACACAATACACACACATTATGTATTCGAGTTCTAAATGTTCGATCATTAAAACAATGATTATCAACTTCTTCATCGGAAATATATTATTCACGATATCCAATGAGATATTTTTGCTTCAGTAACTTTTTATAGTTATTTTCTTTGAAAGGTTTTGCTTTATTGAAAACAAAACCAATATAAATATCGCCAATATGGATCAGTTGATAAACATCTAGAGTTATGTTTTATGGTCAGATAACTTATTAAAGCTATTGAGTATCAGTGTTAAAGTTAATTAATACAGAATATTGTATTGTATTGATACAATGCAATACGATCTATATATAATAAATGATGCAATACAATATAGTAGTACATTAGCTTAATTACTAAACACGCCTCGAACATATGAAAGATTAACTATTAACAGAAATAAACAACTCACCTATTATATATTTCCAAAACAATGCTTTAATCGCTGCGCCATATAATACAACAATGTATAGTTGATACATTGTTGTATTATATGGCGCAGTGGTTAAAGCATAATATCCAGAGATTAAGACATTATGTCACTATGGCTTATAATTATTTACTTCATACAAAATATATCCATTTATATCAGTTAGGTAAGATCATAACTGAAGATGAACAAAACGTTTATTGAATTATCATTATTTTTATTCTTTTATTTATTTATTATACGTTTATAGTTGAAAATCATATCTACTGCTCGAAGAACAAATATTATTACATTAGACTATTACCATCCTTGATATTTACATGTAGTAAGCATTGCAAGAAGGGCTGATTTAGAAGAAAGAAAAAAAAAGCACTTTCAATATACCATATCATGCATAAATACCAATGTTACAGTAATAGGAATCACCCATTGTATTATAATCAAAGTGATTATTGATTAAATCCATTCACATCGTCATGTCAGATGGCAAAGCTATACAAAAATAAGTTTGAATTAGACAGGTTGGACCATGACAGTCATGCAAATCGCACTGAACGTTACTTAGTTTATTGGCTTATATCTATTGGATGAAGTTTATGTCATTCCAATTAACTGCGAAATTATGATCTGGACATCACATACCCTTAATAGACTATAAATAAAATCCAAATATAGGTGTTAAATTGCCTATATACAGATTTTCAGTAAGACATTTATCGGCCACTACACGCGTAAATCGCCATGTAACACTGATTCTAAACTATTAACCCGAGACCGTAGTGTGAAATTCAGCTGCAAGATGGCACCAGGAGTAATTGAATCGGTCTGTTGCTAAAGTAAACCGTTTTACTTATTTTATATTCCCGTTACTTTACTTAAATGAGCCTGGACTAACACCTCGTGACATGACCTCAAAATAACTATTAGCACAATAAAGGAATACTACTGTTAATACATTTTAACATACAGATGTTATGTTACATCATTTATGTGATGTTTCTAATTATCTAGGCGGAATTAACTTATCAAAATTAACTGGACAACCATGTTATCATCCGCTGGAATTTATTCTTTGCTACTTAGAAACATTAATCGCTAGATTTCTAAAATCCATATGTGGCTTTTTCCTGACACAAAATACTTAATGGATAAAAATGCAATATATTCTATAAAGTTGAGATATCATTCTCAAGTATATCAAATGTATGACTGCTTCAGAAGATACGGTTTCAATTTATGTAATAATTAATATACATGTATTCTTCATATTAAGTATTCAGTTAAGGCATTTGTATCAACTATTAAAGATGTTATGAAAATGTAGCTTATTAGTGTTGCTGTTCTTATTGTGCTTAATAAAATAAATCATGCTCATACTAACATAATGTCGACACACACTATACCTTTATTATTTGGTTTTGTTGAACATGCATCTGGTGGAAGTGTCCTGTACCTCGTGCCCACACCTATGCGTATTTCGGATAGGCCACATGATAAAACAATTTATCTAGACAAATTCTTACCCTCTTCTACAACACATTTTAAAACAATAAGCCCCAAAAAACTGTACATCTAGACTTTACAATGAATGCATCATTTCTAATCCTTAAAAGAGCAGTATGCTTTACAGATTTGTTAGCAAATAAATTCAAATATATAGACAAACTACACCTTTAAATACATTTTAAAAGCGTTAAAAGGTTTAATTCATAAGTGTTCTTAAAAGAAAAGTTCACCTTCATTCCACAAGTTATAAATGACGTCATCATTTGAATACGACCAAACGCATATTATATAATCCAGTTAAAAATTCTTGTTAATCGACGATTAATGGTCTGTGGACCTGATGCTCCTGAAATCTAATCTCTTTGTTCAAGCTGTTTGTATTACCCGATTAAATCAACGTAAACAGGTGTCTCTGAAACATGTAATTTCTGAACAAAATATAATTTTCGAATATAAGAGTATAGTTGTGCCAAACAACGCAGTTATCTTACTGAAATTGCTAAAGAAAACTTTAGTGAAATTCCTTAAGAAGATTGTTTAGCACTTTTGTAACAAGAAGAATCTACCGAGCTGTCAGATTTATGTAAATGAACCAACAATAGTTAGTAATAAAAGAGACCATGTAATCTTTGGTAGCAGTTAGTTTTAGTAATGATTACCCTCCAGTAATTAGGATTATTTCTTTATATCTACGATACCAGGCAGAGTTCCTTTTTATTATTGTCGTATGCTGGGTTATTTTTATAACGATTATACATTTAAATCATTATCGGTGGGTGAACTGTTCCGTTAATGTTATTTCCAGACTGTTAGTAGAAGAAAACAAGAAAGCCATTTTGATAGTCTTTATTATGCTGCCATCTACAATGGTACTATCAGAGAGCTTAAATATAGAGACGTTACTCTTGCCGCGCCATGTTGAATTTTGAACCAGTGGCGCCTCAAGCGACCGGAGGTATTGCTCAGATAAACATAAGCTCTCTGGTTGTCCACATGTGATCGTGTACAGGTGTGCGCATGGTTGAAATGAATTGCCAATACTAGTACTATATGTTACATGATCACATACTATTTTATTAATTAACACTTTAATTGTGCACACATGATATCGAAAAAAACGAAGCTCTGAAACTGTAAATAAAGAATTAAGTGATTTCACAGCCCAGTCACTTTATTCATAGCCTACAATTTGCGATCACTTGACAGCTGATCAGAAAATAATTGAACGTGGTTTAGGTTATTTCACAGCCCTTGTGTGTGAAAGTTTTTTTTAATGAAAACAATTAGGTATATAGCTATTATAACGCAACCATAACAGATTTCAGTACGAACTTCCCACCATATGGCATATATCCATCATGTCCATTTATCATATATTAACTAAAAAAATCATAAGTTCATTTAAAATCTACACCTGAATAATATAGATCATGCAATATAGGCCTGCCCAGCTGAGAACAAAGAATATACATGCAATATTAACAATGTTTATGTTAACATGTTAGAGATAGAGAAATTAGTACTTTCATACAATAAGTGGCATCAAATATCTTGTGCCACGGGTTCAGCTACAGTTACAATCAGCCATTTGTTATCAAATGGACAGAATAACCCAAATTGCTCCCAGCTCTAAACAACTACTACTACAAAAATATGACATTTAGTCCAGATCAGTGAACTGTTTAAAGTTAGACAGAATATACCCAGAGATGTAATAGACACATGCATTGACTACTGTAACATATAACTCAAAATCATCCATCACATCCAACACCAGTAAATCTGTATCCAAGAGATTGGCCTGTTTACATGGTATCTCATTCATCATATAACTTCAAGGACTGAAACAGAACAATACCTTGTAAAATAATGACTTTAACCTTTAAGTGCATACATAATGTGCATGTTTTCCTTTTTTCCACGTTGGTTAAAGAATTTGATTTGATATGCATGTAAGTTAGGAAGCGAAGTATACCAATTAAAGCACATGAGCTGAACATTCAGGTACTAATTCAGGTGCTGGTAATCCTTTTTTGTGTTAAGATATGAAATGGGCTGACAAAATTTCATGGATTTGATGCCTTGTTTGTTATTTAATTAGTTTTATAATACAAATTTTCACCATTAATATTTATAAATATTAATTACCATCACAGCTGGCCCTAGCTGTCTCCTGTGTAGGTACCCTATCTGTTAATACCTTCCTCTTTGATTTCAGTGGATGCATGCGGTGGATTTGGTACATCAAAAATAGTCGGAATAGCATTCTAGATAAATTTATCTCTTGTCTGGTTCATGAATTCCGTTTCAGTGAAGTGTATATCATACACTCTACAATTAGTATTCAAGTAATTTAAATCTTTCCTCATCATATATCTTCACAACAACAATTAATAATCCATCTTTTACTTCTGTCAAGAGAAATAAATAACAAAATGGCTGTTTCTACCACTAGTTGAGGTATTTAATAATTAATTTCATATCATCTAAATAATAAATTCAAGTCCATATATATGAATAAACTTGTACCAACTGCTTACGTTTAAAAATAAATATGGATGCAGGTGATCATGTAAATACTCAGCTATTTATAATTACTGTAATTAGGGAAACATTATCTCATTATTATTATAGTAATTTTAGAAGTCTAATTATATTATTAACAAAGTAAAATATACCTCCCGCCCATAACATCTTCAGTGGCTCCAGTACTTGTAACTCTAAGCGTATGTATATCTTACATACCCATGTTGTGATTAATAGGTTGATATTGTTCAATAAGATTTAATAAGATTTTGTCTGAAACAAAAATAGAACTAGGCAGATCTTGCTTGGGCCTACTGCTTGGGTCATGTCAAGTAGGGGCGTGTCTACTTCAAATTGTTATGCTTATTTTTTAAATATCCTTTATCTGAAAAAAGCCAGATCATATCAAGTTTTTACATTAGCTTTCATTTCTTTTCAGGGATGTCTTTATTTGTGCATACTTTTCCTGTTACTGCAGCCGAAAAATAATGATAATAATAACAATAACAAATTCCTCGAAACAATTCAAGCTCAGTGGCATACCTATTACAAGGGTTTGGCAATCTCACAGTCAAGGTGTGGTACAAAATTCATCAACAAATGATCGGATGCAGTGAAAATATAAGAGGGATTAGCACGTCTGAAAAGGTGAGTTTTCAAATAGTAACGGAAAGAAACTATACTATTTGGTGACTTAACATGTTCAGGGAATGAGCTCCAAAGATGAGGGACAGCAAATGAAAAAGCACAAGTCCCAACATCAGTTTTAACCCTGGGTTCAGACAGCAAGTGAAAACCCAATGAAAGGACCCATCTGGGTTTAGGTGTTAGAGAAAGCAAGGAAAATAGACAAGACAATAGATAGATAAATAGATAGATCTGTAGCTATTATAGCTAGTTTGTTTTCAGGAGGTATGTATGATCTAATTATGTTTTTACTATCAGACCAAAAATATATAATTCACAAAATGAAACTAAATATATTTATTTCATCACTGCTTATAAAAAGAATTAAAAATAATCATATATTGATTATAGCATATCACTTACTGTTGTGTAAAATACTGAACCAGTAGCATCATAACAAAATAAACGGAACTGAAGTTAAAACAACGCTCACAATAAACTATTTGAACTGGGCTGAAGCCTATAGATAAAATGTGAGATGTGTTTCCTTTGTAATTAGCCAAAGGAAGATATGCCATAGTGAACAAACATTCCACTTATTCCACAATATTTGAAGATAAAACAACGCTCACAATAAACTATTTGAACTGGGCTGAAGCCTATAGATAAAATGTGAGATGTGTTTCCTTTGTAATTAGCCAAAGGAAGATATGCAGAAGAATTATACTATAACTGTGTACAGTACAAGGTAGTACAGCATGATATAAATATAGCCACCTTGACATTATCAGAATAAAAACAATATGTTCTAATCAAAATATGACCATTAGCATAAAATTTAAAAGTTGTCTTTTCATATTAGATTTACAAGAGTAGTTTTCTATTAAAAAAAAAAACTTAACTATCTGTAATTATCAACAATGTCTAACTGCTAATTACACAAATAAAACGGTAGACAGTTAAGATCTATAAGTTTCATAAGATTGAATAACAGTATTCAAGCTTGCTTTATAGCATTAGTAAGAGTAAAAGTAGTGGAGGTCGTATTTAACTATTTCCCCGATATGGCTTGGTCTTCGTACCAAAAAGCAATAATACGGAATAAATATATGGGCATACCTTTGGTTAAGAATTTAAAAATTAACGCAAAATGTTGTTTATAAATTCCAATGCATTCTTTAAGAATATAAATACACAAGTCACTAGAATTTAAAACAAAACTGGTTACGAGAAGTCCAAAAACAATTCACACCTTGTAAAAAAATATTTTTGGAAAACAATATGTGCAATTAGAACTTCAACTGCAATATTATTAACTGAATTAACTGTTATTCCGGTTCCATTTCTTAACTGATTTCCAGAATGCTATACAAACTTGTTCACTGAGTTCACAATAAGTTTATCGGCCTTGATCTTTTTCTTCAGCTTTTTTACAGTAACGGAGAGCATATATAAAAAAAGGGCAACTGAATTTCATCCGATTATGAATAACACTCTGATGAAGTTTATTGAATATATATCAAAAGTGAAAGGCATCAATGGCTATGGAATGACCATCTGTTACATGTTCATTCCAACCTGCGATCTGTTGATTTAATATTGGGTACGTAATCCTCAATAGCTGTTTGTAAACATGAATAATATTGTTATAAAAATACTTATTTCCTATAAATGCCATTCATTTGAACAGTAACAGTCATCACATAACAATGAATCTGAATGAATATCAGCCTCGACAATAACCTGTCAGAAGCAATAATATAATCAGCTACGTTTTCATTGGTGATATTTTTCCAATAAATAATAATAATAATAATGCGTGTTTATATTGTGCCAGAACCAGGTAACCCTGTTCTGGGGCGCTGTACAGTATTATTATCCCTGGTTCAGACCTGTTTCTACCCAGCACACATCTCAACTCCCAAAGAAGCATAGAACGCATTCTGCCATTAAAGGCCCAAAGCGTTACTCAAACACGTGGATTTTTATGGATGAGCGAACCAGTCGCCACATGACAGCATTGTAGCTCCCAGAGGCTCGAATCCGCAATCCTTGGGCTATGAGTCCTACGTTCTAACTAACTGCGCTATCACGGCTAGATCACATGCTAAAGATATGTAATTAATGGCATTGAACCATTAGCGCTGCTAACACAGATAAAGCTGTTTACAGGCAGGGTTAGCTTTCTCCACAACATAATTTGTTTGGAACCCGGCTTCCAAGTTGTGCATTAACAGAACTAGACAATTCAGTAAATACACTTAAAATCTAATAGACTGTAACAAAAATATAGAAAAGACAATCATTAACAAAGTCCTTGTAAATTTCAATATTGTTTTACATTTTCGTAATATTTTGGTCGAAGTAGGGCATTGAACCATTAGCGCTGCTAACACAGATAAAGCTGTTTACAGGCAGGGTTAGCTTTCTCCCGGGCAGAAATATATTTCTCTCCTGCCATGGGGTGAAACTGGGGAGAAAGGGGGAGAAATACATTTCTGTCGAGGAGAAATGGCAGAAACTAGGGAGACATGGCAGAAACTGGGGAGAAACTTCCAGATGTGTTTATTTTAAGATGCAAAGCATAACCATGTGTAAGCCATGGTATCACCAAGTACATTTGTACAGGGATACTATTAAATTAATAATGATTTCATCTGTTTAATAATGTTTAAGAAAAACAACAAAGTGCTTCCAGACATAATCTCACTGCCTACTTCCCTTGAATATGTTGAATATTATGTGGTAAAGCACAAAACAAAACTACAAACCTGCAAGATAAAGCAATTTGTCCAGCCACAATATTCAACATTTACAAAGTATAAATTTGTTTGTCATAAGTGCACCTCAAGAGACTATACGTAAATGATGACATTATGTTTTGTTGTTCGGGGATAATCCCCAGGCTGTCGCTTATTCGGCACAGCTTCTATGTTGGAATGGTTGAGAAATATCCTCCCCCACCACTCACAGGGGGAGCAGTACGGAAAGATGGAGCCGAAATATCCTGAGGGTAGTCACTGCCAGAGTGTTTTACGTCCTCAGGTTTTATTAACGTCCCCCTTTATTTTAAATACTTATTTAACGTGGTCAGCCACCCACGATGTTGTGAACCGATAAATTAATCTCTGGAAAAATGTCGACCTATTACGGGGTTCGAACCCGTGACCGTTGGCACTAAGTGCCTGGTGCTTACCCGCTAGGCCACCGGAGCTCACCTCGATGGCATTATCAATAGCCATGCGAACTTATACTACTGATGATCAACCAACATATCTGCTCAAGAATAACTAACTAATCTGCTGAGATTGATAACCCCCATCAGTGTCATATTAATCTAGTCAATATGAAGTATATCTACCATATTATACTTAGGCAGTGCAGATACTTCTCTATGCTATGGTGTAATGATAATCATACACCACTCACCCACTGCTGCATATTAATATGCAGCAATGGGTAAGTGTTATTACACAGCAGAATCTCTTCAAAGTGATACATACATGTAGTTATTACTACAGACTACATGATGTTGTCAGTAGTATTCAAGCATAACTAGACACATCATCACCCTCCTCATGGTTAATTGGGTATTTGATAGTGTTATGCTGCCTTGCATAATAAAGTAGTCATTATAAAATCAAATTTATTCAGCATTATAATGTTTATCACTGTACAGATACAAGAAATAAATAATCTCAATCTTTTATCTGACAATCTTAAACGTGATGAATTATTGTCATACACTTTAAATAAGTATGTGGCATGTAGACAAGATTTATAATTAAACAATTTATGCTTATGTATATTGGTATAAAACTGTTAAAGTTTCTATTAATTGGCTATTTTATTGGCAATTTTCCCTAAATTGTTTTTCTTCCCTTTCTGCCAATTTCTCCTCTGGGCAGAAAGTATTTCTGCCATATCGGCAGAAACTGGGTAATTACCGTGGTTTATACCATGATGGTACCAATCAGCTAAGATAAGTGAGTTTATAGTACACAAATGTTTCAGCTCATCACCATAAGCTGAATTTATGCAAAGCACATTTCCATTGAAGTCACCCAAAACATATAAATACGGTGACTCATAATTATCAATAATTTGCAGTTTTTGTGTAACTAATCCGTATATTCATCATCGTGGTCAGTATGTTCAAATAGGAAATAGACATTTAAGAATAAATGTTTATATCCGGCATTATCGTGTACCATATTTTACAACTACTCATGATTTGTTTACAGATTTTCTTCAGATAGAGTCTTATTCCACTATAGAGTAGCCCCATAGAAGTCTGACTCCATTAATTATGCTGGATATACCATAACCACATATATCAGTATGTATATTTCAGGCAGCAGACATGTCATAATCATGCAACTAGGTATCATGCAACATAAAGATATCATTCGAAATACGTAAATCCTCTTTGTGTTGAATTGATTTATTAAAATCTTTAATCTTCTGGGTTTTTTTTGTATTCGTGAACAATTCTTAAGTGTGTATCTGCGTGCGCGCGCGCGCGCGCGTGTGTGTGTGTGTAAGTGAGTGATTGAGTGTTTTACTATTAAAGTACATTTATTTATAGTTGCTAAATATGAATGTTTGATAGAAATACAAGTTTTGTAATGTTGATGGCTAATGAAAGTATTCCAGAAGGTGATCCTCTATTATAATTAAGATCATTACTAACCAAAACCCTGATTTAAATCTCCTAAATATATCTCCAGATGTACAACCGAGACAGCCTACCTTACATCGTTTCTGTACTTTTAAAGAATCATTAAACTTGACCATTAAACTAATTTCATATTTGACAGTTGTCGCCAGTTGCACACCATACAGTTGTGATCTACAATAAGCAACAGGAATCCCTGAGTGCTTCACTTTAAATATTTCTTACTGGATCACTTGGTACAGTTACTAAACTATATATAGGTAGTTATTACAGTGTACAACCCTATGTATTGAGCTAGGTAATTATAATATTGTCTAGTACTTACTCAGACGGGAATCACCCAAGTACATGGTAATGTATATAAACTCGTCAAATAAACCGATACTAAGCAAATAGATATAAATAAGTTATATCATATAGTCAAGTAAAATAAAAGGTGAAAACAATTTTTTTTTAAAGTAGTTAGACCAGGATTTGTCAATCTGGGTTATAGAATGAGTTACTATGAGACTTAAACGTTCTATTTCTATCTCGCTACCACCAGGTATACTCCTCTGTAAGAAACCGTGGATTAGCATTAGCTTGTGTATGGGAATTGTAGTTATTTATAATATATTAGGCGACATAAAGAACCTTATCACCAAATGGTTACAATAGGTATGTTTTACAAACTTAACGAGTCTTTGGTATTCTACTTTTGTATTTATCTAAAGTAAACCCCAGTCTCCTTTGAATTATAAAACAATTATGTCGAACAGTACAGTACGTTCAATATCATTTTTAAATAGGTCCTACATTTATAATGCATATATATCTACAGCAACGGTATGAATAATAATATACAAACTGACAATAACACTTCCTTTAACACCTTCTTATCCTAAATGTTTTGCGAATAATTTATTTAACAGAAAACGAGAGATATTTGAAATATTATGTCTAATGGTCGTTTGACCTATCAGCGGTAGACGTTAACACATACAAAACCTGGTTTGTGTGAAGTACAATACAGTATGATCTAAATTAATACAACCCTATACAATTAAGTTCAATATAGATAGCAAGTCATTAGTATTACGAAAACAATAATTATTTCATTAGTATGTATTATGTTTACATACTTCATAAAAGGCTCTGAAGATAAAGGTAATGACTATCTTTGTTCGTTCCCAGTATGAACCTGTCCGACCCATCAACATGTTCAGTTCCCAGAGAAGTATACGGTTTACGGCTATCAGTTATATATAATAGTAATGCATGTATTGATGTATGTTTATATAGCGCCAGAAACAGGTAACCCCTTTTTGAGGCGGTGTACAATATCATTATTTCCGATTCAGACCTGTTTCCACCCACCACCCAACTACCAAGGGCGCATACAACACATGCTGCCATTTAAGGTGCAAAGCGTTACTTAAACGCATAGCCATCACGTCCTACCAGGTTCTCATTTTATGGATGAGTGAACCAGTCGCCACATGACAACATTGCAACTCCCGGAGCATCGAACACGCAACTCTTCAACTACGAGTTATATGCTCTAACTAACTGAATTATAACGACTCGACAGTTAAAGACCTATCATTTCTGACTTTATCCAATTACTATTTTATAATTCGTCACCAGGTACGTTCATAGCTTTACACTGCATGTCTTCTTATAATACATATTGTGGTATTATACTAAGAATTAAGGCAACATGACGATAGTTCAAAACACTGCGTAAAAGTTGATCATTACTATAATTATTAGTTTAATAATAGTAATAATAATAATTATTATTATTATTAACGGTCAATGACTTGTTCACAAAGTTTATTTCTATCGTCTTACAAATTTATAATATTGCTAATAATAAGCTTTATGCTCGTGATACAAAGTAATATAATCAAGTTCTATGTATCAACAGAATGGGATCACATTTGATACAATCCAAGTGGAAGCAATAATGCCTGCATAAATAATAATTGGGATGACCAGCCACAATATCAGAGTTATGTCTCAATATTGCAGGGAGTCAGGGAGTTT
This sequence comes from Paralvinella palmiformis, assembly GCA_025642065.1. Taxonomy (NCBI): domain Eukaryota; kingdom Metazoa; phylum Annelida; class Polychaeta; order Terebellida; family Alvinellidae; genus Paralvinella; species Paralvinella palmiformis. The sequence goes on from JAODUP010001728.1 coordinate 25,642, forward strand.
GTTTTGTTTAGTCTTAGCGCTACTCGCACCAAGACCACATTAAATATATCAGGAACACAAGTAATATCATGATTCAAACCCATACCTAGTAATTGATAGGACACAATACGTTGTACACTTTGTGAATGATAAATTCTGGATCAACATTGATATAATATTATAACTACATATCCTAACAATTTCGAAGTTACTTGATAAGATATCAGTTACTTAGATTTCCGAATTATTTTCATATTTTATTGTCTTTTATCTTCTATTAAAGATAACATGAATGTTTGTCTGTTAATACTTTGGCAGTGAAAACAGATTTCATAAATGTATTATACTTCAAAATGTATTCTGATAAAAAAGGGAATAAATAAGGCATATCTTAAATAAAAAACCATATAAACTATTGACAAGTTTCCCTTTTTTTAATGATACGCAATAAAAACACAAATCTAAGCATAATCATGACTTCCTTCTTTAAGTTTCGTTTACTTTCCTGTTCATCAAATTCCACGTACCTTCAAATATAAAACATTCAAATAGAAACAAAGTTTCAATCATTAGGGTGATTATAAGTTTTTATCTGATTAAAGGTTTTAGTAAGAAGTAAAATATCATGTGTATTATTTTCCTATAAATGCTAGTTTAGTTTTCATTCACTCTTATCAGGGTTGGTAAGTTTATGACACAATGTCAAAAAACCATGGATTAATACGGTATTGATGACGTTATGTCATAAACAGGTTTATGACGGTTAATGACACGATATTGTCATAAGCAACAGTTGCTTTGTTTTTCGGGGATAATCCCCAGGGTGTCGCTTATTCGGCACAGCCTCTATATTGAAGTGGTTGAGAAACGTCCTCCCCCACCACTCACAGGGGAGCAGTACGGAAAGATGGAGCTGAAATACCCTGATGGTGGTCACTGCCAGAGTGTTTTACGTCCTCAGGGGGTCTTAACGTCCCCATTTATACTTTAATAATTCAGTGGAGACGGCAGAGCCATTTAACGTGGTCACCCACCCACGATATAGTGAGACGAGAAATTAATCTCTGAAAAAGTTTCGACTTACTGGAATCGAACCTGTTACCCTTGGCAACAATTGCCGAGTGCTTAACCGCTAGGCCACCATAGCTCACTATCATGAACCCTTAAAAGCATATTTTGAAATTATGTTAATCATATACTGGTGCCTGCTATTTGTTTTTAGAGCTCTATGTGGTTGACAATGCATGCAGTGGTAGTAGCTTCACTTAATGATCCTCCATGTAATAAGCGCTCAATATATATCCTAATCTGATTCTGTTAGTCCATCTGAGAGCTTTCACATTAAAAAATAGTTACGCATGGTTAGTTTCATGGGTGGTTTCATTACAACCAAAGTGGATATAAGGTGGGGGTAAATAAGACCAGTATTTTTCATAAATATTGGTGTATTATAGTATAGCACAGTAACAAGTCATGTTCAATGGTGGTAGATTTGCCCATCCCATCTAGGAATATTTTCTTAGAGTGACAGTGGATGGTAAGGTTCATGCTAAGTGCAAGATATATCGTCACGAACAAGTACTCCATGCAGAGATAATGACAAGTCACCATTCCTTGTGTGCTAAGCTACATAATCAAGCCACAGATAGTGATACCGTAGCATCCACCAATATCACCCATGACAAGGGCCCAGATCACGCTCACCTGACAGCCGTCCACAGAAGAAACATATTGTGTTCAGCCAATCGGATATCAGTGGCCATATCACAAAAACCTCAGGAACAGTCAAGTCTACGCTTGACATTGACATTGCAAAGATGTTCTTTGCATGCAAGATCACATTCTCTGTGACATAACATGCCCAGTTTGGCGGGGTGATCCAGCTGCTCCGACCTGGCTACATACCACCAAGTCGTAAAGCTATCTGTGGAATACTACTGGATAATATGCATGACCAGCTCACACGAGATCTGAGGGAGAGTGTTAGTGGTAAGACTAGTACATTGGTTCAGGATGGGTGGTTCAACATCCACAATGAGCCGATTGCGGCCAGGTGTATCCAGGTGGATAACAAGTCGTTCCTGGTAGATTCATATGACAAAGGTTCCATGACAAAGTCTGCTAAAAACTGCAAGACTCTCGCATAGAAACCAATCAAACTATCCAAGGACAAGTTTGATTGTGTTGTGACAAGTGTTGTCACTGACAATGCTAGGAACATGGATAAGATGCGAGATGGTCTCAAGAAAGATGATTCCTCACTACATGACTTTGTAGAATTGGTACTTCAGTTATTGTCAGCTCCTGCTTCTGCAGCATCCACCGAGAGGATTTTTCAAGCTTTGGCGGGATCCACACTAAGATACCGAATCGCCTTGGCAACGAGAAAACAGCCAAGCTGGTATTTTACCACAGGATCATCCGACGACTTTGTGATTGGGACTATTGATGATTGACGTATCAAATGGACCGATTGAATTGTACATGTGTGAAAGATGTGAGAGTCTGTTATGGTTACTAAATAAAAGATACCTCCAAATTATTTCTCTTATTGCCGGATTGGAAATATATTATTTTACATTCTTGTTTGTAATATATAAATATACTAATTCTAATATAATGATAATCCACAATTGGTTCTAAGCAAAATAGATGAAAAGTTAAAGTTAAACATTTAAATAACAAAATATAGGTTTACGACAGTTTACGGGTGTATAAGACGTCATGATGGTATTTACGACTAGTTTATGACACGTTCATATCATAAACAGGTTTACGACTGTTGTAAACCCAACCCAATCACTAATACTGAATAACCTTAAACCAGATGAGCGTTCTGATAGCGTAGTAGATAGACAGGTTTCATACACTTCCACATATCTGTTTTTTCCAGGAGTTTCCAGGATGTTGGTTTATCAAAATATCTTTTCCAGGATCCTGTCAATGTTTTCCAGGATTAATTTGACATTTGATTACCGGGTAATGGGACAGATAAGTCGATGTTCTAGCTGCTCTGCCACTTGTAAAGAATTGACCGATCCCAGGACCGTCACTCGTAGTCGTACTCATACTTGCGTGTTGCTTGTGCTTCCCATATTGTATATATCACATGCCTTAGAACACAGCGTGCATTTAACATCATGCTTGTTATTATATTTCTGCTGTAACCAGGTGCCGTATTTGGCCAGCCACTGCTTGTTAAGCACACATTTGACGTGCAACATTTTCTGTTTCGTGGCACATGTCACTTGCTGAACAAACGCACGAATATGTACATTACAATTGGTTCGGGGATGCTGCTATCGCGCGGGAAGAGATTTTGAGAAAAAGGCATTAAGATGTTCCTCAAGTAAAAATGCCGGATTGATTGATTCGCTGATGCTACTGTATTTACTCTTGCTTTGTTTTCATCCACAATTAAAAACGTAATTCTACGAATGGACCAAAATCAGAGTAAATCATTTACTTCAAAATAACAGGTTTCGAAAGTATCTTCAAGTTTAATTCAACCTTGCTTGCATTGGCTATAGTGTCAATGCCACAATACTCGACAGGCCGGTCTATTTTGGATTTTAATGGAGAAAAAAAAACGATTACACAGCTACAAATAACAAATAACCAAGATCACGTTCTGTTTATTAACTTGTGACATATCAACGAACAAACACACAAATACACAAACACACACATAACTAATTTTGGACACAAACCTTCCGGTTATGAATCAAATTAGCGTAACATTTTAAAGTCACAATCAACACTCACATATTTGATCCCAACTGACCATTGTAGTGAGTGTTCGGGAAATTATCTGAATACTGTAGATCTGTTTAATTTGGCGAATATGAAATAATGACAAAAATGGCGAATGACATTTTTTCCTGTCGCCAAAATATTATGTTGTACAGAACTTCTTATTATAGACTACCCTGAAACCACTACTTTGATAACACACTGAATATGTGTAATATTCTCATTTATTCAACAATCGGTTAACATTGGAATTTATAATAAAACAATCACTCGTTTAAAAATCATTCGTCCCTGATATTGTCCCCATCAGAATCACTCGATCAGTTTGTCGAGTAGCAAAATAAAATGCATGAAATAACCAGCCTGTGTGTAGAAGTTTGAGTCTCCTCACATTGAGGCTGGGTAGAGTGTCTGCAATTTTGCGATTGGATGTCAAGGAGTCACTGACTTGATCACTATACAAAGCATTGATTTTGAGTGCGAGATTTGTTATGATTTATATTCGTTTGCTGAGAATAGAAAAATATTATGAAAACATTATATTTTACACCTCCTTATATACAGTTTGATGCAACCTTCTCATCATGTTAATTGCAATTTAACTTTAGCTTGTATATCAGTAATTAATCGTTGTTGTCATTGAATCATGGCAATGGTTTGTCAATTACTAGTTCAGATCTGCTTAGAATGGAATTACTCGTTACATAAAGGCCAATGATCTAGTCTGCTTCAGATTTGGTTATGGCTGGTGAATAACGATGTGCTTTGAAATATGGTTTTCCCTGAATGGAGAGTGATGACGTCACAAACAACTTATGAATGACAGTATTTCACTGGGCAAAGATACGTCGGAGTTTACAAAGAGACAAAGGATAGTACCGGATATTCATGATGATTCCATATAAGGTTATTGATTGCTGCCAGGAGACAAACTCTGCGTACGTACGAACGTGTGCGCGCCGTTTTATTAAACCATTGTCAGTTACAATTATGATATTTAAAATGTTTTTACATTTTTAAATCAATGTATTTCACACAAAGAAAACAATTGAATATGTTGAAACTAGGGGATAAATCTGAAAAGGATATTAACAACCAAAGAATTACTTTTACATTTATTGGTACATTGCAAACAGACCCGCGTAATTAACAGCTATCCTGGTTACTTGTTAGATCTAAATTACCAGCCTGATTAGCCGTTGTGTTCAAAATGTCTAGGGTGAATTTCCTTATCCAGGGGTGTATTGAAAATCAAGGACTATTCATGGACTTTCCAGGTGTGCTATTAAAATAAAGTATATTCCAGGAATTCCAGGATGCGTGCGAACCTTGGATAGAGTACCCTACTTCCAAACCAGCGTTCTAATCCCAGTATTAACCATGTTTAATGGATGCTTCTATAGTATGAGCATGGAGGAAGCCAAATAAAGAGGACACTCCACTAGATAAGAAACAACTTTATCTCCAGTTAGTAATTTATTAAATGACCCGAAGCTGTAAATAACATAGGTAAGATATAAGGAACAAAAGACAATGGTATCTGTAAATAAATTTAGTTGATTAAATAAGATAGATACTTTAGACTAAAGACACACGATAACTGATGTATGTCGAGAGATGTTAACATATCAACCAGATAACTACTTGCTCTATCTAACCCTTAGCTATTCATAAGTTAATACAGTCTTCCCCATTTTTGTTATAATTCTGTAAAATTATGTAAGAAAGAAATAGAGACTTTTTACATCCTATTAAGGAGTAGCTAATCTTGCACTGGAATAATGACATAAATAAGTATGTAAATAAATTATAAGGAGGTTATATGCAAAGATGGCGACATTTTGTACTAAGAAGTGTAATATCATATCAGTCTCTGTAAAGGAAATAACATATTTTATGCTTATCTATTGCGTGAAAATATGTGATTACTGTTTCAATTATTACTTGCAATGTCACTAAATTTAATTATTAATTATGAAACATTACATTGCTCGTGCGATGTTAAATTATGCTCAATAATGTATTGAAAAATATCCGCTATATCTGCTCGGAAACATGCCATAAAACATAATGTATCGTTATATCTTGATAACTAGTTACTTGATTTATGAAGGTTTTCTACATCCAAATACAAAACTAAATATAACTCAATTTTCTTATAGTACACAATCTTTAACGAATACATCTGGATATCAGACATATTTATACGTTCAGTCAACATTAAAACCAAAACATGAATAACAAATAGCTCAATAATAATGTTGTATAGACTTCAAGTTTAATTCAATAATAAATATAACATATCAGATACTGAAAACAAAAAAGTACCAAAGCTAAATGACCTTGTGTCATAAGACAATGATATGGACGGTATCTGATTAACCAAAATGGTGATTACAATGATGATTGGTGTCACTTTTGTGCATACGGTGGGCTAAATGGGCCGAGTGACCTCCAAAGGTAATGAAGCGAAGTCAAAGATGTATGATAAGACAATGCCGACTTGTGTGTGTAATCCTCAAACTACTCGTGGGCCGACTGATTTCAGTTTCACGGATTAGTTTAACATGTCAACTGGCTAATATTGATAAAATGTTGGTGAACTACAGACTATTTACTTTATTATTAAGCTAAAAATATATTTACATAACGGTCCAATATAAAAATTCTACAATATTTAACCCGTCAGTGCTCACAAGTTCAGTGGAATATTAGCATAAGTATCTGAATATTCAGGTTATTTATTTTATATTTCCTGTTGGAATGCAGGTAATATTTCAGATTACCCTTTAAAGGAACAGTTCACCTTCTGATATTATGTATTAAATGAGAAATGTTTATTAATGTAATCCAAAATCTCCCAATAACAATCACGAGTTCTAATTGTTATCATAGATATAAGGAAATAATTATAATTACTGGAGGGTATCTCGAATGCCAGATTGTACGGCGGGAAGGAAAAATGTCACGTGTTCTGACGTCAGATAACACAAGGATCATGTATCCATCTCGTTTCCGATCAGGTCAGATCACAGATACTCTGGCTTAGCTATATTCGTGACCCGCCCCCCTCCCCCACCCCTTGCTCAACCTACTACTTACTAATAACTGACGCCGTCGTCAGTTCATTTACATAAATCTGACAGTTCGATAGATGATCCTTGTTAAAATATTTCGCTCTATAGTAAAGCTACCACGTTGTTTGGAACTCCGCTGTAAAATTCGTAAATACGCATTTGTTCCGAAAATACATGTCTGGTTGACCCTAGTTTACATTGTTATAAACGGGTAATACAAACAGCTTGTATTAAGTGACGGCAGATTTCCGGAATATGTGGTCTGTGTCTGACTTCAAAATGGCGGCGCACACAAAACTATTGTAGTCGATCAAACAGCACTTTGAACTGAATAATAAGCACACGAATGTGTGCATGTGTGCGTGTGTGTGCCTGTGTGTATGTGTGTGTTCAGCAAATACGATTATATGGTAATGCTAATGAAGATGAACGTGAGTCACGATTCATTGGTTGGTTTTGTTGTTCGGGGAGAATCCCCAGGCTGTCGCTTAATCAGCACAGCCTCTATGTTGGAGTGGATGTGGAACCTCCTCCCCCACCACTGACAGGGGAGCAGTACGGAAATATGGAGCCGAAATACCCTGAGGGTGGTCACTGCCAGAGTGTTTTACGTCCTCACGGGGTTTTTAACGTCCCCCTTTATTTTAAATAATTCAGTGGAGACGGCAGCACCATTTAACGTGATCAGCCACCCACGATGTAGTGAGCCGAGAAATTAATCCCTGGAAATTTTTTGACCTCTTACGGGGTTCGAACCTGTGACCTTTGGCACCAAGTGCCGGGTATTTAACCGCTAGGCCACCGGAGCTCACTGCGATTCATTTAATATCATTCATTCCTATATAAACATTGTCGGTTCAAGTACTTCAATAACTCTTTATAAACGTTGTATGTATATAACTTTGATTTGATCTCTAAGGCACACAGTCCTTCACAAAACATCAACAGTAAAATCATATAAAAACTATTTTATCTTTAGTATATAAATAGCAAAAACATTTATATTCAATATGAGGCTACCCAGCGAGTACTAATAATTACACAATAATATTGCATGAGAATAGTAGTTGTGTGAGTATTCTCGTATACAAATAGATTAAATGGATAAGGTTACTTAAACATTCTCAACGTGAATAGAGTAGTTGGCATATCATTAATTCGCATGTCAATATTTGGCATATCATTAGGTTGAAATTGACACGACTAGAATCGTGTATTAAATGCTGCTTTCTCCGTTATGTATATATAAGTATTGAATAAAGTTTATAGGGAAAATGTGTCTATCTCTGTGTAGAAGGAATAGCTAGTAATTTGTGAGCCAAGATGACACATGAATTAATCCATCATATAACCCCCCCTCCGGTAAATGCCTTACGATTCGTGTGACTTTATATCTGCATTTCATGTAATAAGATACAAGATAATTTCAATATTACATGTACCGTATACACTCAGGTATATGACGCACCTATTTCTCGGACCAATAAGCCCCCTGGGATCGAATCCGCATATAAGGCGCACTAAAATCAGCAAGGTGTCATGATTTTTAGGTGACAACTACGGGATGATGCACGGAACGATTCACTGTTGATCATCTGTTTCGCTTTCATTCTGATAGCGCCACAGGAAACAACATAACTCTGTTGTCTGTGGTCACATATCTTGTCTTTCAGTTATTGTTCTTCTTGGGGTAATGAAGGCTCCCCCCTCTGTGTGCCTTCTTTGTTCGTGGCATCTCGGCTAAGTCAACCGTGTTTTTTTGCCAGTCTCGCACTTGCTTCTCTCAAATATTGAACTCCCCACCTGTCTGTCTGTTGTTATTACAAGTGTCAGCATAGTGCACAACTTTCAGTTTAAACTCTGTGTCATATGCACATCTGTTTTCGTTTTAGATTTCCGGACATAGTCGTGATTATGATCACATTGCTAATTAGTGCATCAGATTAAACAATCATGGCCGTTATCACGATTGAATTTGACTTAGAAAGTCAACAGCGAAAACACACCTGATAAATTTGTTTATTGTTCATATTTTTCAATACTATAAGGTTGAAAAACAATATTATTGTATTTCCCCCTAAATTATGCGAAGTATACCTTCCCTTTTAGCCTAACCCGCGAATAAGTTGCATCCGATATTGGTGTCGATTTCGGAGTATAAAAAGTGCGACATATACCCGAGTTTAATACAGTATATAACGTTATATGTCAACTATCTATAGGGTTAATATAATTACATTCTAGAGCTGCCTATACATCTAGTCTTTATTTGAATAACAAATAAACAAACAAAAATCAACCAGATAGTCTTCCGCAAATAAACATTAAAGTTGTGTTTATTTGCTATATAAATTCAGCTTTTGCTTTCATCTCCTAAATCACTTGCTTGTCGTTATTTTATTTGGATGCTTTCATCAACAATGATCAGATGGCAAGGAAACTTAGGAAGGATAAGCGTGTCTGAAAAGGTGAGTTTTAAAATGGTGACAGAAATAAACTATGCTATTTAATTACTTAACATGTTCAGAGAGTGACTTCCAATGAGTAGCGACAGCAACTAAAAAATCACGAGTCCCAGTAAGAGTTTTAACCCTGGATACAAACAACAATTGAAAATCAGATAAACGGAGTTATCTGGGGTTGGGTGCTAAAGAAAGGATGATAAATAGATATGAAGGTTCTCCAGAAGAAAGAGTTTGATAGGCAATAGTACAAAGTTTGAAAATGATGCGAGATTGAACAGGGAGCCAAGGAAGAGATTTCAGAAGTTGGGACAGAATGGGAAAACCGAGGAAAACGTGTGACAACCCTAGCTAACCAGTTCTGAACACACTGAAGTTTTAGAATATCCTTAGATGCAATGTTATAAAGAAGAAGTTGCAGTAATCAAGCCTATTAGTAAGGAATGCTGTAGCAATGGTTTTGGCGACTGAAAAAGAAATATAGCGCCGAATACGGTGAAGGTCACGAATATGATAGAAGCAGAAGCGAGATGTCAGAGAAATGTGTTTTCTGAAATTAAACTCGCTATCAAATGTAACACCAAGATTACGTACAGTGTATGATGGTCTGATGCTATGACTAATGATGTTTGTAACCATATAATTCGAAATATTTGTCACGTCAAAATTATATATAAACAAAAAATGCCATGACGAAGAAGAACGAATACCGTACAAACTATTAATATATGTGGTAATTGGTCATAAATAATAAAAACATGTATACACTCTATGTAAGTAACATTATCTCTAAAATAAACAAAGCCCACATTTTAAGCCAGTATCCGGTTATAATTATATTTATCAATGCGAGAGATAGGTCGGCATACCAGTGTGTGTGTGTGTGTGTGTGTGCGTGCGTGCGTGTGACATAACCATGCCTTGGGCGCGAGAGAGATTAGATGTGGGGAATATTGTTGTAATATCTTATTTTTCTCAAATGACACATGATAATAATACCATACAAGAATGGAGTGGATAAAACAGGTCTCGTTGTTATTCTGTACAATAAAGATACCAAAAACAGGTGGTCGAGACTACGCTTACCCAAATGCCCTGTGATAACGCCCTTACACAATAACTCGGAAGCAACGTTACAAATACTATGAATAATGCTATTGGAATCAAAGAAAATTCTGAAATTAAATTAGTTACTTTTTTTCTTGTTTCAAAACGTAACATTCCATTATTAATACTTCACGTCAATATTTATTATTACACAAATGGGTAAGCAATTTGCTTTTTACAGACACATTATTCTAAACAATAAACCCCTTTCAACCCTATTTTCGGCCTATTAAGACATAAATGGAGGCCGTGGCAATGTAATATTCAGTTTTTATCTTGTGTTGTGGCATCATATCCGTTGAAAACAAACATAAAAAATAAATATAGAAACACCAATCGATCATTGAAAACTGAGACATAATAACACAACAAGATCACATGACAGAACACGCAAACCTCATACTTATTTTCGGCCTACGCTATAAAACATAGTTCCTACGCCGATATGACGAGCCACTTGTTTCAATCTAATAATAATAATTACAAACTTCCATAGCACCAATATCCACTAAAAGAATCTAGCTCAGTGGTCCACTTAGTACAGGTGTGGAGCAATCTCATAGTCACGGTACAATGCAAAATTCATCGACAAATTTTAGTGCAGTTTGCTTTAAATCAAGATGACATTGGAACTGGATGGCGATTAATTTAGAATGCATGCATCCATTGTTCCTGTCATCTGTCTGTATTTACAAACTAACTGAAATCATGCCTCAAATACGCACATCCGGATTATTGGGACGGGCCGAAAATAGGGAATTAGCTGACATACCTACATCCGCCATTAAGCATCTTCAGCGGCTAGGAGATGAAAATTAATTAGATAAACCATACAACACACAGACACACACTCACCACTACACGCAGAGGGTGAAAGAGAGAGATAAATAGAGAATCACGTTAAACACTCAGAGGCATATGTGCTTTCAACAAACCAGGAAGTAAAACCTCCCAGACACAATCTGTACTTAACAAACATATATTTCATATATATATATATATATATATTAACTTTAAACTTACCTAGCACCAGCCCTTTTAATTGGCATATCATCAGCCATACACCGAGAGAGAAGATCATGTTATCCGTTTGTTATAACGTCAACTTGTAACAAGACTCACAGAAATATTAATAATTAAACACGTAATCTCAGACACACCTTAATGACAACCAGTCAGAGTCACGTGACGTATCGTCATCACTGTTATTGCGAGCGACCATGTTCACTGGAGCGGCAACTTATTTTCTAACTAGGTCACTTTTGGCCTAACGAGTACTTTAAGATAAAACCAGTAAAAAGAGCTGTTTGTTATGTTTACTGATATATTATGTTATTCACGGGACGATATTATTTATACTTTGGATAATTATTAAGCAAATATACATTACTGATTTCGCGTAATTGTTTTTAAACCTTTAAGTTATCATAGGAAAACTCTGAGGAAAACAACATTGAAAAAGCCATTATTTTATAATACAAAGGAACTAATTGATAGACTAACTGTGTATCTTATATTGAATAAAATAAATCCATTAGCAAGGCGCTTGAAGTTAATTATATTATGTTATGAATGTACAAGCTTTATTGTAATCTGTTTTCAAAAACAAATCAGAAATACAAAATTGAATAACATCTATAGCTCCCAAACAACACTTTATTGATAAAACTGACCTATTGTCCCTAAAAACTATTCGAAAATTAATTACTCTACCACAGCATAATATTACCAGCTGAATTTGATAGAAGATCAAATATAAGCCTTATTAATCCATCTTTCCAATTTCACTGATTTGTCACACATCAAAATAAAATAGATATGAAATCTCAATCTCTGGCATAGGTAATGTACGTGTGTTTTATCAGAATGTGAAGTCACTGGAACATATATTAATTAATAATAACTCTGATCCATTAACCTGGTTATTGAATTGAGTTTAACATGTTTTAATGTGAGTCCATTATAATGTCTCATCAGTCTCCATGTAGCTGTCTACTAAAAGTCCTAATAACTAAGTCGTGGTCTCTGTAACTTAACCAAATGTGAGAAATGTCTAACAAACTATTATTATTATAGCTGTCTCTGAATCTATATATGGTGGCACTAGCTTAGAACATCAACACCTAAACATCAACACCTAAACATCTTTAAATCCTATGCTTCCATAAATGTATACATAAATAAATCTATATGAATGAAAGTAAATAGAGAAAATCTACACCTCCACACATTATAACATATTATCAGGGTTTTGGGGTGGGCTCTTCACGAGCCCTGAGTGTCTGCTTTGCTGTATCGTTATTTTATATACCGGGGCTCCATTTAAAGTTCATGCTTCCGTCTAACACACACATCAGCGATTGAGACTCGATCAATCGCGATCCGTTTATTCACGAGCCATTGTTAATGAATACCAATGATCCATTTCTGATATTCACATTTCCATTTTCAATAACATCACAAGTCACTTTTACAACAATTTACTTTTCGACTACATTCACCGAGATCCAAACAAAAACTGATCTAAATTTTGAAAAGGGTTGCCAGCTCTAAGCTGGGTCAGAGGTTACATGGATTACGAAACAGCCGAATGAGAAATATTCAGGTCCCTCGCCAAATCAAACAACATAGCTAAGCAAATGACATTCGAATCTGGCATGGGACTCATGAGTTTTCAATTTCAGTTTTAAATATTTCCAAACCGTTACAACATTTTAAATGTACCTGAGTTTGAACAGCAATTAATCATTTCTCTCTAAAAGCACTTCAGTGTATAAAACAAAGAACATTTACAATCCATATACATAGATATATTAATATAACAAACTTCAGTTATTCAAACTCTGATAATATATAATATATATATAATATATATATATATATATATATATAATATTATAATATATATATATATATATATATATATATATATATATATAGCCTACTCATCAGTCTGTGGGTACCAGTTAATCCAGCTCTAGTCAGTCACTGATGCATATAATACAAAACATTAGATTCAAGAACATTTAGATAGAAAGAATGTAATGGAAACAAATAAAGTCATCAACCTTTGATCAATTGCTGAGAACATCCATATTTTATATCCATTAAATGGATACAATTATTCCTAGACACTAATGTTATTAATTTATATTCTACATAATTTGTTTATATCAAATTTTAACTCCTTTGTACATGTTCCTTCTTCCCACTTTCTCACTGCATTACTGACTAACTAACATAATTAAAAGTAAAATACATGTAATATATCAATACAATCACTCATTTCACTTTATAACCTAATGATAGCTGGATAATGGAAATATTTACATGTTATGTCAAACATCAGTAATATGAGCCATAATATAAGCATGATAGTAACCCTGTAATAGATTGATATAAACTGTTAATATTATATTATGATCATTAAAACACAATAAACTATCAGTAAACTACAATACCATAAAGTATTAAATGTTCACCAAATATATTTATGAACACTTCCATGTAATATGTCACAAAATGGTAATTAACTTTGTGGAATTATTTCAATCTTTTGACTTAAATATATAATGTGTCACTTGTTTACATTCCATTAATCATGTGGTATTATTCTTTGCATCACAGCTCATATAAGGCGCCCATGTTGATCATCAAACTTAAGTATAACACCTTCTAACACAAATTATGATAACATCACTTCTGCAGCTGTAAGAACTATTGTTCTGGGAATATTTAGCCTGTTATCTGAAAGGAATCATAACAGACTTACTATTGCCCTGGGAACAAACCATATAATTCAGATTAAACAATAGATTACATGGAAATGTTAGTAAGACATTACTTCCTTTTAAAAAGACATACATATCTAAACATAAAGTAACTCATTACAGAAATTGTTTATAAACATCTGGACAAACTACAGGTAATAAATAGTATCTATCACATAACAAAATTGCTACACATCTGGAGAAACTTAAAGTGAACACTGGTTATGTAAAGAGATGGATCTGTTTCTTTTAATAATATGTTATTAAAGTTAGCCAGTGTGTGTAATCACTGGCACAGTTTCAGTATAAAGACCAGCTGTACATGGTGCATTTATCAATGGAATATAAATGACACTGCACATACTTGTATTTGTGTTTTTAATTCACTGAATTAAATGAAGCCAAAATAGCTACAATATTTGACTATCAGTACATGATATCTGGAGCCAACAGGTGTTTCTGTATAAACAGTCATCCATATTCTGTTGTTGAATAACATATTATTTGTGTAACGTCAAAGTAGGTAAAGACTTTACTTTCTGTGAATTAGGATTACAATGAGCCTAAGATTAGATCAGTTAACACAGGATCTATGATGTATAACACTAATCAGATAGCTTTGAATCCCAAAACAAAACATTCATTTTATCTATTGAATTACCTGCAGAATTAGAGATAAATTTCCTAGCTAAGAAAAGTTTAAGTTAGTTCTCATGAAGTGAGTGACTAGATTTAGCTAGCACAGACAACTCACTAAGTTAAGTATTAAAGTTGATGATCTTATGACGTGTTAAACATTCTAGTAGAAATAACAAGCACTAAATACCACACAATGTAAGCTAACCCACTCTTGAATTTTTCTTTATTAATGTTTCGTTTGTTTTGGATAAAAATGTGGGGAAAGTAATTTATTACTGAAAACACGTTTAAATGTGTTAACATTTAACAGCTTAATTAAGCTGAAGTCATATGTTGTCAACCTAAGTCACTCTGTATAGGAGCTGACAACAACAAGAACAGCCAGTAATATCTCCTAAAAAGAGTATAATCCATTTGTCATATTTTGTTCTCATAGGTAGCCCAAATCTCATTTCTCACACTACAAGAAAGTTATGCATTACTCTATAAGTTGTGTAATCTTTGATCTTATTTTAATCATTAGTTTACTGAACTACTCCTTACTTTCAAATCATCTAAATTACAAACTTTGGGAAGTTTAAGCTAGAAGACATTTTGTTGCCACAAGTTATACTCAGTGCTATTTTCTAACGTAAGGAGGAGTGATTTCATAAGTCAATAATAAACTTTTGATTTATCAATATGAAAAATTAATTGTAAATAAGTGTTACCAAACAATTCAAATATGATGTCATGAAGCCACCAAATATGTGTCAACTATTTGTCAACATAAATAATTTCTTAATAGGTTGATTACATAACAAACTAACATTTTGACTTAAAACAACATACATATTAAGTTTAACCTGCATATGTGCCCTTTATTTGAATTTTAGTTTGCAATTTACACTGTATACCTGTGAATGAAAATAAGAATATATTCCAGAGTTGGGTTTTTACTAGAAACAAATATTGTGGTAATACTTTGTAAAACAACTGTAAACATATATATATAAACTGTAAATAACATAAATTATTAAACATTATAAGACTGCAGGTAAAAGGTGTACTACCAGCCATGTATACGTATGTACGGTAGTATACTTCAATAGGCACATTTACATTTATATAAGCACATTCAATCATACATGTATCACAAACATTTCATATAGAAAAGTTAGACAAATATTATATACACAATATATAGTAAAACATTCATTGTCCATTAATAGTTGAGAGAGACTCTAGCGGTTGAGCGCCTTACACTTTGTGCCAAAGGTCACAGGTTCGATCACATCAAGATGTTGAAAGATTTACAGGGATTAATTTCTTGGCTCACAACATCATGGGTGGCTGACCATGTTAAACGGCACTGCTATCTCCATTTAGTTGATTTAAAAAAATGGGGAATGTTAAAGAGCCCCCCCCCTCCCCCAGGACGTAATACACTTTGGCAGTGACCACCCTCTGGGTACTTTGGCTCCATATTTCCGTACTGCTCCCCTGTGAGTGGTGGGAGAGGCGTTATATAAACAACCACTCAACAAAAGGGACCACACAACAGTGAGCTCCGGTGGCCTAGTGGTTAAGCACCCGGCACTTGGTGCCAACGGTCGCAGGTTCAAACCCCGTAAGAGGTCGAAACTTTTCCAGGGATTAATTTCTCGGCTCACTACATCGTGGGTGGCTGACCACGTTAAATGGCGCTGCCGTCTCCACTGAATTATTTAAAATAAAGGGGGACGTTAAAAACCCCCGAGGACGTAAAACACTCTGGCAGTGACCACTCTCAGGGTATTTCGGCTCCATATTTCCGTACTGCTCCCCTGTGAGTGGTGGGGGAGGAGGTTTCTCAACCACTCCAACATAGACGCTGTGCTGATTAAGCGACAGCCTGGGGATTCTCTCCGAAAAAAAAACCAAAACCAAAACCAAGGGACCACCAGTGAGCTCCGGTGGCCTAGCGGTTAAGTACCCGGCACTTGGTGCCAACGGTCACAGGTTCGAACCCCGTAAGAGGTCGAAACTTTTCCAGGGATTCATTTCTCGGCTCACTACATCGTGGGTGGCTGACCACGTTAAATGACGCTGCCGTCTCCACTGAATTATTTAAAATAAAGGGGGACGTTAAAAACCCCTGAGGACGTAAAACACTCTGGCAGTGACCACTCTCAGGGTATTTCGGCTCCATATTTCCGTACTGGTCCCATGTGAGTGGTGGGGGAGGAGTTTCTCAACCACTCCAACATAGAGGTTGTGCTGATTAAGCAACAGCCTGGGGATTCTCCCCGAACAACAAAAAAACAAAAAAACAAGGGACCACACTGGAAATAAGTGCTTGCACTTCTGTGTGCTATCCCAGTTTTATGATCATAGATCAGGGGTTGGTAACGTATGGCCTGCAACAGCATTCTGTCTGGCCCGTGACATTATTCTGGAGTTTAGGGTATTTGTGGATGGACATTCCCACATCTCTTTTAACCCATTTACACATTGGTTGATTCAGTTGTCACTTACTGCATAATTATCAAAACAACCAGATGACTAATAACTGCTGTTCAATTGTCCTTTGCTGCAAAGAAGGCAATAGTCTAATGGTCCTTCTCATGGAAATCGACAATCCTTAGCAAATTGGGCAACCAATCAGGAGATGGCTAGCTTTTAAGTCCTCTTTCATAACAATGGTCACCGTGAGCAGTGATTTAGTGTTTTGTTCTACCAAAGTCCTTTTTGGATGCCATACTGATATAATGTTGAATAAAAATCATATACTGGTTTCTGTCAAGTCAAGTAAGGTTGGCAGATTTGGCATTCTTGGTAGACTTTTCAAAACACATGAATGTGTTCAACATAACATTACACAGCAGAGAATAGTTAATCAACAAACTATTTAAACACATCTGCACATTTCAGGCGAATCTTCATCTGTGGATGGGACAACTCAAACAATGCAACTATGCACATTTTCCAATGTTATCTGCAGGTTAACCTAATGAGGCCACTAGGTATGTTGCTTTTGTTGGCAGCTGCGAGAACATTCAAAACTCAATTTGCAGATCTGCACACCAGCAATCAGACTTTGGCATTATTTCCAACTCAGTTCACAGTAACCGTGGACAGTGTTGTCATTCACCTGCAGCTGGAACTGATTGATTTGCAATGCAACACTGACTTGAAAACCAAGTTTACTGAAGTTGCAATAGTTAAGTTTTATCAAAAATATATTCTCGCCGACTAGCTTACCGGACTAATGCAGCACGTTCGAAAGGTAATTGCACTACTCAAAAAGAGCAAACCTATATCTGAACAACTGTTCACCAAAGTAATTTTGCAAAGAGCAGGCTTGTGAGTATGTATCCATAGTTTGATATCGCTGGGTTGATGGAGCATTCATGAAGTTATTTATTCATTCATGAAGTTACTATATCTGAAAAGTATAGGTCATGGTAGACACACAATGTATTATGCAGCTTCTTGTGCTTGAAAATACATATGTTGTCCACTGGCTTAATCTAAATTGCACTCTACTACCCATACAGTTCGAAACAATTTCATAAAATATATTCAATATTGATGACATCTGGTCCACTTCATTTGGGAAAATCTTCTGCCAGTGGGAGGGGTGCCCTGTCCCATACCTACCCCACACGGCGCTTCGCGCCTGGCACTCCGATCAAGTCCAGTTTTACGATTTGGCCCTCCCCTCTAAAAGGTCGTCGACCCCTGTTATAGATCATAAGACGAAAGAAATACCAAAACCTAAAGGCCTAAGGGTAAAGGGTAGACTAGTACTGTACTACTAAGCCTAGACTCAACCTAGAGCCGAAGTAGAGGCCAGAGGGGATATAGATCTAAACTCTAAAGCGTAAAGTGTAGATCTAAATGCGCGAAATTTGAAAACTTTGGTCTGAATACTCCAAAAATTCGAAAACATTCTTGTGATTAATGATGATCAAGCTGGGTAAGACAGGGATGGGACAATTACAAGATCAAGGTAATCGGTTAAGATTACTTGATAACATAATGACTTGCAGATTTTGTCTTTAGGCTAATTAATGACTGGTCAAAAATATTAGCCCGACCAAACACTATTTATAACAAGACGTGTTACTTCGCGTTTTAACATGGGACGCCATTTTGAATTCATGGAGCGCCAGGGCCCTAGCGACAAAAGATAGATCGTCATGGAAAGCTCCGCTCGTTAAATGAAATGCTAGTGTAAACATTTGATATGATTTGGCTTCTTTTTTAATAAAGGATATTTAAAAAATAAGCATAACAATTTGAAGTAGACACACCCCTACTTGACATGACCCAAGCAAGACCTATCTAGATCTATGTTTGTTTCAGACAAAATCTGATTAAATTTTATTGAACAATATCAATCTATTCATCACAAAATGGGTATCTAAGATATACATAAGCTTACAGTTACATGTATTGGAGCCACTGAAGATGTTATGGGCGGGAGGTATATTTTACTTTATTATTGTTAATAATATAATTGGACTTCTAAAATTACATTACTATAATCAGATAATTGTTCCCTAATTACAATAATTATAAGTAGCTGAGTATTTCCATGATCACCTGCATCCATATTTATTTTTAAACGTAAGCAATTGGTACTTATTGATATATATGGACTTCTATTTATAAGTTAAATGTCATGAAATTAATTATTAAATACCTCAACTAGTGGTAGAAACATTCATTTTGCTATTTTTTATATTGACAGAAGTAAAAGATGGATTATTAATTGTTGTCGTTCAGATATATGACGAGGAAAGATTTAAATTACTTGAATACTAATTGTAGAATGTATGATATGCATTTCACTGAAACGGAATTAACAGATAGGATACCTATACAGGAGACAGGACCAGCTGTGATGGTAATTAATATTTATAAATATTAATTATCAAAATTGGTATTATAAAATTAATTAAATAAGAAACAAGGCATCAAACCCATCAAATTTTGTCAGCACATTTCATATCTTAATACAAAAAAGGATTACCAGTACCTGAATTAGTACTTGAATGTTCAGCTCATGTGCTTTAATTGGTTTACTTCTCTTCATAACTTAAATGCATATCGATCAAATCAATTTTTTAACCAACTTGAAAAAAAGGAAAACATGTGTTTACACATTGTGTATGCACTTGGTTCAAGTCATTATTTTACAAGGTATTGTTCTGTTTCAGTCCTTGAAATTCTATGATGATGAGTACCATTTAAACAGGCCAATCTCTTGGTTACAGATTTACTGGTGTTATCTGTTACAGTAGTCAATGCATGTGTCTATTAAATCTCTGGGTACATTCTGTCTAACTTTAAACAGTTCACTGATCTGGACTAAATGTCATATTTTTGTAGTAGGGGTTGTTTAGAGCTGAAAGCTATTTGGGTTATTCTCTCCATTTGATAACAAATGACTTATTGTAACTATTGATGAACCTGTGGCACAAGAGATTTGATGCCGCTTATGGTATGAAGGTACTAATTTCTCTAACATTCTTAATATTCCATGTATATTCTTTGTTCTTAGCGGGCAAGCTTATATTGCATGGTCTATATTATTGAGGTGTAGACTTTAAATGAACTTATAATTATTTTAGTTAATATATGATAAACGGACATGATGAATATATGGTGAATTGTGTAATGGTTGCGTTATAATAGCTGTATATATAATGATATGTATATATCCAAATAAATAAAAAATGATGGACTATGATAAACTGACATGATGAAAGTATGATTGTATGCATTTACCTAATATATACCTAATTGTTTTCATTTAAAAAAATACGCCTTCCACACGCAAAGCTGTGAAATAACCTAACCCACGTTCAATTATTTTCTAATCAGCTGTCAAGTGATTGCAAATTGTAGGCTATGAATTAATTAAATGACTGGGCGATGAAATACTTAATTCTTTATTTACAGTTTCAGAGCTTCGTTTCCTTCAATATCATGTGTGCACAATTAAAGTGTTAATTAATAAAAGAGTATGTGATCATGTAACATATAGTACTAGTATTGGCAATTCATTTCAACCATGCGCACACCTGTACACGATCACATGTGGACAACCAGAGAGCTTTTGTTTATCTGAGAAATACCTCCGGTCGCTAGAGGCGCCACTGGTTCAAAATTCCACATGGGCGCGGCAAGAGTAACGCCTCTCTATATTTAAGCTCTCTGGCCCGACCCAGCTACTACCATTCTGAGGCAAAATATGCGGTAGTTTTATGTTCGTTTTTGGTGCAACGGGTTTCAGCTGTTTTGGAACTCTTCGTGGTGGAACAAATGCACGGAAATTCTATGAAAATGTGCTAATAATTATGTGATATATGTCCACTAAAATTATAAAAAAATTAGTATGTTAATATATTAAGTAAATAATATTATATTCTGATATATGTTACGATTTATTTGGAAAATTGTTACATTGTTATGATTGTATAGCATATATATATATATATATATATATATATATATATATATATATATAAACATGTTGCACTGCTGTTAAGTAATCTTCATGGATGCACAGCTGGCTTATAATAATACTATGTGACATTTATATAGCGCTCTATTCAGCTAGATGGCTGTTCTAAGGCACTTTACACTATCATTGTCTTAACACACTAATTGTTCCAATTACTAAGATAATAAATTTATCACTAAGCTCCGAAGTTTTTCCTTCTCATTTTAAACATGCCCATGTAACCCCTCTTTTTATGAAATTATCTTTACCAGCCAATGACCTAAACAATTATAGACCTATTTCTAATATATCATTCATATCTAGTTTTAGAAAAAGCTGTATCCTGTCGTTTGAACGTTCACTTAAACTGTAATCACCTGTCTAATGTGTTTCAGTCTCAGTATGCTTACAAACAATTTCATTCTACAGAAACCTCTCTACCTAAAGTTAATAACGACATAGCACTAAACAGGGACACAGCTAGGAAAGGTCACAACACTAACACTTTTAGATTTATCTGCAGCTTTTGACACCATTAACTATTCTATTCTTTTAAATCGCCTGTCTGATTGATATGGCATATCAGGTACAGCACTTACCTGGATCCGCTCATTCTTAATAAATAGGTTTCAATCAATAAAATAAGAAAATGTTGTTCAAAGGCTGTGCCTTTGTTTTGAGGTGTTCCCCCAAGGCTCTGTTTTGGGCCTACTCCTGTTTACTCTGTATACCACACCACTAAGCTCGCTTATTCACAGCCACAAATTAGACCATCATTTATATGCAGATGACACCCAAGTATACATATATTTATCTACAGCAGACACTCATATTTTCCTTAAAGAACTTGGTGACTGTCTCAGTGATATCTCTGGCTGGATGACAAACAATACATTTAATTAGGTTCAATCCCAACCAAACAGATTTAATCATTAAAGGTACATCCAGATAACGCAGCAAACTTACTAATTTCCTCCCTACGAACATCCTTAGTCATAGCAGCACACCATCAGACACTGTACGTAATCTTGTTGTTATATTTCATGGCGAATTTAATTTCAGAAAACACATTTATTTGACATATCACTCCTGCTTCTATCATATTCGTGACCTTCGTCGTATTCGCCACTATATTTCTCTTTCAGTCGCCAAACTCATTGCTACAGTATTCATTACTAGTAGTCTTGATTAATGCAACTCTCTTCTTTATAACATTGCATCTAATGATATTCTAAGACTTCAGTGTGTTCAGAACTGGTTAGCTGGGGTTGCCACACGGTCTCCGCGTTTTTCCAAAATCTTCATCTCAATGAGGGCCCTCATTAGCGACACCAACTTTGAATATTAGCTTTTGCTGAAGGTGAACAAAGGCTTTGTTCAGTGAACCCAAGGTGGCAGCACATATGCACGTCTGTGAATTTTATTATCTTTTGTACTCTTCTACTTTTACTAACTGTCATTCGGGTTGGGCGATAATGAGGTTATTTGGTGAGAGACCCTCATGTGTGTGATGAGGGCAATATACCATTAATAATATTGACCGATTGGTAATTGATCTATCATCAACAAAATAGGAACACAACAACACGTGACCACAGTCAACAGCCTAACAGATAGAAGTCACGGAATACAGCACATTGCTATATTGGTCCCACAATTTCTACATTATGTGTATCCGTTATATTAATATAATTTTATTATCAAATTTCATTATTATTGTCATGATTGCAAATTGTGAATAAAATTACTACTACTACT
>JAODUP010000172.1:0-195000 GCA_025642065.1 Paralvinella palmiformis
TTTATTAGATATACATTATTATTATTATTGTGGATTATATTTGTCGTCTATTTCGGAGACAGGAAACTGAGTACAATCAAATCATTTGATAATCTGACATTAATTCAGGGTATACTATTTTATTGTAACTAATAATTATGTATTATGTCTTAGATATTTTACTTGAGAAAACATTATTGAAAGGCACATAATATATGTCCTTGCGTTCAGGTGAAGCTACTAAAAACAATTCTTCTCGAACAAATTTAGTCTAGATCTCATGAGTTACAATGTTTAAATTGTGAACTAGATTCTTCATACATATTTCATTTTATTTTGAGTGAGGTTTTATGTTGAAAGTTTTTGAGTAGAAAACTCTTCAGATATTGTCGTATACGCTTAGGTTAGATATGAGCATCAATCCGTTATTAAAATGTTATGACAATAATTTATCCTAAACATTATAGTTTTATATAAAGTGTAATATCTTCTAAATAATAATTACTTCGATTCATTATATTGTCTATTAATACATGCGAAGATTGGAATAATAGTTCTGGAGTAAGATTAATAATCCTAATTAATTAATTTAAAAAAATCATAGTGAATGATGTGCTATTTTATATATTAAAACAAAACCTGAATTAGCTGAAGGCGATTAATGTTTTAATCAGATATACCACATAACAGGGAGTTACAACAGTCTATAAGAGATGTACCACAGGCATGGACTACAGTTACAAGTGCTTCTTGTGTCAAGAATGCTTTTAAACAATTGATGTTCTTAAGATGATAGTAGGCAGCTCGGCATACTGATGTGATATGTTCATACCTGTTAATACATTGGCCAAAAATGACCCCTAGATTTTTTTCTGACCCATTAGGTGTAATCGAAGATGCACCGATCTGTAATGCTGGTGACTTTAGGGATTTAACACAATGTGGTGATGCTAATTAGATAATATTTGTTTTATTATCATTTAGTTTTAGAAGATTACGAGTCATCCATAGCCGAATATCTACAAGCTTTCATGGATCTTGGGAAAACACCCAGAGATAATGATGTATTAACTATATTTGTAACTGAGCTTATCAGAACATCCATACTATCTTTCACAAGGCATGTAGGCATAGAGTCAGCTGCACAGAAAGCATTAGATGACCTTTTCAGCAACTGGTTTTGATATCCGTCACTGTAAAAGGCTCAAATGTTTCCATCATGGATATGCAGAACCCTTCTACCAATGGCTTACCATATGATAAGATGCTGGAAAGGAACACACTATGTATATTTAATATATTTTGACAGAAGAAGTTATTAAAACAATGAGCCATATCTTTATCTGAGTTGATTATATTTGGAAACAAACATACCATTTGATACCACAGCTCGCAACAAACAACACGTGCGTGTGGTTCAATGGTGACTTGCTACATACATATCCATAAACTATTTCGACACCACAGTTTACATTCAACAGTAATTTTCTGTGGTCCAAAAGAAACCTGTATATAAAGCATTTCGACACCTCAGATGCTGACCTCAGCTTTATTCTGGGTTCGAATAACTGAATAAATCCTACCTATATGAGCCATGTATCAATACACGTCCGACTGGTCTGGCGTCGAAGTTCTTCTCTAACCTAAGTGAAAATCTAAGCCTTATATATACCCTCAGCGTGTTAACAAACATTACAGTTTGTTCATAACAAAGAATGTACACTAACTCAGTATGGACCCACTGAAGCGATTTAACTAAAATATAAACAAAGTAACAATACCGCACAATGGATTATTACTGGACTAGAACGAAATATCGTCTCAAACCTGAGTAAATACTATGATTTACTCGAACCTAACAGCTAATCCTCATACGTTTCCGTTCATCACTAAGGGAACGTTCATTCACGCTTAATTTAGCGTCCCTAAGTATATGCAGTTAGGTGTGGTGGGATCTAAATTAAAGCGCCTATCCACTTGATCTATTTGACCCATGGTCGAGAACAGCGGATTTCAGGCAGATCTCTGATACTGCGAATGACACGTCGGGATTATAATAGCTATACATTTAACAAATTTCCTATATCAGTGTAATCTAATTACTCATAATATGGGAAAAAACTCTGTCCGCAGCTTAATACCCATGGAGATGCCTGCCTGAGTAACAAACGACTCCAGGAGTATAAATCCATCAAGCAGCATTGTATGAATTAATAGGTCGTTTCGCCAGACAACATTAGGGGACAACAATATAGATTCTACATTATACATAACAGAGCTAATAAACTCAAACATGTTGTAATAACGACATAACTTTCTTACATTGGTGTAATAAGGAATCTGGATCTGGTTTATTTGTTTGTTTGTTTGTTTGTTTGTTTGTTTGTTTGTTTGTTTGTTTGTTTGTTTGTTTGTTTGTTTGTTTGTTTGTTTGTTTGTTTGTTTGTTTGTTTGTTTGTTTGCGTGAGGTTATATGTATAAACCTATTTTTATCATCTCAATTTATAATCAATTAGATCTCTATCACACACCACAATCACTGGTCATGCCATGGTCCATCTTTTTTTAATTTAGATACATACATATATATAGCTATTATAACGCAACCATGCATAATACAATTCATTACAAACTTTCCACCATATATTTATCATGTCCGTTTATCATATATTAACTTTAAAAGTTAAGTTAGGGTCTACACCTCAATAATGTAGGCCTGTCCAGCTGAGAACAAAGAATACACAGGGGATATTAACAATGTTTATGTTTGCGTTAACATAATAGAGATCGAGAAATTAGTCCTTTATTACAGGGGATACAATAAGCAGCATCAAATATCTTGTGCCACTAGCTCATCTACAGTTACAACCTGTCATCTGTTATCACATGCACAGAATAACCAAAACTGGTTCCCATCTCTAAACAGCCACTACTACAGAAAATATGACATTTAGTCCATATCGGTGAACTGTTTAAAGTTAGACTGTGATGCCCTCCCTCCAACCTCATATTTACACATGACATATACACAAAATCCTTTTTTTTAATATGCCTGTTCACATTGGTGAATAAGAATTAAGCCTTCCTATTTTTCTTGGTTTTGGCCATAAACAGTTTCTTAGATTCAAGCTTGAAATAATAATATAGGCGACACCTAACATACAACTTTGAAATATATTTTATGTACTCACCATCCATGTGCTTTAGACACAGCCTTAACACCCTTGAAGTAACAATGTCATGTATACAGACTTCAACAATTTTGACAGAATTCCCTTCAAAATGACAACTTTACGAATATTTATTTGAAACACCCTTCCCACCCTGTTACAAAAATTGGGAAATTTGGAGATAGCGCATCCATCTGTTTTTCCTTGTGTTTATGTACCTTTGCTGGTGTCATCAGCATTCTTAAATAATATAAGCAATTGGATTGAAGCATAGGCTGTTGACTACTGTGACAGATAACTCAAAATCATCTATCACATCCAACACCAGTAAATCTGTATCCGAGAGCTTGGCCTGTTTACATGGTATCTCATCATCAAAGAACACACAATATGGAAACATATGTTGTTGGTTTTTTTTAAGTTGGTTAAACAATTTGATTTGATATGCATTTAAATTATGAATAGAGGTACCAATTAAAGCACATGAGCTGAACATTGACATTATGCAAAATTCAGGTACTAATTCAGGTGCTGATAATACTTTTTTTGTATTAAGATATGAAATGGGCTGACAAAATTTCTGTTGTTTTTTATTTAGTTAATTTTAAAATATCAATTTGTAATATGTTTCATAGACCATTAATATTTATAAATATTAATTACCATCACAGCTGACCCTGTCCCGTGTATAGGTTTCCTATCTGTTGATACCTTTCTGTTTGATTTCAGTGGATGGGGTACATCAAAAATAGTTGGAATAGCATTCCAGACAAGTTTATCTCTTGTTTGGTTCACGAATTCCGTTTCAGTGAAGACCATATCACACACATTTTACAATTACTATTTAAGTAATTTACATCCTTCCTCACCAGATCTGCACGACGACAATTAATAACCCATCTTTGACTTCTGTCGATAGCAAAAATAACAAATTGAATGATTTTACCAATGTTTGATGTATTTAATCATTCATTTCATGACATTTAAATTATAACCAGTGGTTTATATATAGGTCTATATATATCTATATTAAGTGCAAATTGCTTGCGTTTAAAAATAAATATGGATGCAGGTGATCATGTAAATACTTAGCTACTTACTATAATTAGAGGAAAATAATCTGATTATAGTCATGATTATAGTCATGTAAAAGTCCAATTATATCATTATCTTCATTGGGTCTAGTACATGTAACTGTAAGCTTATGTATATCTTACATACTCATTTTGTGATTAATAGGTTGATATTGCTTAATAAAATTTAATAAGATTTTGTCTGAAGCAAATATAGATTATGATAGATCTTGGTTGGGCCTACTGCTTGGGTCATGTCAAGTGGGGGCGTGTCTACTTCAAATTGTTATGCTTATTTTAAAAATATCCTTTATTTTAAAAAGCCAGATCATATCTCATTTTACATTAGATTTCGTTTTCTTCCTGGTAACGAAATAAATGTCTTTATTTGTGTATATTTGTCCTGTTACTGCTGCCCCGAAAGCGACGCAGAATGAACCAGTGACATTAGGCATCATGTTAACAAAGGGAGCTGTCCGTCACAATTAATCTGCCCCCGGCCGCTAGGGTCCCGGCGCTTCTTGCATTCAAAATGGCGCCCCATGTTAAAATGCAAAGTAACACCTGGGGACCTTTTCACTAAGATAAGGACCTCCTTAATTAAAGATGTCCCTCCTTAATTTTCTAGGACAAATTCTCTAAAAAAGTCCTACAATTAAGGATCAATTTTTTCGTCTTTTAATTTGTCCTTAATATGAGACATGTTTCAAGGATAATTTCTGACATTCAGCGCCATTTTTGTTTCCATAAAGACCAAAATAAGGACACCCTAAAAGAGCTAGGTCCTTAAGTTCTCGAATTGTAGAACATCTTTAAAGTCAATTTTAAAGACAAAATTTTTAGTGAAACGCAACATAACAATGTTTAGGTCAAATATTTTTAAGGACAAAATTAAGGTCTAAAATATGAGATAAAGAGGATTTTAAATTTTAGTGAAACAGTCCCCAGAGAGCTTAAATATAGAGAGGCTTTACTCTTGCCGCACCATGTTGAATTTTGAACCAGTGGCGCCTCCAGCGACCGGAGGTATTTCTCAGATAAACAAAAGCTCTCTGGTTGTCCACATGTGATCGTGTACATGTGTGCGCATGGTTGAAATGAATTACCAATAATACTAGTACTATATGTTACATGATCACATACTCTTTTATTAATTAACACTTTAATTGTGCACACATGATATCGAAGAAAACGAAGTTCTGAAACTGTAAATAAATAATTAAGTGATTTCACAGCCCAATTAATTCATAGCCTACAATTTGCAATCACTTGACAGCTGATCAGAAAATAATTGAACGTGGTTTAGGTTATTTCACAGCTTTGTGTGTGGAATGCGTAATTTTCACAAGTTTATTTTAATGAAAACAGTTAGGTATATATGAGTTAAATGCAAAAAAAAACATACTTTCATCATGTCAGTTTATCATAGTCCATACATTTTTATTTATTTGGATATATACATATAATGATATATACAGCTATTATAACTCAACCATAACACAATTTACCATATATTCATCATGTCGTTTATCATATATTAACTATAAAAAAATTAAATTCATTTAAAATCTACACCTTAATAATATAGACTATGCAATATAGGCCTGCCCAGCTGAGAACAAAGAATATACATGGAATATTAACCATGTTTATGTTTGCGTTGACATGTTAGAGATAGAGAAATTAGTACTTTCATACAATAAGTGGCATCAAATCTCTGGTGCCATGGTTTCATCTACAGTTACTATCAGTTATTCGTTATCAAATGGACAGAATAACCCAAATTGCTTCCAGCTCTAAACAACCACTACTACAAAAATATGAGATTTAATCCAGATCAGTGAACTGTTTAAGGTTAGACAGAATATACCCAGAGATGTAATAGACACATGCATTGACTACTGTAACAGATAACACCAGTAAATCTGTAACCAAGAGATTGGCCTGTTTACATGGTATCTCATCATCATAGAACTTCAAGGACTGAAACAGAACAATACCTTGTAAAATAATGACTTGAACCAAGTGCATACACAATGTGTAAACACATGTTTTCCTTTTTTTCAAGTTGGTTAAAGAATTTGATTTGATATGCATTTAAGTTATGAAGAGAAGTATACCAATTAAAGCACATGAGCTGAACATTCAGGTACTAATTCAGGTGCTGGTAATCCTTTTTTGTATTAAGATATGAAATGGGCTGACAAAATTTCATGGGTTTGATGCCTTGTTTCTTATTTATTTAATCTTATAATACCAATTTTCACCATTAATATTTATAAAAATTAATTACTGTGGTAATATGCTACTGTTATTACTGTTAATGGACACACCCCTGCTTTGTACGACATTCCATGTACTGGACGTGTCCCATCCGCAAACTGGTTCTCGCAAGAATAAGTAAGTCTGAAATTTGGAATGAACGAAGTGAAGCAGTTAAACATTGTTTTATATAGTACTAAATACTACATCAATTACCATGACATCTGGCCCTGTCTCCTGTATAGGTCTCCTATCTGTTAATACCTTCCTCTTTGATTTCAGTGGATGCATGCAGTGGATTTGGTAGATCAAAAATAGTTGGAATAGCATTCTAGATAAGTTGTCTGGTTCATGAATTCCGTTTCAGCGAAATGCATATCATACATTCTACAATTAGTATTCAAGTAATTTAAATTTTTCCTCATCATATATCTGAACGACAACAATTAATAACCCATCTTTTACTTCTGTCAATAGAAAAGATAACAAAATGAATGTTTCTACCACTAGTTGAGGTGTTTAATAATTAATTTCATAACATTTAAATTATAAATAGAAGTCCATATATATCAATAAGTACCAATGGCTTACGTTTAAAAATAAATATGGATGCAGGTGATCATGTAAATACTCAGCTACTTATAATTATTGTAATTAGGGGAAAATGATCTGATTATAGTAAAGTCCAATTATATTATTAACAATAATAAAGTAAAATATACCTCCCACCCATGACATCTTCAGTGGCTCCAGTACATGTAACTGTAAGCTTATGTATATCTTACATACCCATTTTGTGATTAATAGGTTGATATTGTTCAATAAAATTTAATCAGATTTGGTCTGAAACAAATATAGATCTAGATAAATCCTGCTTGGCCTACTGCTTGTGTCATGTCAAGTAGGGGCGTGTCTACTTCAAATTGTTATGCCTATTTTTTTAAATATCCTTTATTTTTTTTAAACAGATCATATCAAATTTGTACACTAGCTTTCATTTTCTTTCGGGAATGTCTTTATTTGTGCATACTTTTCCTGTTATTGCAGCCGGAGACGGCGCAGAATGAACCAGTGCCATTAGGCGCCATGTTAACGAGGGGAGCTGTCTGTGACAATCTACCCCGGCCTAGTTATTATGTCGCCAAATGATATATTAGATTTAAAGATGGAGGATCCCTAATATTAATAGAGGTGGGGTTATTGTTAATATATATCGGTATGGCCTATTTTCCTGTGTCAATAGGTCTTAAAGGATGTACAATTTATCACTCACCAGTTCCCCTTTATTCCTATGCATAAAAAATATATATATATATATATATATATATATATATATATAGAGAGAGAGAGAGAGAGAGAGAGAGAGAGAGAATTTTCTATGTTTGTAATGTTTGTTGCATGAAGTATATATAATAAACTACGTTACTATTTGACAGAAATAATTTTCTATATTATTCATTATTATCAATTTGAGAATACTTAGAAGTGGTGGTATTTAGATATACTTTAAGAAAAGTCGGTTGTTTTTTTAATTTGAAATTACTGCAATTTTAAGATAGCAGTTTCAAGAACAGTCACTTGAGGAATATTATACACAGTTAAAACTCATTATCAGTTACAGTAGCACCTCTTTAATTTAGTAATTTGGAAATATAGCCAATTGAGAACGTAGAAATTGTTTTATCTTTGCGGTATTTAGAACAAGGCTTCTGATTGGATAACGCGGGAACTTTAAATGGTTTCATTTGTGCTGGGACTACTAACGAAACAGTTGTTTACATAATAGTATAAAATACTGGAGACCTGTAAGCTAGGTAATCACTCTTGGGTCGTATAAAATGTTTACATATTGTTTTGTAATTCATGTTTATTCGTGTTATTAATTACTGGAATCCATGAATGATAATGTGAAAACAAGAATTATTCTAGATGTAGAGTCTAAGACTAAGATTAAGAAAGTTACTTTCAAAGTAAGAGTGAATCTGTAACAAATAAACAAGCATCTTTTGAGCATTAAATCTAAACGTTACAAACAATGCCAATGACCATTCATAACAATGTTACAATTATTCAATTTATTGTATTCAAGTAGCATATTACCATATATATATATATATATATATGATATAGCTGAACGATTGAAGTTGTTATTATAGCAATATCTCTTAGCACATTGTAAAGTACTCAGCTCACAGATTCCAGAACTGTTAAGTTTAAAAAAATTGGCTAAGATGTTATAGTACTTTAAACACCCCCAAATTACAGGGTAGGTGCCTAATCGGCTAATGCTATTAGATCATAGATGGGACCAGTGAATCCAAAACTGTGATTATTTCATGGATTTTCACAAACCAGCAAGAGGAAAATAGGTTGTAACTTAAAAGAAGTTAGTCACCTACAGATTTGATGTTTAGTATTCTACATGTAAGCGTAGGATAGGGCTAGGTCAGTAGCCGGTGTCACAATCGTCAGTAAACCTAAAAAACAATTCAGTATGTCAATGACAACAATTATTTTTGTAACGTTTGCAATAAACATCTAGGCACATTTAGCATAACCATGTTAAGATTAAACAGCCTTAATTAATTGGTAATTGTAGTTTCCTCCTATATGAGATCAGGAGAACCACCATCAAGACTAGTTGAGTTCTTGGACTTGGTGCTAAAATATCAATATATACCTCTTCTGCAATATACTGTATATAGATAATCATAATGTCTAGTTAAGGACTCAAGAGTCAAGTGAGTAGGTTCAGAAAATGCCACTTAATTGAATTATATTTTCCCTTGACTGAAGAACTAGATCTCTATTTCCCTGATAATTGGAGAAAACAAATTGGGCTAGTTCAAGAGACCAAGTGTACAGAGCTTGAAGTTTGTAACATATAAATATCATTTGGTAAAGACCCTCAGATCTATAACCACACACAATACACAGTGGAGAGCCACTGGACTGCTTAGCAATGTTTGCCTGGAGTTTATATTGCCCCAACAGCATCTCTTGTAACAATGTCTAAATACTCCAATGACTGGTATAGTCAGTTAATAGATTAATATCCCTGTAAGAAAGTACTCATTCAGACCTGCATGAACTATGTACAGTTACAATTTGTCTTAATCATGAATAGGCATGTTTATAACTATTTAAAGTGGCAAATGCAAAAAATACTTCAGTGATTTACTGGTGTTGGATGCTCCTGACACAGAGATCCTTCACATTGGAATGCTTTTAATTCTTGGTTTTGTTTAGTGACATTACAATCTATTTAGGAGTAAACATCTGCCATAATTTTAAATACGCCTGTATAACATTATTTCATTGACATAAAGGATTGATTAAACTTTATGATTTAGTTTATGATGTCAACTTTGATATTGCAGAACTGTTTGTTTTAAATTAATGCAGATTAGGTGTCTATATAATTCTCTAACAGTTGGATTTTTTTATATTACTTTGTAAAAACTTTGTTAAACATAGAAAACTATGTGAATAATTTAGAAAAAAAATTGTTAGTGTAAGATTGGAACTAAAAATTGTATGACCAGTCATATAAAATTATAGTGTACATCGTTAATCATATTAACATAATATGTAAAAGCCTGTTTTTACACAACATTAATTGTGCAAATTAAGTCTGCTGTTGGTGAATATTTTGGCCATTTCAACCAATCACACTTAACAGTATCTTGTGTCACTGCTCTCTGAAAATTTCATTAAATATCTATTGGATTTGTTTGACTGTTAATTTATTTAAACAGACACAGATGGATTCATGTCACAACACACTTAATTCACCCATAACCTTATATGTGTATATGACATTTAAATGTAAGTTTGTTTGTTCATTATAACTCTGATGTACTAAATAACATGTTCCAGATCATGGGCGGCTTGTTTTCAAAGGAGTTTGAGGAATTATTGGAGGAAGATGTCCAACAAACACCTACAACAAGTATGTTTTACTCGTTACCACATAATTCATGTTTTACCTTCAACCATTTCATAGCTTAATTTGTTATGCAGTGATTGTCAACACAATATGTCTTTCATCACAGTCATTAGTTTTACTGAAAATACAAAACATTTTATTTCAGATAAGAAAGTGATGGCATTGAACATTGATCCTCGTTCACCAGGCATTACTCGAACACCAATACTAATTGCACAGACGCCAGTGATGATAAATGATCCCAGGTCACCAACTCCTGGCATTATACGTACACCATTAGTTGGTTCTGATGCTGCCCAGAATAGTAAGTAACATCTGATCATTTTATTCTGTGATGGAATTAGAACTTGATTATGTCTTCATTCACTTATATCTTACAACATTTAATCAAATGTGGATGAAGTGGTCATTCTCTTTGTGAAGTGGATATGGTATTCCACTTTAGATCTCCACTTCTGGGATTGAATCTCAATGCTGTATGTATCCCTGGGCTTTTTCATTTGATCATCTCATTTCTCAATGGAGTAGCTCCAAGGCTAAAGAAAGCACTCTTTCACTCACTACCATCTGTTTAACTGGCAACATTTCATCAGATGAATATTGTTAACATACTGTTTTGTTATACTGTAGCTTCACTCTCAGATGTGTCTGCATCCAGTTTCAACTGTTCACTGTCGGATGTGGATGCCCATACCATGCAAGAAGCTTTGTATACACTACCGCCTCTCATCCTGGATGAAGATGATACAAAGGAAGTCGATGAACTAATTGATGCGAAACAAGAAAACACCGAAGCTACCAAGACTAGTTCAACTGACTCACCTATACTAAGGAAGAGAATTGGTGAGAAAGGTTAGCAGTTATTCTGTCTAGCTTGACTGATGTTTGTTATGTTCCATAGTTAATTAACTCCGTGTCAACTGTTAATTCTTCTTCAAAATTAAAGGAATTATTAAATTTTACAGTGAAACTTGTCATTCAGATTTACACATTAGCATCACCTGTAAAATTTGGTTAATAACAAATCTGTTTCTATTAATTCTTCCTTGAACATAGAAACGGTTATTTTGTCATCACTTCTTCCACACAGATTCATCTGAGGTTGTGTCAAGCTTGGTAATTAACAGTAAAGCAAAATCGGCTGCATTCCAAGTTCATTCAGACAACAACGAGCCACGCAGGGAGTTTCAGCGCTCGCCATTACGCATAATGTCTGATGGTCATCAGAGATCTCCACTCAGCAAAAGGAATATTGATGTCAGCTCTCCGCGTCACATCGTGCAACGCAAACAGACAAATAAACTTGAAATGCTAAAGGCTGTGACCAGCACACCGATACAGAAGGCTGTCTCCAAGTCCAACTCTTCCTGTAACTTAGAGGCCATGTATGAAGAAGACAAAGAGAATATATCTGTGTGAACAGTTGATAAATGAGTATTAGGTAATGGCTGTAGGTAGGCACTTGTTTATAATATTGGATAACGTTCTCATTTTGAGGCGGCAAGAAACATTGCCATTGAAGGCTTTCTTTGTGTGGATGCTTCACACCAGTCCGACATCGTTATAATATGATTTGGCGGAATGGAATTAATAATGATTTATGGCAATTATTTTTGGTGGTGTTATATTCAACCGAACAGCTTGCATGGTATTGTGCAATAATGATACGATGGCATGGAAATTGTTTTATTTTAGACTGAAACTTGTTATTCAGTTTTCCATATTAGCTTCATCTGTAGTATTTGAATAATGACACATCTACAGAATTGTGCGAATAAGCCAAACAAGTTATAATTATATTCTCAGCACATTTTTTATATCCGACATTATTCTTGCTCTGTGAATAGATAAAGATCACTTTCTTAATTTTGATTATCAGTTGTCGAGGCACATCATTTTAAAGTATCCTTTTGTGATCTTGTCTTTTCCATTGGTATCTCTTATTGAAAGGCATACAGTATTTTAAACTTCATGTTTCTCAAATTGTTTTGGGATGTGTGCCAAATCTTAGTGTAAATAATTTATTTCATTACCGACGTCTTGTTATGACAAGTTTTGTAACAAAATCATCCTTTTGTAGTGAATAATTGGTCACCTGAGTGGGGTTTTTAAAATATTTATTGATAAGCTGTTTTTTTTTAGGTGTTTATTGGTAATGGTTTTATAAATAAAGCTTTAACAAGACAAATTATTTGGTGATGAAAGCTTATTCTAATATAGAATGGGAACAATGGAATTTTAAACTGAGAGTGATTAAACGAGAGAATTTGAGCAGCTAGCAAACACATCAACCAATAAAAATATCTTTTATAAACAATGTGTATATTTTGTTCATCGTTTACATCATAACAGAACTGCGTAACACCACAGATGAATAGTCAACTGCTGTAGCATCAAGGGGGGTCATAGTTTTGTAAATAAATCAATCTTGACATCTGAAAGGACTCCCTACACAATGGACATTCCGACTGGAAATATAACGTTTAAAAATCTATATTAGTGCAAAGTATAAATGAATCAAAAACATCTGACAATGTTGTGATGTGATTGTTCTAATACCATTTTACACACAATTTTAAAAATAAACCAATGACGATACAAACCTTATTTGAACACCATTCAGTAATACACTGCCAGCAGAAAAGGTGACCACAAGGTGTACACGTTGATTGTATTCTGTTGCCCAGACACAAGACACACTTCAAGGATGCATCAGTTGATTTCTCCACTGCATCACCATATTGCACAAGTCTAAAAATTGAGATACATATATACATAATGCCAATTTTTAGCTTTGAGAATTTTAAGACATTCCACAAAATGTTAATTTTATTTATTATTTTGTTGATTGTGAGCAATTGTTTTGGTTAATTTTCAGGTACTGATACCACAAATCAAAGTAATCTACTAATTCTGGGGTTAGAGGCATAATCTGACACGTGCATCTAAAATGTTTTTCATAACAATCCACCTAATTACAACCAGAAACGTCAACAGAACTAGTTTCCTATAAATCTAGTCACAGTAGCTCAGGTGACAAGTGTTGGTCTAGAAAATGTAATGTCCTCAGTATTACAAACACCAATCACTGCCTAACTGGATGATAATTGGTTATTCTTCAAATATAGTTGGTAATTGGAAACACCATACTTTGAAGTAGTTATTGCTGAGGCAGGATTGTACAAGGGTTACAATTATTGGAGGGAAATTCCATTTCTGTTTGGATCAATGTTGAGTCCGAGTTGTTAATCCTCAAAACTGGTCACACCTCAGACATATGGCTGAGCCACGAATGCCTAGAGATTCATTGCACAAACACCAGTATGAGTTGGGTTCGGACCCAAAACCTGGAGGCTTGCAGTGATATGCTCTAATCACTGAGCCATAAAAAAAAGTTGCTGTTTTCTGGTCACTTTTATGCACATGTTAAACCTCCAAGGGTAATGAAGTGAAAGGTGAGACACCCTGCTGACATAGCCTAACTGGGGTTCAAATTCGGGTGATAAAAGTCTACAGCCAACTATGATACCAATTAAGTCTCAGATATGCCCATACAAGTGAAGTGAAGAAATCCCAGTCCGTAGAAGAGCAGAATTAATTTTAGTTTATACAACAATAAATATGAAATGTGACTTTTCATAGGAACTTTTAGTTGTTTACTCTTTCACTGGCTGATGATCCACTAACAGTCCTGTGTTATGGGATGACTGATGTTCAGTGTTCTGTCTAAGACTCCAGTTATAGATATTTTGGATCAAGGTGAAGGCCAACTGGATCACCGACAGCCAGCCTAGTATCCTGTATCCAGAACGTGCCCCTGTGCCGCCATCACGAACCAAAATCTGTAAATACAATGAAATCAGAGAAATTTATATCATTCTGCAGTTAATAAGTTATAACATAAATTTCAGGTTGTTCATGTTTACTCTCCATAAAAAGAGTAAATCTTACACTAACTGCTGTCTTGGAAGTTTAGAGATACTGCAACATTGAGTCAAAATATAACAAATTATCCAATAAACAACAATTATTGTTAAAATATCCTTGTATTTTGTCTATATATATATATGTGTGTGTGTGTGTGTATGTGTATGTATGCCAAGTAAGACAATCTTAGAAAGCATGAATAGTGAAAATAATGTTAAGACTGAAATACACAACTTTTAGACTCGTCTAAAATAAATTTTGTATCCAATCAGTTTGTTAGTATGACCTCATAGCAGCAATGCCATGAGTCAGAGGTTAAGTCTCTAAGACTTAAATTGTTGTGGATGTGAATGAACGGAATAAACCAATTATAATAACTGTTGCATACATCTTAAACACAACACCCAAACCAGTCACTGATGGATTTATACCTAATGTTGTAAATTCCTCAGAAAATAAATCATTTACATTGTTTGGTGACTTCAATATGGATCTTATTTATATACTGATTTATTAATATCATATTTTCATAAGGACTCCTGGCCCTGATTACTTCGCAATTTGACGCACACCCCATTCTGCTACACCTATTGACAATATGTACACAAAGAAGTTATAAGCTATTGGGAATTAGGCATTATTATCACATAAAAATCTTCACAATAGCAAGATTTAAGATGGAGAAATGATTCCAGACTTTTAATTAAAGAGGATGGTTTAAAGATGAAAATATGATTAAATTTATATATATTTTGTTTAGGTTTGATTTTACACGACTTTGTATTGATTACGACAAATTCATTCAAATGGATAAACTGCTTTTAACAAGGCATTTGCAGTTCATGCAATAAATATTAATAAAGAGAGAGTCACTGGTGTCATATGGTATCTTAGCATCCTCTATAAACAAAAATAAACTATTTCACAAAAAGATCAGAGAAAAGAATAACTAATTCTAAGTATAAAACCTTCTGTTGGGTATTGAATCTGGTAAAATCATATGCTAAATGCAAATACAATGTATTGTGAAACTTTATTCTAAGAAGACAGGAACAACAGCGAACAAACTTTATCTATTTCTGTGACATTAAAAAATCAGATATAATTCTATCATTATCTTTCAGTATAGACGAAAAATATATTTGAAATACACCTCAAATTTTAGAGTAATTAAAGCAACATCTGGCAGCAATCTGGAAACACTACAATTGTGAGCTGAGGTCAGCACTCTTCATCTGAAGGAAATAGTACAGAATGACTGACAAGAAGTTTGTATGGGAGGTTTACACTGGCTACTCATACAAACTACATAGCAAGATAGGGAATGTAGAGTACTCCTGTTTTCCCACTCAAATATTGGCCTTTATCAGAAATACCCACTCCACACACATATATATATATTTATATATATATATATTACAGTTAATCTGTATAATCAGGTAATATGTATATTACCTGAAATTTGCAGGTAATATGTCTATTACTAACTGAGATCTAACACAGATTACCTGAATATTTTAGGTAATATACATATTACCTGATTATACAAATTAACTGTAACACACACACTTATATGTGTATGTATAACAATTATAATAAATCCACTGATTTTATCACTGGACTTTGGTAATTGGTAATTAGTAATTAAATGAGCAGCCATTATTTGTTGGAGCTGTGTATTAATATTGGTACTATTATTATATAGCTGTGTACTATTATTGGTTCACAATATGATTAATGATATGATACTGACACTGTGGCTTCAGCAAACACAATACTTACATAATGAATGTTGGTGAATCTCTTGGCTATGTGATAGAAGATGCCCTTCATATAAAATAAGGCTAAATGGCACCTGAATGGAAAATTTAAAAGACAATGATTAACTCGTGTTAAGTGGCAGTACATTATCACAATGCAGCATACTGATGAATCATATTGCTACATACCTGTGAAGTATGGTAACCGTATGTCTGACAACTGGAATGGTCTTAAGTAGGACTGTCCTTGCTTCGGGAGTCAGCGAATTTGGAGGATTAACGCGAAGCTGCTTCTCTATGTAGCTCAGACAACGATCGATCATGTAAGGTGCTGTTACTTGTAAAAGTATCATGAAACCCCTTCTCTGTAAGAGAATTAACTTTTGCTGATCAATCACATTGCCAAAAATTCAATTAAAAACAAAATTCTGCACATCATATACTTGTTATAAATATTTTGCCTTTTCAATAAGTAGAGGTCAAGCTGATATGTTTGTATAAGATACATCTGTAATTTTTACCACAGGATAGATCTTTGTTGTCTATTGAAATCACCTTTTTAATAGATTTTTATATAGAAACTTGATCAGAAACTGTGTATCCATTTTATATTCTAATTATTGTAAAATGGAGCATTTCTTTGAGAAAATTATAATTAGTGTGGTCTCAAAATAATCTAAAACATTTAACATTGTGAATACATCATTGAGTTAGACTAGCAGCTAAAATTGGTCAAGAGCCAGTTTTATTAGTCACTACTGGTCATTTATAACAAAGTTCCCTTGCATGAGGTGAAAATAAATATAACTACCCGTTTAAAGGTCATTAATTGTCAAATCCTTTCAGAAATGCTAAAATTTATAATTTTTATTTAGGATAATACTGTTTAGAATATGCCTTTTTGACTGACCCAGAAACTTGGAACTTTACGTAATGTTTCATCCACCTGTATCATGTTTACATATTCTTCACCAAGAGTCTGAAAACCTAGAACAGATAAGATCACTTATAAAGAGAATGAAACCTTTCATTTTTACTGAATGAAAAAGCCTTTTCTCTTTGATTACATATTTACTCTTTATGTTTATCCACAATTAAATTATTTCCATGATTGGACCAAATCAGAGTAAATTAATTAATTCAATATAATCCTAAAATACATGATCTGTTTGTGCCCATAACACATAATCTTTCCTCAGTAGACAGTATATAACAATGCAGAGACAAGCAGCATCAGGGTATATTTTCAATAAATAAATATTCCCTTGGATTACAGTCTTATGTTCTACTTAATTTATGGGTAATTCCATCATATAAATAATCTACAAAAATACCCATTTACTTCATTCCATATAACATGCCATGATGATAATCACTGGTTATCATTTAACTCACCAGGTAGCAGCAGCATCACACCCACACAATGGCATCTGACATAATGTCAATATTTCCAGATTAATATTGATTAACATAGGAATCATTTACCCAAATATTAAGGATTAGATCAATTCACATTTTGGTCATATTCCAAAACAAAGAATGTACTTTAGTAATAATTTTGGGGAAAAAACCCAGGCAATGAACAAAAATAAAATGTGGATGAGGTGATGATGATTGATGTTTTACAGCCACTTTTGTGCACATGGTAATGAGGCGAAGTCAAATATGAAACACCCTTCAGATATGCCCCTATCGAGATTCGAACTCAGGTGGTAGTGACCTTGAGTTAAACACACTACCAACTAGACCACGGAGGCACCCTTAAAACGTGGATAAATACAAAGAGTAAAACTGCGATGAAAAACAACCTTCACAACAAAACACTGATAACATTTATGGCATGGCTACCTCTTTATTACAATAATCAAGGTTCAAATCTGATTGAAATTTAATTCAAATGCGTGTTTCTAATGTAACCAGAAGGATCTGATTAAAATACCAATGATGCTGGACACATGATAATGAGGCCAAATTATCTTAATGACGATGGATGTTTACAAACCAGCACATGTAGTTAAGCCGAAATAGCCAAGATCAGCAACAAGGTCCAATTCTTGTCTCCATCGTAACCACACTCTAGCACCTAAAGATAAATAACAAGATCTCACAATATTATTGATATAGTCTCAAGTATATACAAAAAAATTCTTTACATCTTATGTTATTACATAGGTTTGCTATATAAAACATTAAGACCTTAGAAGTGACTGAGTCAAAACTTGCTAGACAGTTGGTGGTTTAATTAGTAGCTTCACTGTTGTATGCTGTAATGCACTGTATTTCTCTGGGCTGTGGGTAAATTGGTAAAATCATTTGGTTGTGTGATGTGATTGCAATTAATTACATATGCAATGGGCAATGAATTCACTGCCAGATGTTTAATTAATAAATGAATTTTAAATTTTGTGTCTTTATACATATGACATCACCAGGTCAATAAAATCTACTCCCATAAATATAAAATGTTTTATTTAGTAGTTATATCAGTAATATATATGTAGCTGAGTGAATAGAGACAAAGTATCACATTTATGTTTGTATGATATACATTGTATTCATGAGTGTAATCATGATTACATTTATTATTAATGTAGCCATAGTCATAATGATGATATTCTGAAGTAATTATAATCAATTACCTTGCCTATATGCCCCCATGCCTATATGTATGTATATCAGATATATAATGGATATCACAACTGTTATGACTGCATTTCTACTGAAATTTCATTCTTTCTTTGCCACTTTCTCATCCTAATGTGAGATAGCATGTTTTAAAACCATTAATAAACACGAAGGCTGGCATATTCCTTACATCATAATGGCATAACTCACCAAAGAAATCTTGAACAATTTCTGCCAGTGAAGACTTGATGTAATTTGAGTAGAAATCATCTTTCTGATTAGATCGGATGATCTCTGCTTGTTTGGCATCAGCAAACATCTCTCTGTTATTAGTTATTATTAACAGACAACATCTGAAACAATAAGAAAAATTGCTTTTATGGATCACTATATAACATTAAATATGTGTGCCAACAAAACAAATATAGAATAAATAACATTAATAATTCAGATTTTTTCTAGAGACAGTGCAATTCTTAACTCCTGGCAATCTATTCCACAAAGTAGAGGCTGCTATGTTAAATATACAGCTATATAACTTGGTTTTTCAAGAATTGAAATGATAATATTTTCATGTATTTGTCACTATCCAAGCAATATCATTTTGAATTTGCCAAATACAAACTCTTTATCACTACCACCACCAATGTCTCCAGCTGTGATATTGACTTCATGCTGAGTTACACAGTGCCGTAGAGACGCATGATAGAATTTGATTTAAATCAATCATCTGTATATTTTCATGTAACTCCAAAATATACAATTACTTATTAAAATGATAGATAAGATATTTATGATTAGATCTTTTCAGTGTATTATAACTGTCATGTTTTTAGACACTACTCGTGTTACAATACATGGATATCTTAACTAAGTGAAGCTGGAAATTCAGGCCACAGTCAACAATCAGGAACAGCATATTATATGATTAGACATAAGGCATTCTTATAGATATTTTATTATCTCTGTGTTCATCTAGCAGAGTTGGATACTGACATCATTAATATGCATGTGGTTTAGAATAGTCATGGTTAATCTTTGTTTGGTTTTGTGTGTGTGTGTATAATGTTGCCACTCTCATTGTGTCCACACTGAGGATGTATGCATATTATGTTATATAATTAAGGAGGATGCATGCATATTCTATTCTATAATTAGCCACATAGCACCCAGCACTCATTTAAACACAAACTTATTCCTATTGGAATCATCCAAGAAATATGGGCCACAGCAAAGAATTACTTTAAAATATGAGTAACAGTCTGGTTTATAGAGACCTAACAACAATTAGTGCAAAGTCCTCTGATAAATTTGCAATAAAGTGAAGCACACAGTTGATTCACCCAATTTCACCACATCTAGTGTCCTTGTATTTTATTTAAATAGTATATGACATTCATTAATAGTTCATCTGGTTGTTTTCTCGAATATGTAATTTATTTAAAAAAATAATGAAGTGTCTGAATTCTGCCCAGTTACCCATGCTTCACTTTCAGAAAATATATAATCAAGAATGAAATGCATATTTATGGGAAGCTTGATAAATGTTTTGAAATGGATTCTACTTTTCTAATACGAAAACATAAACTTTTGTGGTTAATTATGTGTTAAGTGTACGAAAACTATCTAACATATAAATCTACTCTAATGACTAATCATAGGCTTGTACTTTTAACCCAGTTTTTAATTCTAACAGGTGTGCTAATGACTCACATTGATCTCTGCCCTCATCGATCTCGGCCCATGTCGACCTCGGCCCACATCGATCTTGGCCCATGTTGATCTCGGCCCACCTATTTTGTTGTTAGTGGTATTCCTATGTTTTGTTATGTATAATTAAATGGCTGTCCTAATTAAATATGTGTGTGTTTGTGTACAAAAATTAAATGTTACTTTTATATGTCCTTTTGTGATTTCTAATTATCATGTCTATGTTGGTTCTAGTTGCTCTAGCATTGTTTCATGGAGTAAATTATTGTTGCTGGGTGTGTTTGAGTTGTGCGTGTAAACAACGTTGGTGCAGGAAGTTGTAGTCACTTCAGTCAATACAATATAACATTGGAATATATGTCGTACAGTCTAGTTGTAGTCGATCTGCAGAAGATCTTCAACTTCTGGGCAGAATACGAGAATGGCGACGCTCTACCCATGTGCCCCTCTGAGGATGTGCCCACCTATTGAGTCTACGGACCTCAAGTGTAGGCCTCCATGGGTGGCCTATTACTCAGTACTGTTATTCAAAATAAACCGTTTGATATTTGTAGGCCCTATGAATATATATATATATATATATATATATATATATATAAACTATATATATATATATATAATTATATATAATTATATGTATAATTATATAAATATATATATGTATATAGTAATTGACATGGGTCGAGATCGGCGACATACAAACACGCATCCACAATAAAAACTAAATAATGCAATATGGGGCAAAATCAACATATATTTATGATACCGACGTCGATCCGAGGCCCATTGACATTATGGTGTGAGCAACTATTTTAATGTTAATCGCTTGGAATACCTGGGCCGAGATCGACGTGGGCCGAGATCGACGGAGCCCGTGCTAACCCAGCAGGCATGTCAGATTTATTTTGTAAAATTGGGTTAGTACACATCGTCATCAGGGT
This sequence comes from Paralvinella palmiformis, assembly GCA_025642065.1. Lineage (NCBI taxonomy): Eukaryota > Metazoa > Annelida > Polychaeta > Terebellida > Alvinellidae > Paralvinella > Paralvinella palmiformis. Next base: position 21,397 of record JAODUP010000172.1, read on the forward strand.
AACACGTCTACACCTTAGATTAGACATGGGCTAGCTCTTGCCTCTTCAGGCCTAGCCTAGCCTGGTTGAACACAGAACAGGTCCATAATTTTATGATCAGTGAGTTCATGCACTACATTTTATATTACAATTTACAAATTATTAAAATAGACAAAAAGGTAACACTAACTAAGATTATTTGCATTAGACCTCCTACCTAGTATTAGTGACACGAAATAAACAGAATAAATATAATTACAAAACATCTCAGCTCAGTTTAGAGCGTTTTATGTACTTCGATATATTTAGTTAAACACGTCATCTTTAAGCAGCTATCAAGTATCCGTCGCATCGTGTACTGATAAAAGTTATACCGATAATCATAACGGTGACAATAAAATAGAATACAATAAATAGCAAATTTAATTTTTTAATGTTTAAGTAACTTTTGACTGCCATAAAACGATCATCCGCAATTACGTATTGGAGGTGGTCTCACTTTATGATATTAATAACCCAGGAGGGAGTTGTCCTAGTCGGCTCCCAAAATGTCATAACGTTTCCAATCTATGTATGCTAACGAGGTGAGTACATGAGTGAGTCACATGGTTAGCTTTCGTTAAGATAAGATAAAATAAGAATAATTTATTTAAAGTCGATTAAAAAATTTAAATTAAACATTTGTGCATTATACTACAAGCAGACGATGAACATGAAGATGGCATATATAAAATGAACGTATATTAAAATGTAAATAATAAATAGATGGCTAATAATATTAACTTTGTAGTTTGTTTTGGGCACGAGAACGCTCACCACCGAGAGCGAGACCTTCTCGCCACCTAAAATCTACTAGTTTTCATGGTATTACGCCACGTACTCCTCGTAAATTATTATATTTACTAAATATAATAGATTTATATCAAAACAACAAACTGTGTCTACTCTGATTAAGCAGATCATGAATATGTATACGCTCTTAATTACAATTATTATCCGCTGTCATCGCTTCCATGATAATAGGCTTCAGCGACTATTATGGTTAAGTTATTGATGAAAGCTTATACTCACTTTTGTCTACTTGATTACATTAACTAGTAGCCTTATTTAATTAATAAATTCTTTATATCAAAGCGACAAATTATATATATATTCTGTTCTCCTGCTTAAAGAACTCAGCTAAGTCTACAACCCACCGACCAATATTTGAACATTGACGCTCGTTACTCTGAAAATTACTGTTGTACTGTTAATAATAAAGAATACTAAATATTGAAGATACCAATAAATGATCCCATGTATATCACAGACTGTGTTAAGCTAAAATTCCATTTTTCGTGGCATGCGGATAAGGCAAAAATAGAACAGCATGAAAACAGACGAGAGCGCTTCCATATGTCCGGATGCGGCATGCGATTTGTCCCGCGTCTACGTATCGATGCGGATCCGGCACACTGAATCGTTCCATGTAGTGATTCGTACGGCAACTTGTAAAACCGGACGGGGAATCTATATTATGACGTCAGGCGCAGGTTTTTCTCGAACAATGTGGCGGGATTTTAGATTCTCTGGTCAACCTGAAACATTGTTCGAATTTTTCCACATCAGCTTGTAGTCCAAATCTTCGGCAAATTGCTGAATAAGCATTCTAAGGCTCTAACAACAGGATAATGTTTTAATAATAATTTATAAGTATTTTTTTTGAATTTATAATGTGTAAATCTGTTTCCGGTGAGTAACTGACACACGCGCGCGCGTACTCACCGGAAACTCCCGAATGCTGACGTCACTTTAGCGTATCCGGTTGACCTGAAGTCTGTAGAGCCCGTACAAAAGCATGTAAACAAGTGTGAGCAAATAATTATTCCAGAACTAAACGGCATTATCTTGTTAAAATTACGTCATGAATGACATACAACCATATCCGTTTGAACCAGAAGGAACCTTACAGATGATTCAAAATTACATTTTAGTTTTCTACTTCCCGCCTTCGAATCTGGATTATTTCCTTATATTTATGATATGAGGTATATATATCGTAATTATTAACGTGGAATTTTTTGGTTATTGTTCTAAGCATTACATATTTTAAAAATATTTTCTGAGGGTGGACTGTCCCTTTAAGCTTTATATGTAAACACATTTCAACTGTGGCGGATTTATGACCGATTCGATTGAACGGTTTTCGGTTGAAATTTAAAAATAAATATGTAAGACCAATAACAATAATATAACCAGTTTAATTTTAATGGTATTAAGGCTCAAGTATCAGTGGGGAAGGGGTCAAGCTTTTAGTGACGAATGAGCCCAAGCATTAATGGCGAATGAGCCAGAGAATTTGGTGTTCGCTGGCGTAGAGGCTTGAGTAGCGAAGAGTCCCGGAGGCAATGACAATGAAAATGAATTTATTTTCCAATTTACACTTACATATTTTACAATTTATATTTTATGCATTAAAAATTATTCATTTGTGCAAATTGGGGGACCTATGTAGCTAAATAACTGGCTTCCCACAGGCCCCATGGAGGCGTTTGGAGGCGTTTGTTTCACGTAAAGAATTCCATTGATTTAAAGGTGTTTATGGTTTAAAATTTAAACCATAAACACCATAACTTGTCCTATTTCGATTAAATCAATGAAAATTTTAAATATTTTAGTTACAGCCAGCATTTGATAAGCTATTACCTGTTTTAGCTCCGAGCTCGAAGGCTTGATATTTTAGTGAGATAAATCCGTATTTCTGAGTTTTAAAATTTGGTTGTATCAGCATAGCTCATTATATAAACAGGTTTATTTCTTTTATGAAAAACCCTCGTAAATATACCAGTTCTATGCCATTTACCATTTTAAAAACTGGTACCATTATACAATGGATTCTTTGTACATACATGGATTTAAAACCATTCCTGTAACAACAGCTCAGTGTATGAAGATAAATTGTCCTTTGTTATGTAGCGCAAATAAGCGCTTTTGTATTTTTTTCATGACTGTTGTGCTACAATGGGACAATACATAAAATGAGATAAAATAAATATGTCGAGTAACATAATTTTTCCATGAAAATCAAGATAATTAGATATTTTATCAGAGATATTTAGCCTATAGATCTAGCCAGCTTTTGCGGTATAAATTGGATATGTGACACAAAGCGTTGTCTTTATATACTCACAGATGGTTCTGTTTTAAGTGCATGATGACCAAACTTTGTTACATCGTGTCTCCTATATTATTACTTATATTGAATTATTCAGCTGAATTTTGTCTAGAATTTTTTATAGATAATTCATACTAAACCAATTACAAACTCTAACTTTCATATCAGAATAATATCATCAAAATACTACATAGTATTATCGTCTACATAATTATATATTGTTATATTCATGTATTAACATATTTATCAAACCTGTACTTTTGTTTTTAATAATCAGTTGATAAGATAATTTAAGGCAGATGATAAATCACTTAAAATAGCCTCCTCTATTTTGTTATGATCCAGATTAAGCTTACAGGTTTTCCCAAAAGGAGGACGTGGTCGTAGGCTATACCAACTTTACACACCTGCGCACACAGCTGCGCACACATACACATAGTGCATCTAGAAACACCTTTTATTGTTACACAGAAGTAAATAAATGAATATCAATATTTATTTTAACCCAATTGAAGCAGATGTGCTAAACGTTCCCTTGTTTCTAAAATATAAAGGTAGCCTTACTTATTCAGGAGTTTTATGTTGGCTAAGAGATGTCTGTACACGACTGGACATTCTTCTGATAAATTATGATCCTATTACAATATGTCAATATCAGAACATGTCCGGCTTAAACTGGCACCGGATGGAGAATGACGGGCTCAAAAGCCGCACAGTCCGGCACAAAGCCGGACGTCTGGCCACCCTACATCCACCACACCTTCTATCTATATTGTATCATCTTCACTTACATCATACATCACTTTGATGAAATATTCATTGTATACATTACAAACAGACCTTATATCATTTGTTACTGTGTTATTATTATTTATTATAACATTACATGTTGTTTTCAAATCATAAAATTGTCAACATACTAGAATTGAACCTGCATCAGGATACGTTTCAGTGTCACGTTGTAGCTTGAAATCCGCACGCACGCACGCACGCACGCACACACACACACATTTATTTCTTAATACCATTAAATATGCTGATCTGACCAAAGATATATGGCCGAGATGTGAGTTTCTGGGAAACATCTCAGCCGTCGAGATGGTCCCTATGGAAGTGACGTGATCATAGATTTAGTGGTCGATATTGGTTAACTGGTCCCCGAACCGACGACCTAGAGGTTTATGGTATTGAGTGAGTGAGTTAGTGAGTGAATGAGTGTGTTGTGTGTGTGGGTGTAAAATACAGTAAAATAATTATATTATAATTTTCATAAGTTCTCTCTCTCTCTCCCTCCCTCTCTCTGCCTGCCTGCCTGCCTGTCTGTCTATCTGTCTGTCTGTCTGTCTGTCCCGTGTGTGTCAACAGTGAGTTAAGTTATTTCACTATATGTAGTTATATATGTTAAGCAGCGCTATACCGAGACGATGAACTGTCTGAGAAGACACCCGGTATAGGATATCATATGATTGTGTTTTACATTTACACAGAGATTTGACGGGAGTCGTGTCAAAATCCAAACACGTAAATGTGCACCGAGGATGGGGTGGGGGTGGGGGTGGATGTCATACTCTGGACACGCTATTACATAGGACAATGTTATCCTGGAAACAACTAAACCTAACACCGTCAGATGATGTGTGATCGAGTGAGTTGTTTTATACTCGATGCTGGTCACATCTGAGACACGTGTGGCCAAGGGACAACTCCACGATGAAACATCCAACAAATACAGGTATCATTCGGGTTCGAACTCTGATCTGGAGTTTTTTAACGCAGTACTTCATTTAATTATTTCATTAAAATGTGGCTAGCATTCCGATGGATGTGCAGTGGTTAGAACAATACATAGCAAACTTTTGGGTTGTGGGTTCGAATCTCACTCAATCTCGTTTCTGTAGGATAGACGCCTCTCGGCTTATACGTCTTTATCTCGTTAACACGATGACTTTAGTATTCACCGACAAAGTCAAAGTGCTGTTATTGTAAATAACTGACAGAATCTCAAATTGGACATCCTAGCTCTATAAACAAGTCAGACATCAGCAATAACAACGTCACTCGACCATCCAGACGGTGCTGTAGGTATCCGGAATCATCTAATCCAGAGAACTTCTTGTCAGGTGTACAACATTTTGCAGTCTCGATCACTATATCAAAATGGGAATCAAACAAAAAAGAAGAACGTTATGATTTTAATTCAACTCTTATTTCAATATGACGACACATGGAAGATGATGATGAATGTTTCACGGCCACTTTTGTGCACATGGTAAGCTAAATGAGTTGAGCGACCTCTAACGGTAATGAAGCGAGGTCAAAGAGGAAACAACATTCAGATATGACCACCCCGGGATTCGACCACAGGTGGTAGGGATATGTGGTCCAACGCGCTACCAACTAGACCACGGAGGCGCCTACATCGGAGATAAGTTCAGATCTGCAAGTTACAATAAAGATTTGGGAATATAGCATATGTCGAAAAAGAATGTCCGGATTTCGGTTTATATGTGAATTGTTTCAAGTAGACAGAATTTACAGATGACGGGAATTTGTACAGATGTAGCAAGCTATAGTTTGTGATTAATAATGTCCCTTATTTTAGCCGAAACTAAATGCATTGACAAAGAAAGGGGTAGATTTTCTCACCTAGCAGTCATTAAGTCTGAGATACGACAACGTTCTTACATCCCATAGTAGCATTGTTGGGGAGGGAGTGTATTTGGTATAGGACGTAACGGTGCTGATACTGCAGTTATAGCTAAGTACTATAATGATCCAAAAGATCCAGTGATACAAGGAATATTTCCCGTCATGTTTATCTTAACAGCCCCAAATATTAAATCGAAAGCACCCCTAATAGTAATAACAATTGTAAAGAACATTGAGGAATTACTTAAGATTACCACGGGCCGTATAAGCAGCTTATATCATGTCTGTATTATTTCATATTACACGGAGACTGAGACTAGTATTTCAGCTGAACGATTGTGCCTCCCCAAATGATTTAACACAATACTTATCAGGATATAACCCAATGATTGAACGGACCGATTTTTCCAGACGAACGACAAAGCTAGGCCTTAGTTATTCATGTTCACTTGTAGGGAATTTTTCGCATAGGTTTCAATGGATTAAATAAATGATTTTAAAATTAACCGTTTAGCTGATTGTAAATTGATTTTAATGAAGATTAAAAAAATATTTAATGTAGAGTTTTGGAAATATTATTTTTACTTGTACCTGGGAACTTAATATATTTGAAATTCTTATATGTATCAGTTGTATATTATTAAATAGAAATTGTTATTACATTAGACTATTAACAGCCTTGACATTTAGATTTGTTAAACATTGCACGAGTGGCCGATTCAGAAAATAAAACAGTTCACTTTCAATACACAATATATCATGCATAAATATCAATGCTACAGTAACAGGAATCATCCATTGAATTATAATCTATGTGATTATTGATTTTATCCATTCACATCGTCATGTCAGATGGCAAAGGTTCTAGAAAAAATAAGTTTGAACTCGACAGGTCGGACCATGACAGCTATGTAAATCGTGCTGAATGTTACTTAGTTTAGTGGCATATATCTATTTGGATGACGTCTATGCCATTCCTATTAAATGCAAAATTATGATTTGGAGATGACGTACCCTTAATGGACTTTAAATAAAATCCAAATATAGCTGGTAAAAAGCCTAAATACAGCTTTTCAGTAAGACATTTATCGGCCACTACATGCGTAAATCACCATGCAACACAGTGATTCTTAGACTTCTAACCCGAGACCGTAGTTTGAAATTCAGAACACTAAAATCAATAATAAGAGGCCTTGATATTTATGATATATAATAATTAACAATATCTAAATTTTTCTCAAAATTAAAATTAAAATTCCCGCCACTGAAAGAGTGACGTCATGCATGGAATACCGGGCTTCGGAGTTGCGCCATACAGCGGTTAAGTTGGCACATCGGAAAAGTTTTATTATGACACATAATGGCGTGGGACACATAAACTGACAACATACCCTTAGTTAAACTCATATCAGAAAACCTCGCATTCCAAATATATTAAAACCTAATGTACTTTTGTGGTCAAGGGTTGAAATAGACTCCATGTACTTTCTTTGGCCAGATCCTGAATATTCAATTCCAATTCTTCAGTCAGGCTTGCACTAGATTGGTGGGGCTAGTTTATAAACCAAATGACCACTTGGATTACTCGGTTTTTGTTAACACAAAATTAACATAAAAAGTTACAATATGACTGCTGTGTGGTGTTATCTTTTATTTTCCAGTCTATTCTTCTCGCTTCTTTTCCTGGCTAAATCTTTAGAAGATCTTTATTCAGCTGTTATAATAAAACTAGTATTTTCACAGGCTGCGTTTGATTTCAATAACGTCACACCTAATATGGCGCCATCGCGAGAGGTTCAAATCAAGCGGACGAAAACGGGTGCATTTTAAACAGTAAACGATACAATAAATTACACAAACTTAAGTTGATATCAGCCTACCTTTTTATTTGGCATAGATAAATACCAATTTCATAATAGGTTCCTCTCACATTTAAAGAATATTTACGACATTAGAACGCATCATAATATTATAATGTGCTAACAAACTAGATTTAAAAAAAAGCGATATGATAAATGGTAAATCTTCAGAATCTTGTTTCTTCAAAGTAGGACAGTTCGCACCACACTGCATAATAAAGAAAACGAGGCTAAAGGTAGTATGGAAAATTACCTATTACATAAACGACGAAAGTCCAAGTTTGAGCGATAATTTAAGATGAGATCAGAGGGAGATAGCACCATTATGTCTAATAGAGAAGTAGACTTTTGTTAAGTAAGCTCATTTTTATAAACGATAATTGAGTGAAATCAGTACTAGATGTTGTAAACCTCGAGATTTTATACCACGAGGTACTCTCCCAAAATAGATTTCTAAGAAAACGCTAGCATTTGTTTGTATAACACTAATGTTTGTGCGAACTTCGAATTCCTGCAGGAATTCACTAGTTGAATGTGTGCCCTAACTTTAATAAACACGAATCACGAAAAAAAAAACACTGCGAGGAAATATGTTTTATTCTCATACATCTGTAACGTACATACACGTGCACAAAGCGATTAGAATACCTTACTGCTAGCATATTCTGGCCCTGCTACAATCCAACCAATTTATTGTTTCCCGTTAAATATTTAAACAAAAGCTACCATAAATCACGATTTCATTTACCTTCTCAACATCACGAATGCCAAGATCAGAGGAAATATCCCCGAGAGGATGGTGACCTTCAACATAATCTTCAAGGTTGGTTTTTATTTTTTGGGGGGCGGGTTATATCTAATATTACGCTGGATTTTGCTCGAATAAACAATAATTCTCGCAACGAATATTCAAAGATGAAATTGTAGCTCTGTTGGTAGACTTGTAGATCTAGATACCATGCCATTGTTTTCGATTGGGGGTGGGGGGGGGGGGGGTTACAGAAGTGATAACATAAAATGCCTGTATAACAAAACAAGGGCGCCTCCATGGTCTAACTGGTATCGCGGTGGACCACAGATCACTACCACCTGAATTCGAATCTCGGCGTGGGCATATCTGAAGGGTGTCCCGTCTTTGACTTCGCTTCATTACCTTTGGAGGTCGCTCGGCCCATTTAGCCTACCATCATCAACAAAACAAGCTAAAACAGTCAATTAAGAGGAGAGATGCTCCAATAACGTAGTGTTTAGAAGACCGTTATGTAAACCTCCGGGTTACGTTTTTGCCTTTACTAATAAACTGAACACGACAGAAACTCTTTCTGGAACGAGCCGTATTATTTATTGAGCAGACTAGATAGATTGTAAATACACGTGGAGAGGGTACATGACGAAACCATGTGTTGTTAAACAACATGACAAATGTGTTAACAAATCTACAGCAGTTCTAAATCTTAAGTAAACCTCACAGTATTCGGTTTCTCCCTACAGGTAACAGTGGCTCGGAGTACAATAAGCCGACATTAAGGACAAATCTCTGGGAAACCTGTAGATCTACCACAAACGAAACCTAAATAAATATACATAATTATATTCATAATGGAAATTGTGTGATTTGCTCGAGGACACAGACTAGAATGATCATATCTCGTGATTCACAGACCATTACAACTTCACAAATATATCATAAACTACGTTATCAACGCCTTCCAAATAAGGTGGTGTTACTTCCGACTAAAGCGGATCACGGCACACCACGTCAATCAAACGCAACTTGTGTATATATATATATATATATATATATATATATATGTGTGTGTTTGTGTGTGTGTGTGTGTGTGTATGTGTGTGTGTGTGTGTCTAAAGTTTAAACGTACAAACAAATATTTTCTGGCAAATCTAATCAGAAATGTTTGCATCCAATCAAGTTATACGAGTCTCTGGAATGTTTCTCTAGAATGTTTTCCGCTCAATTATATGTCCTAGGTGTGACCAAAGCCGAATGTATCATGGTACTCACTCACGGAGAGACGACATCCCAGGGAAATGTCACATCTCACAAACACAGGTATGACCCGGATTTGAACCCGCAATCTGGTGGTTGCAGCGACGTGCTTTAACAATTGGACCCTCGTAAAGCCCTTTCATTGTTGTTGTTTAAAAAAAATAATGTGGATGTATTTGCTGCAACCATAAAACAACAGCAGCAGTAGCAACAACGACAACAACAACAACAAGTAGCTTTCTTCTAGAACATTCTTATTTATGTTGATCCAAAATTGGATTCGATCTTCAGTTATCTCCTCTAGACCAACATTCATCCGAAATTGTTGCTCTTCGACTAAGGATCCATAGAGCGAGCTCACACTGAAATTCTGCTTCTAATAGTATAAATAATTTGATTCAGGTTTGAATGAGTGAGTGAAATATATCTAATAGGTTAATATTATTACAGGAACATCGACTATCATATCGAAGCTTATGATCGGGAAAATTTATAAGAATAGTCACCATGGCAACGTAACAATAAACAACATCGGCTTGTCCTGGAGTTGCTACCGATTTGAAGACGACCGTCCGAACACACCATCAGGAAGGAATTACGATAATCAAAACACGCAACGACAAAAACATTCACCAGCCGTTAAAGTTTCTCTCGCGACTGCATCTTTTTGGTGTTTTTAATATTGTTCACCTGGAATTGTAAAATTTAACAACCTCTATTGATTATGAACATCCATACTAAGATGCTCATCGGCATCAACATAGCGTACGCTAGACCGACAGTAATGCCGTGGCAATTACAATGCTTAAAGCAGATGAAAAGAGTCTGATATTCTCCTCTAGTAAATGCAAGTATATTCTTCTGCAGTTAAAAACTTACGCTAGAAGATCGTGGTGATCTTCCGATTAAGTTGACAGATGGCTAGTTCTAATTCGGAAGACAACTTCAATCTATGTACAATTGCCACAAAGTTACAAACAGCTCTGTGCTAGTGTTCACCACCGAAGAAGACAGGAGACAATAAGTTCCCATGGCTCCAATGACGTTCATCTGGTAATTGTTCGGTGATACAAACATTGTAAGTTAATTACCTAGTCTCCTTTCAATGAACTCATTCATCTCCAAAGAACTCATTAATTCGATATCTATTGGATAAGCCTGCAGACTCGTCTCTAACTACAAACTATACTATTTGACTTTGAGGATGATGTAGAGTTAAGTGTACTTGTAGTAACAACAATAAAAGTTCCATACGTGTACCCAGTTGACATAATTCAGGATTTCTATGTGGTATGAATACATCTTTTGTCTTCATGTCAACTTAAAGGAAAAAGCCTGGAAGACGCACTCATGGCAATGTTTCGGGCGTTAGATGGATATATCTTAACATTATGGCCATATGCATATCCTCAAAGTTGCGCTTGGTTTTTACATTACATCGGTCACTCGTTCCCACAGATCCAGAACCCTGAGCTTACTTCCTATCCGTACACAAAGTCATATTGAACGATGATGTACATAATCAATATCTACTGATATACTCATTGTTTATCGATTACCGCGAGTATCATAATACTGCCGATGATGATGAACTGTTATCTATTCAAATAAAAGAAGATCTCGTCTATATTTTAGTTGTTTGGTACTGTGCTGTGAACCTCCATGTCTTGTGTTCGAATCCGACACATAGGTACGAATCCTATACGCACTCACTCACTCACTCACTCACTCACTCACTCACTCACTCACTCACTCACTCACTCACTCACTCACTCACTCACTCACTCACTCACTCACTCACTCACTCACTCACTCACTCACTCACTCACTCACTCACTCACTCACTCACCACTCACTCACTCACACCACCACTACACTCATCCATACCACCACTCACTCACTCACTCACTCACTCACTCACTCACTCACTCACTCACTCACTCACCACTCACTCTCACTCACTCACTCGAATCAGTTTCAATGTTTCATAATGATACGATTAAATTCTTTGATCTGTTTTCATCTTCTTTGACATCCTTCTTAGGTTTTACGGTTAAACTTCTGTGTTTAGGAGTCGCTTGAGACTTGGTAGGGTCAGAAATGACATCTTTTGCGATACGGTAATCCGTAATTAGTAGGATTTCAGTATTCCGGATACGAGCCATTTGACGACGAGCCATTTGATGAATATCGAAATACCACGGTCAGAAATCAATAGTTTGACTTTTAAATAATTGCGTCTTGTAAGAACGCATTGATAAGTCTATCAAGACATTTGAATATATTATGTAAATCGCCCTCCAGCTTTTTTTTGCTGTTCAGGTGCGATCGGAGCCAAGGATAAGAAAAAAATCAATTCAACTTTTAGAAGTTTGAATGATCTAGAATGAAGTCATAATATCGAAATTGGCTAGCTTCATTAATCTGATATGAAAAAACTGAAATCCAGAGAACAAATTATTGATTAGGTTACGGCCACCCACCAACCTTTTCAGCATCAAAACAATAAGGAGATAAATTTGATGGCGGTATGAGGGAGGTTCGCCCTAAAAGCAAACAATAACCTGAAGAGTACAGCTTCTATATAGATAAAAGACAATGTGTGTGTTCGCGAATGAATTATGACAAAAAAAAGTTTTAATCAGCGATGGATATAAACATTGATTGAGACTATGATTGTGACTATGGTGTTTATTCATTAAAATTAGTTTTTTAGAATAACTATTTTAACATAAAAACAAGAACAAAGCTACTGGATTATAGAGTGAGTTGATGTGGGAAGATTGGTGGACAGAAAAATATTCCATATCATATCCGGTTCAGAGGTGAAGGGCCTCTTGAACATATAGAGATATATGACCTCGTCTAATGGGTCAACGACACTGACACATCAGTGGTGTAATAACACTCAAGGTACGATGTGTGTGTGTGTGTGTGTCTGTGTGTGTGTGTGTGTGTGTGTGTGTGTGCCTGCGTGCAAAATGATACACATAATTCGTTGTTTATTGATGTATCAGCCTTGTCTATCCGCCGGGACATACTTCAGACATGTTATTGTTGTACCAGAGTAAGAGAAGCGGTCGGTCAACTGATAAACTTTGGCCCATCCAAAACTCACCAAACACTCTTGACCTTCTGTCAGTCGACAATAAAGCTACTCACTAATCGCCATAAACCGCCATAAACTCGACTTAACTAAAGGACTGATGGAAGCCGAGCTCTGTTTGGTGTAAAAAATATCGATTAGAAATGAGTCAAGTGTTTAGTTAAACAGAGTCTCGATAATAAATATTGACACTAGACGGCGCTATGAGAGTGTATCAGGGAAATGAAACAGACGACTGTGTATTGATACTTAACTGACGTCGACTGTTGTACGACATTCTGGAGCCGACGGACGGCAGAAGATGGATTTCAGTTGTTATTTGAAACGAATCCCGACGTTAGCCGAATTAGCTACGGACGCCTATCACACCGTCATCAATGTCCCGTTCTCTAAGTTCCAGGAATGTGGCAACGACTTCATCATGATCGACAATCAGGATCGCTGCTTTGACGAACTCTTCGACGAGGTCGAGCTGATCCGGAAGATGTGTGAGAGACGATTCGGGATCGGAGCCGACGGTTTGATCGTTCTCTCCAAACACAAGGACGTCGACTTTGAGGTGACATGTTACGCATCGGACGGTAGGCCGGCTTCTGTCTGCGCCGACGGATCCAGATGCGTCCTGGCTTTCGGCGCGTACACGGGATTGTACGACGAAGATACGGAAGCCGTGTTTCTGACTCCTGGTGGGACACATCGTGGTTCGCAACTGGAGCTGGGTCGTGACTTGTACAGGGTACAACTTAACGACGTTGATACGATCCTGGTTTACAACAGAGATCATTACTTTATCAGGTCCTCTTCACTACAACACGTCACCTTCATTGATTCTGAGCCGTCAGCCCGTCAGGTGTTAGAAATGGGTAAAACGATCCGGAACAGCAATAACTACCGGAAACAGGAGGCAGCGAACGTCGTGTTTGTTCGGATAATCGACGACAACACGATCACGATAAGGACGTACGATTGGCGCGGCGAGAAGGAAGCATTATCGAGCGGATCTGCTGCTGTAGCGGCAGCCATTGGCACTCAGCTGAGATGTTCAGCTGGAGAGACTTCAATCAACATCTCGTATACAGCAAAATCCTGTACCCAGAATGTGATTACGTTGGGTGGCGAACTTCAGATAAGCTTTACCATAATGAGACCAACGGGACAGATCAATCCCAAGACCATCGTCTCTAACATCTCTCTTGTGGGGCCAGCAACACAGGTCTATCACGGCGTCTTCAAATGGAAACTGAAGAATTATAAATGTTATCAAGTGTGATAGTTTTCCAATGGGAAATGTGTTATCTATAATGAATGAAGATACAAGAAGTGTCCTGTTGTTGGTAGGTTGTGGGTGATATGGTGTTTATGATTGTTATGTTCAATTATATTATATGTAAATATGTTTATTATTAGAACGAGACTTGATTGATGTGAGTGAGAGGTTTTGTTTACAACAACATCAACAACAACAACAATAATAAATAGTGTAGATTTAATATAGCGTTCTTATTAGCAAAACCAACCCAAAGGCACTGTACAGTGATAGTTCAAATAATAAGGGTGTAAAACCCAATAATATATTTGAAAGATTAACAGTATTTATCTGTGAAAGCAACATTGAACAGGTAAGTTCTTAGGAGAGGGTAAACTTTTAAAGAGACGACGCATTTCTAATATCTGCCGGCAACCAATTCCGCAAATTGGGGGACTTTAACACTAAATGGGCAATAGCCATATGACTGGAGCTGTATCTGTATGGGTGACTTGAGTTGAGTCTCTAATTGATACGTCTTCAAACAGATATTCGGGTATCATTTAATCGATTGGTTTAAAAGTTGTTAGCAGCCTGATGCTAGTCACATCTGAGACATTGCCGACACAAGTTTCTGGGGTCGATTCCTACACTAACCTGGAGAGGTTTGTGATGTAGTGCTCCAACCTTTATGCTATCATGGTGGATCAGACTTTATTCGCACCTTTTGACCTTTATAACAACAGCTATGATATGACGATATGATGTGCAGATTGTAAAACAAATTCACATTTCTTGAATGAAGCACGAAGCGTCTAGAATTATGTAGCGCTTCAACTAATCAACAACTCTAACCGATATTATATAAGTAACTAAAGGGGTACCCGTAGCAAAGTAATGAGAGAGCTGCGCTGTAAACCTCCAGGTTGTAGACTCGAATCCGACCCAAACTCTGCACTAATGCCTACCAAACTCTTCCTTCTGGAGAACCTTCATATCTATTTTCCATGCTTTCTTTACCAGCCAAGCCCAGAGAACTCTGTTCATGCGGTTTTCACTTGTTGTCTGTTCCCAAGGCTAAAACTCAGGCTAGGACTCGTGCTTTTCAGTTGCTGTCCTTACTCTTTGGAATTCACTCTCTGAACATGTTAAGTCATCAAATAGTATAGTTTCTTTCCATCACCATTTGTAAACTCACCTTTTCAGACTCGCTTATCCTTCCTAAGTTTCCTTTCCATCAGATCATTTGTTGATGAACTTTACATCGTACCCGGACTATGACTTTGCCCAACCCCTGTACTAGGTGTACAACTGAGCTCGATTCTTTTCGAGAATATTGGCGCTATACAAGTTTTGTAATTATTATTATTATTATTATAATATATCTGTGATTGTGCGACTTATATCTCTAGGAAGATACCCCTGGGACATATGTCTCAGGTATGACAATTGCCGAGGATGAATAACACAAATCAACAAAATACATTAGTAACTAAATTAATAATCGGAATCTCGGGTTAATGTTAAACCTCTCAGCAGTAACATCCGTCAAGTAATTTATACTTATTATAACAAGATTAGACAAGTTTTCAGTTAACTTCTGGATATCAGATGGTCACTGATATGTCAGATAATGATGAATGTTTTACGGCCACTTTTGTGCACATGGTAGGCTAAACGGGCCGAGCGACCTCCAATGGTAATACAGCGAAGTCAAAGATGAAACAACCTTCGGATATGCCAACGCCGAGATTCGAACACGGGTGGTAGTGATATGTGGTCCAACACGCTACCGTTAGACCGTAGAGACGCCCTCATTGATATGTCAGATCGCTGCCACGAGTTGACTGATATAGGATACTGACTGATATATTGTAGGCTTCCCATCACCAATTACAGTAAGTTACTCGACGATATCATCCGGATAAACATTTCTGTTGTCTGTAGTTTGGTCAATTGCGATTGATTGATCAT
The DNA here is from genome assembly GCA_025642065.1 of Paralvinella palmiformis. NCBI lineage: Eukaryota > Metazoa > Annelida > Polychaeta > Terebellida > Alvinellidae > Paralvinella > Paralvinella palmiformis. The sequence goes on from JAODUP010000172.1 coordinate 37,369, forward strand.
CATAGATATTATATTACTAAATTATAATTGATATTTTGGGGGAAAGCATTTCATACAATCCTCATCAGACTCATCGTTCACTATCTACAGTTTACCCTCCGCTGGGTGTTATTATATCGCGATAAAATGATATAATGTTTATTTTTAAACATAATTAAGACCGACTTTCGGGGTAGATTATTATCAAAATGAAAAGATTTTGACAATATAAGGATAGCCGATAGGTGGCTCCACTGGAAATTGTACTTCAAAATGGGATTGTATGTTCACCAAGCGATAACGGAATAAAAAGGTGTTGTCTAATTGATGTTTTACTGTAATTTAATGGTCTTACGCAAAGCAATACAATTAAATATCGAGTTTAATCATGTTCCATGACTCGTTTTATTACTAAGTGTAATAATAATTATAGGTCTCTCTGATAATTTACAAAATCGTGGATTACGCAATATTATATATTATAATAGTTTAACTTACAATGGAAATGGATACGCCAAAAATGAGCCTCAGATATTATGACATCTGTAATGTGTTTTTTATAATAAAAGGTCAGACGTCAACGAGTACAAAGATCGTGTAGATCGAGTCAGGTTACAGATGAACTAGTTTAACCAGCCTCGTGACCTTACCTGTGCTCGTAATCAATCTACTATAATTACTGATAACTGACATAGTCGTCCATTAATTTACATAAATCTGACAGTTTGGTGTACTCTTACAATAATACAAAACAATCTTCTTAAGGAATTTCATATATATATATATATATATATATATATATAGTTTTCTTTAGCAAATTCAGTGTGACATATGCGTCTGTTTGAACCAAGCATACTGTAATATTGGTAAATACGCTTTTCTTGCAAAATTATATGCTTAGTCTGTGCTTGTTTGCATTGATATAACCGGTTCATACAACTAGATTGTGCACAGTGACGTCAGCCTTCGGGAGCATCCGGTCTCTCTCTCGCTGTTCTAAATGGCGGTGCTCACGGTCGATTCACCATCACTTAGAACTGGATTTTTAAAACATGTGGTTGATCGTGTATATATTTTGACATATATATATATATATATATATATATATATATCCACATATATATACAATTTTGATTCGAAGATCAAGGAATTGCTATATAAAAGTATTAATGAGATTTTGGCAAATAATTATATGGAAACAGAACAGAAAATAAGACAGAGTAATAATTGTGATATATATATATAATAATATAATTAGTAACAATAGTAATTATTTTAATCTCATTATCACAAGAATGTCGTGATTTCCTCCATATGTGTTCTAAATAGCGGTAGACGTACTTTAACATGAATAATAATCAGGGGGCAGCCAATGTACAGATAGTTTAACTTTATGGATTTTGATCTGACAGGTGCGTGTTCACATAATTGTGATAAGGTAGATTTAGGGTTGGTGATAAGATCAGATTTTACTACGTGATCATTAAATGCAAGAATGGCAACAATCGTATCTATTGATATGGTTCGTGTTTCGTTGTAAATCCTCCATGGCTGAAGAATGGATAATTTGTGTAGAGGCACTCGGAATGATATGATTAAAAATGAAATGATGAAACGTTGAATAAGATACAAATACGAGTAAAGGACACAAGACAAAACACCAAAATACAAATATCACTTGTTAACACATTTATTTATTTACCACAACAACGTGATAGTTCTATTACAAGTTTCTTTTTCATCAAACAATATCTTACATGATAAAAACAACATCCAATGTATCTGCTAAAATATGGTTAAACCAGTGTTTTCGTCATCCCTCCCCCCCTTCCTACTGTCGTAAAATTGAAATACTAATATAACAGGGTCATATGTACAATGTGTTAAAACGTAGTTCCTTAGACCAGCACAACATTGTTAGTAATACATTGGCGTCTAACATTCTGGCGAATACTTCAAGTACAATTCCCTAAAACCCACAAATAATTGTCAAGTAATCGTCTGTATGTGTATGTACGTGTATGTTTGTGTGTGTGTACAAGCGTCTGAATCGAAACTTCTTCGATAAGCACAGGAAAGGACAGAGTTGGGCGAATTTTGGTCACGTTTCAACCTGTTCGCAAACTACTCACGATGACAACACGAATTGATTCCCGTCTAACAAACGGCGCTTATATTACCCAACAAGCAATGCCGTAGTACACAAACGGTGAACCAGAAGGTGTAAACCTTGTGGATTCACCACCAACAGCCAGTACCAATGTACATATCTTTGGGCATACAATCTTGACCAACATCCTTGCGGCACGCTCGACTGAATTACATCCAGTCGCATCCCCAAAACGGAGAGGCTGCTATGCTATCACCGTTACTATCTCCACTAGTCACAAATGCTGCGATTGAATCTCATGATGGCACGTCACAAATTCTGATAAACGCACAAACCAAAAGCTGAAGTGTCAGATTTTTTAAAACCCCGATCACAGCTTACAATACCGAGTTGGGCTACCTTCGAAGCGATATTATCACAATTTTACCACTAACTGTGTTAGTTCACGAGGTCAGAACAATTTCCAAGAAGTTTTACTTCCATCGAGCTGTTCGGAGATAGGGACATATCAATGATTCGTTTTGCGTTTACAGCCTTTGCAAGACTTCCCACACAAATGAAGACGCCACCCGGATACGAGATGTCCATTCTTTGAGAACTAATCAGCCATGTGGCGCAATATGAACGTGTATATCAGATTTGACTAAGGCACGTCTTAGTGTACAGGTATCATTCGTAGTCACCTTGTGACGTCACAAAAACAGGGAACAGCTCTGCTTCGGTCTGATACTTTGTCAACAAAATACTGGATACACTACGAGGTAAGCTCTGGGCTTACGGATAGCAACCAAAAATACCACCCACTGGAGCATGACGTCACATAACGTTTCGGATCCCTTTTAAAGCCCGGAGGCTCATTTTTCATCCTATCAGAATTTCCTTTCGTTGAGTGAGGAATCAACGTGACGGGCAAAAGTGCACACACAGGCAGATACACTGTTGGACAATGTGTGTAGGCGTGCGCGTGTGTGTAGAAACGGATTGGCAAGAAGAACCATTAGCCGATATTTATCTCATAAATGCTGGCCTATATATTAGGATTAGAAATCTGAACATTGTTACCATCACCGACACTTCTCTGCTAAATGACGCAAAATATTTTTCTCTTTCGTGAAATAAACAAACAGACAGATAAACAAACAGATAAACAAACAAAAAGACAAGACAAATGACCACAATCATAACAGATCAGTAAATATATTACTGTTAATATGTTAAAATGCGAACATCGCTTCTTCGTCTTTGAAGGTGATGTGTATCCCTTAAACGAAGCAACTTACAACAACAACAGCCTTATGTCGTAAATAGACGGTATTTGAGTGCTAATTAGTAGGTAGTGGAACCGGATACCTCAAATCCAAGGACAGCGCTCCCCCCACCCCCTCTCCCCGTGACAACTGTTTCATAACACAATAGCTGTTAAAAAAATAAGATGTGTGTTATTGTTTTGAAGAGTTATCAAGCCGATATACTTCTCTGGTGAAAGGTGGATCACACGGGAAATACGTGGATCATATGGGAAATACGTGGATCAAATGGGAAATACGTGTATAGAAGGTACTCTGTCCAAAATGAGAAAACAGCAATTGAAATTAACGGATAGAGGAAATTATGGTAGATCTATTTTGAGGTATGCAAGTTTCGCGCATTTCTGTAAACATATTCACTTATCAAAAAATCTAAATGAGTGATATAGCAACAATAACTGAGGTATATCTATATAGCATTCAGCAAATGTATTAGAGATAATAATAATAATATAATAATAATAACAATAATAATAATAATAATATACTGTTATTTCATATATTCAACTAGACAGGTTTAATATGGCATGTGTAATTTTTATACAAGTAACTACCACATGGTGCGTACATATATATATATATATATATATATATATGTACACTCATGCACATACAATTTTTCTACCATTGAGGACAAACTGGTTGAAAAGACCTGAAACATCTAAGACACATAGTCAATCATAATTCATAACGGATGTTCTATCTACAAAGTATATTTAATAACATTTTATATGAATATCCTTTCAAAATATGCCTGGAATAAAACTGTTAGTGTCGTATAGCAATCACTCATATATATATATATATATATATATATATGCATACACATAAATATAGATTTATATAGTAAAGCAGTTGTGGTTATTTTGAACATTTGCAAAACACAGAGAAACTAAAGCCAATAACATCATACGGAAAGAGATAATCAGAGTGCTGAATACAGCAATACAGAGACCCGCCCCCCTCTCCTGCAATACATCTAATTCGTAGCCATTGTGTTGTGTATATAGGCTGCCCTCTTGTATCAAGCTAACAAATCAGCGAATGAGGTAAAAATAGCAAACCAATAGTATATAGCTGAGTGATTAGTATAATGAGGTAATTGGTTATATATCAAACAACCAACTCTGTATGTAATTCTGAGGTATCTATTATTACACAATATATGTGCGCGCGTGCGTGCGTGCGTGCGTGTTTCTCTCTCGCTCTCTATCTTAGTGTATGCATATTTGTATCTTAGTATTCATATATATATGTGTGTGTGTGTGCGTGTGTGCACATATGTATCGTAATATATATATATATATATATATATATATATATATTTCACACACGCACACATAACAATATAAAGCTTTAATATAAAATGGATACTGATCAAAAAGACGTGTGTCTAAACCTGATCTATATCAGTATATGATATAGGAGTGGGTGGAGCAGATATGTGAAACATGTCTAATACAAAAACCCATATCAGCTAATTTAAAGCTATTTCAGCGATACGGTGAGGTCACAGGTATAACTGAGTGCACTGTGTCTGTCTGTCTGTCTGTTTCTTTGGTACGCGAAACCAAGTCAACTCTGTGTGTGTGTGCGTGTGTGTCTGTGTGTGTGTATGTGGCGATTACCCTTAATAGATGAGTGTAGCCAATCGTTATTAAAACTTCTAAACTCTAACCGTAGGTCATAGGTCAACAAATCAGCAGCTGTGTATAATTCCTGAATCCGTTCAATACCTGGGATGTTATGATTGACAAACGAACAAAACAAAAACAAAATTTAATAATCCATTGAATATAATAACCTCTGGCTAACTGTGTCACATCCCAGCCCAGTTTAGCATGATTTAAAGCGTTCGCGCGCACACACACACACGCACCTACACACACACACACACACGCACTGAATATTTCTCAACTCCCTGAAGTGGCATTAATTGAATCACATGAAGACACCAACATACCGACCACCTGTTATGATAATACTTATGTAATAACACACAATCAGCTGAAACTTATCACATTGAACACGATCACTTCAATAATTCAGTTTTGTCACTTAATCACTTAATATTTGTTTGTTTGTCTTTTTAAAATTTTGACACATTATCCACAAAAAGAAGTAAATAACAAATAAACTGACATTCCTATGTGGCACTGACTATATTATATATATATATATATATATATATACTCTCTCTCACACACACACACACACACACACTAAAGTAAACTTATCTTTATGGATATAACATATTTGATGATAAACTCAATCGATGCTCTTCAGCCGGACAAAGGAGAACAATCATGACACAATAAAGCGGATGTTCTACTCATCCCGGATGAAGCAGACGTCACACGAGATGAACATCGCTGCATGAGCATAATATTTGATGACGTAGAGATGTCGCCTATAAACATAACAATCAATATCGACTGCAGACATTTTCACTAACCTGAGAATTTTACTAAAACCCTGCGACCATTTTGGAAGGCTTCTCTATCAGCAAATAAACGACATTATACTCACGAAGCTCGTCACGGCGGCAAGCTTCCGGCTATCCAGAAGAAAGCGGGCTAACTGAGACGACTGCCAGTTTACAGTAAATTTGATATTTACCGGGAGTTACCGATTAGAGAGAAGGATGGCGGCAGAAATCGATTGCTTGATAATTCGCTAATTTTCATCGGTGCGAGTTCGCCGACGAATATCCAAAATTCGCCCTTCTAAAAGCCCCCATTCACACTTACCCACACAACAAATCATGCACTGAGTGACCCCTTGAGGTAGCCATGTTTTATTAGACTGCTGATGACCTATGACCCTATAGCTAGATTTCCATATTGATCAGTTCGTGTATGTATATTTATATATAGCATGGTTATTTATGTAACAGGTCGACCCGATTTAGTGATAAATGAAATCAACTCTCCTGACCAATACACAAAATAAACACAGATAAGATATGAACGAAAGAAAGAAAGAAAGACAACAACCCGAAAAAAGCCCTGGATATACAAAAACTAGCTGATGGTAACAGATAATCATCTATATACAATGGGTAATCAGACATGGCCAACTGTTATCAACCTGAAATACAAATAAATGAATTTTAAACAAAAAATCTCTCAGTATTTCTGCGATAACTACAGACTCCATAACAGTCTTTTGTTATAGATAATGTACACACTGTGAAGAGAACTGATTGAACAACTAGTCAAATGGTATCAGTTATGATATATATATATATATATATATATATATATATATAGTTTACCTACAAACAATGGAAACCAATGATGATATATCGATGAAGGTGTGTCAATCATTAGTGACACATACAAAGATAATTATTTGTCTTGTTATATTTCACATGCTGCTTTACAAATGTGATAAGATTTGGATATAGGCTCAGAAATACTTCTATTATACTAACAAAATATTATTTCTACTCTATATGTGTTTCAGGATTAATACACAATTTACATATGCATTAGTCATATATATATATATATATATATATATATATATATGCATAAATAGCAGTATATATACTGTATATAACACATAAGGGCATCAAAATATACAATATTTACATAAATTGGCTGTTACAAATTTCTAAACATTGTAATATTTCATATTACTTGAATTGACCCTGTTGTCTGATGTATATAACAGTTATTATGTACAAAACAGAACAAGTAAAACATCAAGTGTCTATTACTGCTGTACAAATAGGCAGTTGTGCCTATATGTACACAGTAGTACAAGAAGGTAGAAATTACATGTTTCATGTACATACACAACATGTATATACATACACAGGTATACCGGTTAGTGTTCCCAGTTAGTGTTCAACACTGTACCCAACCATAACACGATCAACACCAGCTCTTCCTACAGTTAATGGCACTGTTCATTCATATATATATATATATATATATATATATGGCAAATATCAGGTGGTGTTAAACACGTTAGATGTGTACATACGACAACACAGTTATGCAACAATAGAGATTGGTTGTATCACATGACACTACAAGAACATCATCATCATCATTATCATCATCATCCTGATGGCAGAAACAAACTTTAGTGTAAACACACAACAACATAATTTTCATCACTATTTGAAGCACATACAGAAAAGCTAGATTAGATTTAGACACAAAGGTTTCCTTATTATGTGTGTGTAGATGATTAAGTGTACAAGGTTTGACAGAATATAACACTGACAAGACTGATGATGTTCTCACACACACACACACACACACACAGAGAGCGAGAGAGAGAGAAATGCCACAATACAGCTCTCTAATGGCTTTTAGCCATAGTAAATAATTGTCTGCCAAAAGTAATTTTAAAAGGGGCCCTTTAAGAGCAATCTCCAAAAGTTGATACATTTCTTTATAGAACTTTTCTCACCAGTTATTGAGACAACTTGATTAAAATATGAAGAAGACCTGATAATCATACATAGTGCCTGTGAAAATAAATATTGTATATGTCTGCGTGTGCGCGAGCGCGCTCATATATGTTAATGGATAACATGACAATTGCTTAATGTTCTAGCAGACAGTGAGGTAATAACTAACTCCAAATGTCCATTCGCATAAAGATTCTCAAACTTTCTTTAGATCAGTACGATAAGGTAATGTCAGTTTGATCAAAATAACACAAGTTTGGTATTCGTAGGAACAGAACAAATGTCGAGGAGACACGAGGTAAGATTAACAGGTCTTCTATCTGGAGTAAAGAAAATGGATGTGCTACTTATCTGTTTACTGTCATAAACAAGAGATTACATCTCACAATATACAATGCCCCCCCCCTTTTCAACAGTTGGCATAAAAACTGGTAAAGAGGGTTTTTTTTTTATAAAGTGAATCAAATCCAACTTTCAGATATGGTGCCATTGATTTGCCAACATATGGAAGATTTATCCCTTTAGAGATGTTGAACCTTGTCCTTCTTTTTATGGCCATATCACATTATTGGAGACCATTTGGCGGTGGTCACGCTGAATTGAGTGTAGTATTTAGAAAATATCACATTGTTTAGACATCTCTGCATCACTAATGATGTTTTACATCCCACTTGTAGCACAGAGAGGGAGAGAGGGAGAAAAAACTCACCCAAAGACACTAACACTGACAGATTACGGCACACACACACACACAGACATAGACGCAGACATACACACATCCAGCAACATCCTCACTGGATGTCAATGATTAGTATCACGACATCTCATGTTACATCTCATTCATCTCAGCTATCACTTGTATGATTATCTGTTGCAAAATAATGAAAGCATTATTATTAACTATCTCTGATGGCAACATACCAAATATTCTAACAAAAAAACATACAAAACAAACACAGCACTGACTGACAAAGGATTACTGATAACCTTATCATCTATAACAATGGCATGTTGACAAGAAGATATAAATATATATATATATATATATATATATATATATATATATGACATATATTATTAAATGTATACATATTATATATGGAAAAGATTAATAAACGTTAGGAACACAACTTAAAATGCATTAACATTATCCGCAAAAGTGTCAAATTAACAAACAACAAATTCAGCTTAGAGCGAATATATATATTTCTTTTTGAGTCCAAACTGACAGCACCTTATATTGTGGGCACGTAAGACGATTGGTTTGTTTAACCTCGAGACCAATCACACGGGGAACATATGGCAGAGGGACGCAACTCCCTGATGAATAACACCCTACAAGTGCAGGCACGAGCCAGGTTCGAACCCACAAACTGGAGCTTTGCAGCACAGTGCACAACCTTTAGGGAAAAAAACGGTGACATATTTATAATAAAAAATAGCATACAATGCAATTAAAAATTGTCTTTCAGACGAAACAGTATATTGTGCATTTTAAATGCATATAAAATGTCAAACATCTTAGAAGACCAATGTATAGTGAATTCTCCTATGAAGGACAATATATATATATATATATATATATATATATATATATATATATATATATAAACACAGACAGTTAACTCACTAACATAATCATACATTGCTATGTCTATATCAGATAGATGTAAGACAAAATTACAGATGACCAGCCTAAGGCCTGTCTGTGGTCATCTTTTTCAACAAGCTTCATACAACACAGTGATCATTTATACATAACCATCCTATGTCAACAGATCAGATGATGATGATGAACCCTGGGGGTATGTCACTGTGATGATGCACAGACACAACGAGGACGACACAATTACATCATCATCAACAACAACAACACAGAGAGAGCAACACAGACACAGAAGGATAGACAGACATACAGACAGACATTTTAATTAGTGCACACTTAGTGTAACATCTGTATATACTAGCGCAGCATGGTTAGCACTGGTTTAGGGCTAAGGGATAACAGAACGGAAACAGAACAGACCTGGTCTCGTGTCTGAACTGCAATAAACACCGGTTATAGACAAAAAGACGTAAAATGTATTCTTTAAAACACACACACAAACATATACATTCTGATGTAAGATGATTCAATGTAAAGTTTAACAGAGAAAACCCCACAACATGACTATCGATTCTGTTTATCACAGAGAGGAACACCGGGCCCCATAAAGACAATGGCACATACAGCACACGGCTCACACAGAAGGCAATTCCAAAATGATACTCTCTCCAAACAAAGAAGAAGTTGAGTGTTTGACCATTAACTGTGGTACACAGATTGATGAATGTTCATATATCTATATATCTATCTATCTATATATATATATATATATATATATATATATATATATACAATACGTACCCTATCAGCCATTTAGAGGTAACTACGTTATGTAAAAACGTATAGCAGCTTGAAAATATTATACTTGAACAGAAAGGAAACCGTTCTTCGGTGGCAATAGTATAGAGAGAGATAGAGAGAGAGAACGCACGGCATACGACGGTCGGACACAGGTCAACCGACGGGCTCGAATAGGTACTGTCCACGCTCTCTACATGGTACAAACTTAACATTAATCAACGTCCATAATTTGTACTTGAAAATATCGGGCACTCCTTGGTACTTGGACCACACACATACGCACACACACACTAGTACGAGCAGTCCAGCCGGAAGAACCCGTGATTGCCTACATATGCCGTGGTTACCTATGACAACAAACCAATCAGAGATTATCTATTGTTATATAATGAGCTAGATGCTGTTCTGGCCAGGTGTTGTAGAGCGGTGGCCACGTCTCTGTCAGACAACTCGGCTCCGGGAGTCAGATACGGATTGGCGACTGGCATCGATCCGGACGTGTACGGCGGCGTATGGATGGATGGGGGTAGATACGACGGCGGTATCATGCCGTGCATGCTCGGCCTGAAGCTGGCCGGATTGGTCAGCGTCCCCTGGTGGCCGGCCGTCGGCAGATAGGCTGACGTCGGGGAGAATCCGTCGTCGGGTGGCGAACGCGAGTACGGGGCGGCGTGACTCGGCGGGCGGCCGTATTCCAGATTCTCCTGACCGCTCGGATGGCCGAACGGCTCCCGAGTCGAGAAAGCGCTGTCCGAGTTGGATCGCCTCAACGAGCCACCGACCGAGTTGTCGGCTCGCGATGTCTCTCTCACCGTCATGTCCTTCGGCAAGGCGCTGTCGTTGTTGACCCTCTGATTGTAGGGGGCGTTCTCGTCGCCGTTTCGGCTGCCGGAGAAGGCGTCGCTCGAGCGGGAGATTGGTCGTGGCTGTGACGTGGCCAGCTTGTCGAGGGCTGACGTCAGCAGCGGATGTGGCTGACGCTGGAGCGGCGTGCTAGGACTAGACGATGTTGACGCCTGCGGAGAGCCGACAGTCGACGGGACGCCGGCTTGGTATTCAGCAAGAGACATCGGCTGCGGAGGTGGACTGCGCAGCGCATCTCGATGAAGTGGACTGAACTTCAGCCCTTCGCCCCTCCCATGTACGTCCAGATCGGGTGGCTTGTTTTCCTGACTGTAGGCGGCCCCACCGGCGGCACCGATCGACTCCAATCCGGGGCCACGCTGCGGGGACGTGACGGCCCGTTGGGGTTGCTGCATCTGCCTGCCGACGTCGCGAGGCGCGTTGAAGTCCCCGGAAGTGCCTTCCCCGAGCTCGCGCTGGCCAGCTATCGTCATCGCTAAGCCGAGATTTACCGTGGACAGCGTGGCCGAGGCTTGGCCGGGCGGGATTGGCTTTTCGGTGCCGATCTTCAGCTTCTTCTTTAGAACCACCAACTCGGCGGCGTGGTCGTCGTCGAGCTTCATCTCCATGTGCCTCAGCAGGTAGGATTCCTTGGTGAAGACCTTCCGGCAAACGGGACACGACCAGAGCTGTTGTCTAAGGCTGGGATCGCTCTCCGGATGCGTGGCCAGGTGTTTCAGATAGCCGGTCTCGTGGCTGTACCTCTTGTGGCAGATCTGGCAGTGGAAGGGCTTCTCGCGGCGCCGCGGCTCGTGGTGGCCGATGAAGTCCGACAGGGGGCGCCCTCCGGAAAAGACGCGCCAGTACTCGGGATGGTACTTATGGATGTGTTTGAAGAACTTCTCCTCGTCCGAGCAGTGCTTCTCGCAAACCTGGCAGATCAGATCGTGGGGCCTCGCTAAAGATGAATGTAACTGAATGGGGGGAGGAGATAGAAATAAAGAGTCGTTTAGTATATTATTTATGATATTATTATTAAATATGATAAATGATCTCCGGATATGAATAACGTTATGGTGACTGATTGATTGAATGATTGCGTGGCAGTTGAGCTTAATGTCCAAATTTATGTCCTAATTAAAAATCAGCACGCACGCACACACACACACGCACGCACGCACGCACGCACACACACACACAGAGCGAGAGAGATGGAATACATATTTTAAGAAAAACAGACCAATTACTATTCTAACATAGGAAGAGTCAAGTTTGTATATTATTATTGCTGTCATCATCATCATTATCATTATTATTATTATTATCATCATCATCAACATAAAAAATAAAAAAATGTATTGAAAAGAATGCAAACATTCATTCAAACACACGCGCGCGCGCACGCACACACACAACAACAACAACCAATGTGCTAGGTTTTCTCTCATATCCGATAATGATCAAAGTGACGTTTTCTCACGTCACTGAAACAGTAAATGAACACGGATAAAATCCGGAATGGCTCCAGAAGGCTTCTCCCACCAGGATGATGACGATGATGATAACATACCGGAGAGGATGACGGACTAACTTCCACGCTATTGTTACAAAGATCCGGATCCCAGAACACGCATATGGCCGACTTTCATGCTTCCCGATCTTGTGAGAAGACTCGTTCATTAACAATGGCGTATTCTTTTGAAACCGGATCAGACAGAGATAGATTGCTCAAAGGACGCATCAAAAATAGATCGCTCCAGATTTCTACCGGATGGGCTCCCGCCACAACACCCCCCTCCCCCCGCTCCCATCTCGGGGTTAGGATGGAGAAGATGTTAGCGAGTAGTAAGTCTCGGTAGATTGAAGTTTGTTCAAAGAGATGGTTCATTAAAAGACTCGAAATGTGGCCGAGTTTAGTAATATGAGTAAATGGATGGTGTCTACACCTGGTGACAAACATCCGGATATCCTACAGGAAGTCACACACACACACACACACACACACACACGCACATATCCGGTCTAATCACTGGTACGGTTTACAAGCTTAGAAACAAACAAGTTATGTATTACGACCACCTACACGTGAGTACACGGACTTCACGCTGATTGGAGGAAATCTTTCTAACGTCAGGATTAACGCGCAACCGATATAAAACATCCAAATCACATCTTCAAAAACTCCTCATTCCGGACACGTATTCAAAAGCTAACAAGACGTTGTTCATGGAACCTTTGTTCATCATCATCATCATCATCATCTTCGTGGCCACCATCATAAATTTTTACCCTGAAAACGAACTACTCCAAATTTGTCCATTTGACCTTGATACAATCATTATTATCGTTATTGTCCACTTTTCATTACAAACTGATGACAGAAATACAAACAATGTCACTTTCAGTGATCTATTGGGGGGCGGGGGGGATTCCATCACCCAGTTTTCGCTAACAATACGGACATTTGTACTTCAAATAAATATTACTTAAATATTGGCTGCGACAAACATTAGTAATGGTTATGTATCCTGCTGATTGTGTAGATATTTTGAATGAAATAAAAAATCGTGGCAAATCTAATATAACCTACCCCCCCCCCTCCCCAATGTGATCGTGGCCCGTCTTTGTGTAGTACAGTAGTTTCCAAAAAGAGAGACCAAAACAGGGTCGACGTGGAGGGGGCCATCTTCCTTCCATATATCCTATATAGGCTTTTTGGCTTGTGCTATATGCAACGCAAATGCGTTTCTCATCACTTTATTATAATCTTTCAAAATTCAATGAAAAACCAGTATTACTTTTCTAGTAATAAATTCGGATTGTTCAACGAAAACGACGATTATTAAAGTTATATATATGACTGGACCACATCAAAGAACATTTGATATTTCAATATATTCGTAATATATTCTTGAATCATAACAAGGAAATATAACATCTTAATGTTTATTTCTTTATACTGTTGTGCCCATAATATATATATATATATATATATATATATATATATATATATATATATATATAGTGACATACAATGCATATTTAGTGACCACATAATATAAAGTATTTGGTCAAAAGCTTCAATAGATATATGTGTGTGTGTGTGTGTGTGTGTGTGTGTGTGTGTGTGTGTGTGTGTTTATGTGTGTATATGTGTGTGTACGTGTGTGGACACACGACAATATATGTATGTATACATGTATATATGCAGGTGTGTGTGTGTGTGTGTGTCTTTGTGTGTGCATGCATGTCTGTCTATGTCTGTCTATCTGCCCGTAGTGTGTGTGTGTGTGCGCGCGCGTGTGTGTGTAAATAAATCCACACACACAGACAGACATGTATATTTACATATATATGTATACTTAGAACAAAAAATCCTATGAAGCACCATATTACTATGTTATACCGAAAAAAAGCAAAACCTAATAGCAGCATGCCTTGATATAACACATATATTATAAAACATAATATAACACATATACTATAACATATATGAAAGAAGACATATCTATATAACAAATATCAAATATACATGTAAAATATTACTTATCGCAGATAGTATTCCAGAAGCTTGTGCACCAAGCAAAATTTTGATTATATACCAAAACCTTACAACATATGTATACTACAGCTCTATAATAAAGGGTATATCTGTATGGGTAGATACAAACGTGGATAGACAGCAAGAGTGATATATATATATATATATATATATATATACTGTAGATAGAGAAATAAATGAATAGACAGGCAGAGAGAGAGAGAGAGAGAGAGAGAGACAGAAAAGGGAGAGAAGTTCAAATTGTCTAATCTGTAATAAAGACATGAGATTACAAATGTATGGTATAACATTCAGTCAGCCAACATTATATTTGATAAATATCCTGAACATTTGACATTTTATTCTAATGAACACGTTATAGCAATTACTTGAAACAAATCTTTCACGTAGCACCAGTGTCTTCCTTTCTTCAGTGTGTGTGTGTGTGTGTGTGTGTGTGTGTGGTTCTGTGAGTGTGTGTGTACATATATTGGTAGACGTGTGCAAATGTTTGTATGTACGTGTGTCTGTGTGCGTGCATGCTCAGATGCGCGTGTGTAAATGTTCTGACTGTCATAAGCATTCCAGATATTTTCAGACATCCCCCCCCCCAATCATTTAACATACACCAATAATTTCACCAATACAGTTATCTATAAATAACTCCACAGATCTGGCCTATATCTATATAACAATATCACAAATAATCACATAATTTACTACAGATCTAAAGTCCGCAGGATAATAATCTGATTGTTACACAACAGAAGCTCTGTACTAACAAGCTGTACAGCATGTCAATGGCATAAAGCTGTACAGCAAAAATAAACATAACAACATGGCTAATATTTATACAGGAGTAAGCTACACAATGAAGAATGACACAGAGTGATGTGTTTTATATATATATATAGATATATATATATATATATTTAAAGTTTTAATGCAAACCTACCGGAAAGATGTTCAAACTGGAGATACTAAGAACTAGTTTTTAAGCATATTACCACAAAAACAGTGATGCCAATGCCCCTTTTTTATGTACAATTTGACAAAAATGTCCCCAACAGTGGCAGGTTTGCTACCTCTTCATTGCACGACAATTCGACCAGAATGAGCCCAAACATTAAGACAACCGACTCGACACTGATCGCTTCACTTAAGCGGCAACGACTCGATAACAACAGTCGGATGTGGCACATTGAAATATCAGACAGGTCGATAACGATGATGATGATGATGATTAAAACATATTTTAAATGGACAGATACCGACGGAGATATTCGTAAAGAAGAAATAACCAAAGCAAAACTTGGAATGAATTCAAAGCAATATTCCTATTGATAACGTAGACCTCGTACTCGTTTAGAATTAGTTGATAATGACTTAAGTGAATTATGGGATTGAATTTCCAGGAAAAAGGCCAACGGGGGAAGATTTCTGATGCGTACTATAATAAAAATAAGACGAGGAACAACATTACATTATTAAATCTGACTAGCTAATTCCATCTCTAAAATAATTTGTTTTTAACCAGAGTAACAACACTATATACCAATAAATGAATTGATGCAATCAAACGATCAATAATCAATTAATAATGATAGTGACAATAATAATAATAATAATAATAATAATAATAATAATAAGGATAATAATAACAATGATAATAGTAATAGAATAATAATATTACAACAAAACAACGCTGACATGAAAATAAATGATTAGAATTTGAATACAATAATTATTAACAGAAATAATTATCGACACAACTAACGAAGAACAAGAAACATAACCCTGGAATGACTAAAAGGTCATCGCTGTATGCTGGTACTATCTACCCTGTAATCTGGATCAATCATTTGCTGGAAGATTAAGTTATAAAATGTGGAAAGTTTATGATATACGAATAAGAAAATGGATCACTCTGTCTAAGGGAGATCTATTAGTGAATTGACTTCACTGATGTGTATCAAATATGATATCCACACACACACACACACACACACACACACACACACACACAGTACGCATGCACACATACACATGTGCACATACACACACACACACATTGACAGCAGGATAAAGCTTATTAAATGCATCTGTCACTTAAGCTGTATATCAGGATTGACATAATGATATGTATAGCTACTTAAATATTTTTCTCTACCTATGCATTGTAGTTTGTGGGTGTGTGCATGTGTGTGTATGTGTGTGCGTTGAGGGTGATATAACAAAATAAAAAGGCAAGCTACGTTGTATATGTAGAAGGAACAATTCCAAATAAAATATATCAATAAAATAATATAATTGAAAACAATATACTTGAAAATAAATGCCTCATGATAAAATGCACAATATTTTATGGTGTAGTTCTTGGTAACTTCAGACAAGAGTCTATACGAGATAACTAATATATATATATATATATATATATATATATATATATATTCCCTGTAAATCAGAGGCGACACTCTACATACAGGTATAAATGTCTACAAGCATGCCTAATAACATTTCATTTGCAATTTATAGAAACAAAACCCAGTAAATAACAAAACGTCATCTGTTTGAAGTGAACAAATGGTAGACCATTATGACAAAAGCAGTCACGTCAACGTTATGACTAACACAACACCATTAACTATATTAAATTCTGCCTGATATGGCGACGATTGCAGGATTGCAGCCACACAGCTTTCTGCTGACACAGCAATGATCGCTGGAAACAAACGGGCAACTGGCCGTATATGATATACGAAATAATCTAATTTGGTGTTTAAACCGTTTATCCGTCATATCATTATGACGGTGATGAGTCAAAGAAAGAAACGACAATTTTTTTAGCCAAACCGATCCTTCGAATCACAGATCTCGTTGGCACTTAATGCCGTTTATATGCACGCTTGCGCATGGTTGGAAGAACACAAAACAAAGGGTACATTCTCCTAGTGGCTGGCCAAACCCAAAAAAAATGGAATAAAAAACCCCAGAACCTGGCGGATTCGGAGCTCTTCAGAACAAACTGAGATACAATATTTCAGCAAGATCAGTAAACATTTACCAACGGCACAGACGATTGGAGAGAGCAACATTACAACATTCAGATCAGTAAACATCTCCAGTCAGCTGAGGCCGTACGGACAGACAGACAGACAGTAGGTGGCAGCACTTTGTTCTCTTTAAGGATTACATTAGCGGTCTAAGTTTGTTATTATCCTGCTGCTCAATACTATCGACGATGACGAACAAATATAACCAGACACCTGTCAATCGTTGCTCTTTAAATAGCCCGCATCGAGTACACACACGCATGCGCAACACACACACACACACACACACACACACACACACATTACATAAACCGACTGCAAAGCTAAACACACTTGACAGTCTAAAACATTAATATAATCTATACCAGGCTATATATATATATATATATATATATATATATATAATGGATTGATAAACAAATTTTAATATCTTTAAACTTAAGGTATCCCTTACCTTAGCCATCAGTTATTATAATAAACAGACAAACAACATATCAGCGTGTCTCATCAGGATTATCAGTCTTACTCATAACTAGATTTGATATTAGACTGTTTGTTAATAACCTGATGAATCACCTTGTGGTTTTGGGCAGGTGTATGAACCGATAGAGCGGCTGACCGCATACCTCTAGGATCAGGGTTCAAATACTCGCTGCAGCATGTTTCATCTATTAAATTTCACCTGATTATCTATTATCTTGACAAAATGGCCGCAAAACAACACCAACATCTATAGTTCCAACAACAAATCAATTTAGTGTATTAGTCTTATTGTTAGAGATTATAATGGAATATCATATAATCCTTCTGGATTATTCTGTTGTTTCATCGTCTATTTTAGTCTCTTGCTTAGTCTGAAAACGTATATATATATATATATATATATATATATATATATATATATATATTTTGGCTGAGGGACCATTGGCTAGGGATGATCAGCCCCAGTCTTTTAGTATTTTCAGGCAAAGCAAACACCCTACAGACACATGTGACACTGGGATTCGATCCCATCACCTAGAAACCTGTAGTACAGTACAGTATTAATGCAGCACACCATAGACGTTATGCCCTTAACAAAACACCCCCAACAATGGTGTGACGTCAAGCGACTAAAATGACGTCACCGTAATCCGGTTTAACAACGAAACGCCACATAAGAATCACAAGCGATAATGGAAGAACAACTCAAACAAACAGCTTTTATAACTTCAAATGGATATATATCTAATATATATATATATATATATATATATATATATATATATATATTAGATCAGTTCCGTTCCGTGTCAGTTGGATGACGAACTGACGGGCGGGTGTAAGAGACCGCCCGTCAGTCGTGTTCCTGGTGTGACGTCACGGCGTCATCGGCTTCTCCATATAGAGCACGGGGTTCAGTGGCGGCACCTGTGTCGGGAAGCTATAGAGCTTATCGGATGATAGCTTTAGTAGATTCAGATCCTTCTTACTCAACTCGACGAGTCTACCACCGCTCCTCAACATCGACTGATCCGGGATCGGGTGTCGCGTGGCCCGAAGGACATCCACCTCACGCGAAGGTTGACGCTCTTCTGGAGGCTGCCGAGCGTGGTAGATGTGCGAAGACTGTTCGGGATCCGGACTACGTACGGGGGAACATTCGGGCACGTTCTCTCGTTCCTCGTCGTCGTCGCGGTCGCGGTGGTCCGGGGATGCGCCGCCGGCGGACTCGCCGAGCGCCGGATCCAGGATCTCCTGCTTGATGCCGTCGACCAGCTGGGCACCGTTCTCTTCCGCCTTGCCGAGGTTCGGGCCGGCGGCGGCCTGGATCACGTTGCTGGCGGCGAGCGCTCCCAGCACGCAGAGGTCGAAGCCGGGATAGGAGAAGGGCACCGGCGGCGACGACAGGGCGTTATGGATATAACCACAACCGCTCACCACCGAGCCGGTACTAACCGGGGCTAGAGGCTGGGCGTTAGGTGTTACTCTATTGCTTGAGCTGACCAGCGCCATTCTTGGCTTTAAAACATGAACCTGGCAAAAAGACACCAAGAAAACACCAGCAACGGTTAGTTCGGAAAAACAGAACAAAATCTGTTACGTTTTGTTTTTGTTTCTCTTTTTTTTTTTGCTTCTCATTTAGTTTTTTGGTTGTTGTTTACACAATCAAAATTTGATTATTTTTTTACTTTCAGCGATCGATCTACGAGAGACATATCATAGACATGCTGGCAGGGACTGAGAGGTTAATGCTGGTGATGATTTTAGCGTGACAACGATTCGGTTTATTAGCAACAACAACAAAAAAGAGGAAACGATAAACAAAATCGCCTTCCTGGAAGGAGTAGAGAAGCCGAAATCCCTGCCAAGCGAATTTTTTGTTGTTGTTAAAAGGAAAGAACCTACGCCGAATGGTAAGGAATTTGCGTGAAAAGGTAAAAAATAAAGCTGCCACCCAAAGTTGGCAGTTACGCTGGCCAGCTCGAGAAAAATACTGAAGACGAGACCCAAGCGAGGGTAACAACATTAACCCGCAGCCTCCTGCCCTAAACACATCAATTTGTATACATATATGTAGATATATATTTATATGTACAACAGTACGACGAATTGTTAAAAGACATTGTTTAACGCACAAGATAACACAAACAAAACGTGAAACACATCTAGAACATATTCATCCATTCAGAAATTGTTATATACTCTTAATAAACACACCCAGATCATTAAAACTACATGGATCTCTGGCAGTTTATAGGTGACATGATGAGTGTCTGCGGTCTGTCTAAATACCGACTTAAATCTTACACTATAAGATTATTTCTTCGTGTAACGTGTTTATGTCCTGGTGTGGAGGGAGTATTTCGTGTCGTGTGTAGTCTACTCTGTCCACCAAAATCAATATTGGGAATGTGTATGTGTATGTATGCGCGCGCGCGCGCGCGCGTGCGTGTGTGTGAATCAGCGACGAAAGAAGAGGTACTGGTATAGAAAAACACAATTTGTGATTACAACATAGCAACGATTCGTTAGGAGAGTAAATCGAGTATCTGTCATACTAAGAACCCCCCCCCCCTCTCTCTCTCCCTCTCCCTATCTCTATGTTCATTCAGATAACCTATAAAGTACTAATGTTCAATATATGTTATAATATTACTCTGCTAAAACAGAAGAGAACAACACTGAAATTAGCCAACAAAAGTGACAAATAAAAACCCCACTAAGTACTTTACATGCTATCAATCAATGTCTAACACTTCTTATTAGTTAAATTAGTGAAGCTGTCAGACACTTTTAAATTAGACCATTTTTTACGAGCCAATACTAGTTTAAACCTCTGCTAATTCCTAATCTAATTATTTATTTATAGTGCACCTATTTTTTTTTCTTCTGTTGTTTTTTTAATAAAGATTTGGTGGAGCATAGCGTAGTTAATCGACTAATGGCCAAAGATGAAGTGAGCTGGACACAACTCACACATACCTTGTTTACGTGAATTTTTTTACAACTGGGTTCTACAATTACGCTCACACGCACGTGAGTGTGTCAGTGTATGTGTGTGCGCGCACATACACACCCACACACCCAAACACACGCATGCATGGAAGCAAGTACGTATGCATGAATGCTCATACATATACACATGCATACACACTTATTAATGCAAATAGGTTTTCACATTGACCAAATCTTCGAGTACAAGTGCTGCTATATTTGTGCGTGGTGACGGACACACACACACACGGGTCTGTGTGTGTGTTTTAGCTGTGTATAATAAGACACGGGCACAGAGAATCTCGAACCGTGAATTAAAACTCTGGACGTTTCTTCAGGGGACTGAATCCAGAGTGACGACTTTTCTTGTTGAGACATGTGTAACGTCTCACCCCCCCACGCGTGTGTGTGTGTGTTGTGCCTAAAAATTTAAGCTGACTGATGCAGGTGCACTTTCCTAAAACTAATTATGAAGTCGTCCAGTCTAAGTTCCTGCCCCAAAATAAATTTTACAATTCAAGTCGGAAGTCGGAAGTTGCTTCCTTCTGACAATACCTGCCGATGATCACATAATTAACATCAATATCTATTAAAATAATTCGCCAAAAAAAGAAGAAAGTAGAAGTTGCAACATTCAGCAGAGCTATTACAGTGCTGGCATACGTCTCTCTAATTGGAGTTCCGAGGTTGAAGTCTTAATACTGCTACCAAACGTTTCAGTAATCTACTTTCAATCTGCCTGTGTCGAAATCAATTTACTTGATCATAATATGTGGGTTTTTAATAGATTCATATGATAAGTTGTTTGGAAGAAGATTTCAGGATCGTAGAGAGTCGAGAGTAGTAGTACAGTAATCTGTGACCTTGACTAAGAAAACAATGTCAAACTAATTAAAGAAAGTAAAGGTATAAACAAACGAATAACTAAAGAAAGCTAACTTAAAGGTTATTCATAAGAAAATGGATAAATTGAAATGTGGCTATACCTATAATAATAATAATAATAATAATATAGAGGGCCGCCTCCGTGGTCTAGCGGTAGCGTGTTGGACCACAGATCACTACCACCCGTGTTCGAATCCCGGCGTAGGCATATCTGAAGGTTGTTTCGTCTTTGACTTAGTCTCATTACCTTTGGAGGTCGCTCGGCCCATTTAGCCTACCTTGTGCACAAAAGTGGCCGTAAAACATCAATCATCATCATCATCTATAATAATATAGATTTAATGAGCATTTCTGGATCAGCATACATTCAAAAGGAATGTCATCTCACACATCATCAACAAATGATGATGGGCCCTAAATATAGGAAATAAGAAGCCAAAGGCTACTTAGACAAATGAAAAGATAATAATCTGGCATTTTGTTTTTAACATTGATCACAACGCTGGTCTAAAGAACCCGGAAAAAAATGAAGGTTGAAGTCTCCTCCGGAAAAAAATCACTCGTAATCCTTTAATACTAGATTTTTACTGCCCATAATGGACAATGAAAAACATTAAACTAATGGTATAAGTTTAATGTTTTATAATTGAATTGATGCTGAATTATACATAACATTTTGTTCTTCTACTGAGTCTGTACAGCACTTTTAAGCAGACTTTTTATTATCAATTTGGTCGTATTATAATAATAATAATAATAATAATAAACACAGAGGCCAAGATTAGGTAATATGTATAAGAGGTTTGTGTGTGTTTTGTTTGATGACTCTAACCCATTGTCTTGAGTCATTATTATCTATGCTATCAGTCTGTGTTTAAGTCCATCAGTGTTTCAGTTCATCAATGGAGGAGGATCAACTGTTTCTAGATAGGAACATTTTCTGTGTCAGTTATTCCTTTTGTTCCAAAGTGGTAAAGATAATTAAGTTTTAGGTCAAATGGCGCTGAAACATCCTCCACGGAGAGCATTATTCAGATATCGCTTGTTGTCTGGTGTCTGAAAAGTCATAGAAAGCGTGTGTGCGTTTGTGTCTGTGAGGATTTTGAAGGTTTTCGTCAAAAACTTGCTGAATCGTCGACAAGACAGTCAAGAGAGATCTCCGCATATACAACAGGAAAAGCCAAAAACACCACACGCGCGCGCACGCAAACGCACGCATTCACACACACACACGCGCGCGCGCGCGCATTCACACACGCACACATCAACCATACATGTACTCATTATACGATTCAGCCTGGAGTTAATTAATTATAACCAAACAAAACCAAAGTAACAGGATATGACACCTTTTTCTCCTAATCCCTAATGATCTCAGTTCTAATAAATATAACTCATCTCACTGAGTCACTCCCAACTCACCTGAGTCATTACCATTCATTAAATCAGTTACAGAAATGTAACCAACGTATCAGTTTAGCTGTACGAGGATCACCGGAACCAGACGGTGGATAATAAGTGAATATGGCGTCCACCAACGGTAAAGCGTTACCATGACGACCAACCACTCCGTCTACTCTCCACCTGCAATGCATTTCCTTGAATCTCCCCCTCTCCCGCCGTCTCCATCCCGACCAACCCCCTCCCCCCGGCATTATGATCGTACGTCGTCGTATACTTACACAACATACCTTGGTTACGTGGTGATTGAGGCTGGCTTCCGTCGCAAATCTCCTATCACAGGTGCTACAGCTGTATGGCTTCTTGTCAGAGGCTGACGACCGAACGTCATGGTTCTTAAGGTGTTGTTGTAGATTGGCCAGCTGTGCAAACGCCTTACCACAGCTTTCTACTGTACACTTGTAGGGACGTTCACCTGTGTGTGTGTAAATTTTATATATGTATATATATATATATATATATATATATATATATATATATAAGCCAAAAGTCTCTCAACTGTCTAATATAGCTCTCTCAGAGTTTAGCTAAATTGTAATCAGTGCCATTAATTCAAGGATCCAGATACACCTTTGTCAGTGTCCATATCATTAACTCATTAATTCTAGTATCATTAGTGTTTCATATAAGATACCTATGTTATATTAAACTAAACATATTGTTAAATAAACCTGATTATTATTAATGAAAACTGTACTATATAAATATCAGTTTTATTGCTATTATTATTATTATTATTATTATTATTATTATTAGATCACTATATCTGATTGCAGATAATCATTCTCATCATAAATAGAACAAATAACTTCAGCAACAAGTGAATTGTCTATTTATATCTAGAGACATATTATCAAAACATCTAACATAACTATATATATATATATATATATATATATATATATACACAATACTATATATATATATATATATATATATATATATACACCCAGTTTCATTGGGTATCAAAACTCTATTGGTATTAAAACTCTATTGATAGAATAGTTTCTTTTGTTCAAAAAGGAATATTAATATTGGTGTTGGCCTGAATCGTGTTTTACGTTGATACAACAGCTGTTTTAATCTTATATTTTCTCTCTCTTATGCACGCACGGATGCACACACACACACACACACACACACACACATAGGGGGTGAAGTGTATCCAGGTAAGTATCTATGACTAGGAGAAATAACAAAACTAACATCACTGATCCAGAAGATAAATAATCCATTTGGATATCGAGTACAGTGATATATTTAACTTTGATAAATTAGCACGAAATCCAAAGGGAGATAGGTACCTAGAAAAATGGCCCAATTCTCATCAAACTCATAATATCTAATTACAAATGATAAGTCCATCACTATAATACATATTTAGTAAAGCTGTCTAAGCACAGTTCTCTTAGCTCATCATTTAGGTCAGGTGATAGTTTGTCATTACTCTGACCCATATTTGTTAAACATTAGCTTTTGTGTTTTCTTCTTTGCTAAACTTCGGTCTACTTTAGGTGCACATTTCATGTTTACTCCGTACTCCACCGCACACACATAACTGAAGTGGGGGTAGAACGGAGTGAGGAGGGGGGTGGGGGCAGATACTCCGATGTCGATTACAATGGGCTGGGTGCTCACGAAAATAACTGTTTGTACTCACCTAGTGACTGCCGATCAAGATAAACTCATGTAGGCTGGGTTGGATGGGTAAAATATCGGGATAATATATCTATCACATGTATCTAGGGTATGGCTTCGCATCAGTAGTATCAAGGTAGGTATAGGTATTAGCTTAACACATGCACGCTTTGGCGTGTATTTACACAACTACACCTACCCATATCCATACAACCTCAAGTACTGGTGACACAGTCCATACTCTTGGTTCAAACCCAGATGAATCATCAAATGGATGTGTTAATGATTTGGATTTGTGATATTCTCTACAACCGTGCCTCCACACACACACGCGCGCGCGCACACACACACGCACGCACGCACGCACGCACACACACGCAAACACGCAATCATGCAGACATATACCTGTATGTATACGCTGGTGTTGCTGTACATGACTAAGCTGTTTAAACGTTTTGTCACAGTACTGACAGTGGAACTTGCGGATGTTTGTGTGTACCAACGAATGCTGAGCCAGCTGCTGGGAGGTTGGGAACGACTTAAAGCACTTTGGACACTTGTGACCCTTCTCTTCCATGCCGTGTACGTCCTTAGAGTGTCTCGTCATGTCAGATTTGTTGTGAAATTCCTGCCGAGGAAAAAAGTTGAATTGCTTAGAACAATCACGTCACGCGTGCAAGTAAAGCCTCAATAAATAAAGAAGCAATATTGCTTTAATAAAAAAACAACAACAACAACTAAATACCAACAACAATAAATAAATCATATTCCCGAATACAAGGTACACAATCTAGTAAAAAAATATTACCCAGATTACTCAAACCATTTACCAACAGCACATTTTTAGACACAGCATTTAATCAGGATTTTGTATGTTGTACATTCTATTTTTGTGCATTTGATTTCTAACCGACTCTGAGCTCCTTTGTGTACACCAACTTGTTTTATGCTTGTGGTAAAGGTCAAAAATAATTAGAGAAATTAATTAAGCGTCCTTTACATTTAAATGATTAAAGGGTCCCATGCGTTGCCTAGTTTCTGTTCTGTTTAAAGTAGCATGTAAACACATTACCCAACGCACCACCAAATAGTATGCCACAACCATTCACGAGAGGGCAGCACTGCAAATAGTCTAACGTTACATAACGTTATATAACTGCTGGCATGCCACTAGGTGTCACCACCGGGGTACAATAATCCGAGTGAGGGAGAGTGTGAGCTGTGGGACGCCACGAATAGGTCAACAACCCACAGCCTTCTGCGGCAAGCGAAGCATAACCAATGGCTCTGACTGTGCTTGTTATTCTAAGAGCCGACGATGAAAAAGCAACTTCGCAGCCCAAACACCAAACTCCACATGGCTTCATTCTGGCCAAAGACTATAGTGCGCGTGCGCTCTCTTTAAAAACGGGCAGCTGTGGATGGCCATTCGGGACATAATTACGTATATAAGGGGTGCACTTTATGATGCGCGCATCTAAATATTTAATGGCACATCACAAAAATGGTAATTTAAGCTATGTGACATTATTATAAACAAGAAAAATGACCGCCATCAAAACGGTGTGCCACTATATTCTTTAAGCTAGGCTCATGGCAAAGAGGAACATTTATATCATGTCAAATAATGGTTTATACCATAATTTATACCCGCACATTAAACAATTATACAGTCATGTGTGTGTGTGTAATTTATGGCTTCATATTAGCTGAACAAAAAGCTACAGTTATTGGGCAAAAATACATCAAGGTATAATTGAATGAACACAAGCGGGCATTACTATATTACACGTGTCTGAACTGTACATTTTGACCCGGATGGCCAACTGTATTTTGTTAGCATCGCGCCAATTTCGAAAAACACTTTAAACTTGCCAGATCGTACCTTCAGCACTTACGGAATCTGTGCATTACCCCCTTTCTCTCAGTGTGTGTGTGTGTGCGTGATGGTGTTGATACATCTGCAACTCGGTGCACATACTGGTACACGCGACTAAGGCTCGACAAACAGAAGGCGACAGATAAGTGATCTAATTCTATTGCCTTATCAATGACTAAACCAATAAGTTGGGGGGGGGGAGGGCCGGACGGCTGTAG
Source organism: Paralvinella palmiformis (assembly GCA_025642065.1). Lineage (NCBI taxonomy): Eukaryota > Metazoa > Annelida > Polychaeta > Terebellida > Alvinellidae > Paralvinella > Paralvinella palmiformis. The sequence goes on from JAODUP010000172.1 coordinate 64,596, forward strand.
CTCGGATTACTTAAGTCGATGAGTTACGATTCTCTGGGCCAGTGCAGGCTTTTAACACATGCACCCACGTACACACAGCGAGTGCTTAAATCGAACGTTACAGCGCCAGCTTGACTTGTTCGAATTAATCATATGGTAATAACCTGTAGCGTATATATGTAGGTGAAAGAAAAAGTACACGAGTTTAACACAAGTGCGTCTAGCCTGTTCAATATAAGTTCACACACACACAGAGAGAGAGAGGGGGGGGGGGCAGACAGACAGAGGGAGAGAGAGAGATTTCATAACGCCTACGTTAAAACAATCAATACTAATTTACTGCACGTGCACCACTTTGCGTGTAGATGACATTAGGTGCTCTACCTGACAGTATATCCTGTAACATAACCCCCCCCCACCCCACCCAGTATACTGTCCGGGTTTAAGTAGCTCCTAAAAGGACCATAGTACCGTAACTTTTTTTGGTACCGATGATTCGATAAGTCGTAAAATTTTAAATCTATAGAGATGTCGACCCCGAGAACATTTGATAAAACCAGATTAGGTGTACATAGAAATACCTGTACTAATTAGAGGAAATATTAATTGTTAATACTACGGTTATGGTAATAAAACACAGTAGTTAATTTTTTGTGTGTGTGTGTGTGTGTGTGTCCGGTGAGTGAGTGGGTGAGTGAGTGGGTGAGTGAGTGAATGGGGTTTATCGACCCCCCCCACACACACACACAGTATAATGATCCAGGGTTGGGGCTACCCTATCACTAACTACTCATAAAGACAATACACTATCTACTCAATAAGAACCTTATCAAAGAACATTGGACATAAAATAACTCGACAATCGTTAATGTCTCATCTTAACACGGACATACTCAAACACGTAATATTACACATACTGATAAGTGATGAGGGAGGGTCAGTATGTGATGAGGTTGACCGACTCATCTCTCACCCCTCCTCTCTCTGTAGCTATCCATAAATTGATGATACATCGATCTATCTACATACACCCATATATCTATATATTAAAGGACCTACACCTCCCTCCGTGCATCTACCGTTCATCCACCGCTCCTTCCCTCTACCCATATATCCATCCTTCCATACACCCACCAACCCACCCACCCATCCCTGTCTAACGATAACTTTCTCCCTTCATTAATTGGTAATTTAATATTTTTACTCATAATTATATTGGCATGTTGGTTAGGTTACAGCAAGAATGTTTTGAAGGTAGACGTGATGGTATAAGGTTTTGATGGTAGATGTGATGGTATAAGGTTTGATGGTAGACGTGATGGTATAAGGTTTTGAGGGTAGACGTGATGGTATAAGGTTTTCATGGTAGACGTGATAGCAGACGTGAAGGTAGACGTGACGTGGATAAGGTTTTAATATTGGGCCAGTTGGTGGTATTATGTTTTGATGATATATGTGATGGTACCTATTAGGTGGTATCATGGTGGTACATTCACATTCCAACACTGACAGAGGCTGAGTATAACACATACACCAAACAGAAACCTGTGCACTTGTATCAGTACCATGTCGACATGGTGTACCATGTTGACATGGAAAGGATGGTGTGTCTACGTACGCGCACATACAGATGAACAGATAAAACCGTACACTGAAATACAAGTCACAAACAGACTGATAGATACAAAGAAACAGACATACAGACATATATATTGATAGCAACACAGAGACCGTCATAATAAAACGAGCACGCACATACGCACACGGGCGGGAAAGCGCGCGCGCGCGTGTGTACGTATTAAGTCTGGCTGCTTAGCTTTTAGGTGCTGGCCATCCTGGAACACATGGCGAAGGGACGAGTATCAACGTAAACAAATCTCGCCAACAAGCCATGAGATGGATTGAAACCTCTCAACCCGAATGTTTGCAGCGCAGTACCCGTGTCCGTACAGATACCCGCACGTGCTCACGCGCATGTGTATATGTTTGTCCCAGCACAAACGCCTATTATACGACGCACACAAACACACACACAGAGAGAGAGAGACTTTTAGTAGAGACAAGTTGGCCCCACATAGTACAGGAATTTGTTGATATAGTACTCCCCAGTCACCCGCTCCCCTTCATCACACACACACACACAATCTAAAAAGTGTCCAAAACGGTGCAGGCCAGTGGCACACACACACACACACACACACACACAAGCAGTACTTGTACTAAACAGTTTTAGCTCGGTGTAAGTTCGGGCTTTATAATCTCAACTTGTTCTGCCTTTACCACGTTCTGTGTAGGCCCAACAAACCAAATGTCTATACACATACATCATTTACTGTAAGATGGCGACTAGTGGGCTCCTGGTATTTTCATAAATATTACATAACCAGATAGTTACCGACTAAATTCACCCAGGGAGTATTAGTGATGTTACAGTACCTTTACCAGCACGCCTCACCCCCCCCCCCTCTATCCATACTACATAAGTACACATTAGTACCTACCACAAAAGGACTCTCACATCTCTAATATAGTCACGTCTATTTAAAAGGCATCACCACTGTACAACCTTTAATTCAGGGTACAACCAATCAGGCCTGAAGCGTGCTTGTATGTGTGTGTGTGTGTGTGCGTGCGTGCGTGCGTGTTACGATTATACATCAGCGGTAGGTAATCAGCGAACGGTGGAGCGGTTTCTGTTGTTTGCTTCACACAAGAGCACGAAATATTCAACCGATTAATCGACGTGTTGTTATTGTTTTGAGTAAATTCACCGACGCCTATTGATCACGCCGGGGAATTTGGAAACGTGGTTAGCTATGTTTAGCATCAGCCCGACCCCAACCGCGTCCGGAAGACTCGGGTGGGTACCGTGTGGGGGGGGGTGATCCATGCGAGTTAGTAGCAGAAGCAGCGGCGGCAGCAACCGGGATCGATACAAATTTTAATAAAATTTAAATAAGAATCCAACCAACTTCATATAATCGTCAGTACGTAAACACAGCAAGGCCACGAATATTTCAGATAACGTCACGAAAGGTAATAGCACCGCCGTATATACACCACAATTGACAAGTGGGAACGAGCGAAGAGTAAAACCTATTTCTGAAAAGGCACGAGAACGACTTTCCTGGCATTTCCAATACAATGGCCTGCTTTACACAAACCCACAACCCCACAACCCCACAACTCCAACGACTACCTTTATTAGACAGGATGTCACTTGATGTGTCATAATTAGTATCCCACAAGTCCACTACCCGATTTCACCATGATAGCTCTATTGCCAGTCCATTGTGTAGTGGGCACTGGATCGTTTCCACTAATTCCCACCATTAGTGTGTTCGTGATATCATATCGAGTCATGTGACATCTCAATTGAATTAGCTGTGAATAACATTTGCTGTCGGGACAACAGAGAGCTATAACTGTACTTTGTATTTTTGCACTTATTCGAAAATTTAAGACAATTCAAAGTGCTCAGAAATGAGGCGAAAATGGCACTTAATAATAATATGGATAAATAACTATCGCTATATTGTTGAATATTTTATTTCCCAGAATGTGCTAAATATGTTAAGCAAAGTGAGATTGTGTAATAATGGTAGGAAAAAAATAGTACACTAAATTATTTATAGAAATAAAAAAGTGATTAAAATTGTGATTGAAATCACCGATTTAAATCAACCGAATTAACTTAATCAATCAGGATCCAAGCGTCGGAACACCGCATCACTGTCCCTCGTCATTGGTTCTCGACACCATCACGACCCCACAATGAACCAGTGTCTTTCATAATCCTTGTCCCCTCAACAGCGCGTCCCCACAGCATTGCTTCTCAATCGTATTGCCGAACTTCAAAATCAGTGTCCTACAGTAGTAACAGGGCACCGCAACGCCTGTGCACTCCCCACCACCACCACCACCACTGCCTCCACAAGAGTCACTGCTCCGCCGCCCCACAGCCCCGCATCGATGAAGTCGGATCCATTAGAATAAACACTATTATAATCCCCGAGTACTGACCGAGACTTTTATATATAAAAAACATCTGTATAAATGGCTATACTGATATTATTGCTCTCTCTCTCTCTCTCTCTCTCTCTCTGTGTGTGTGTGTGTGTGTGTGTGTGTGAATAAATAAACAACTCTATTGCCAACAAGAACAACAACAACAACAATAACAACAACAATTACTACTAAGCCTGTCAGGTCTACCAAATTACGTTCACACTCAAACGTATATCATGACGTCACATTTATAAACAAAACTTTCAGGCATTCATTGTTATTCGCGTAGTGATTAATCCCAATGATGATAATGATGATGATGATGATTATAGTGTACAAATTAAATTACCATAACTCTTGTTTACGTTGTATGGGTCGAAACCATGCGCGCGCGCGCACACACACACACACACAGGTACACGCCAGGTGCTCTTAGACTAACTTTAATATCAATTATTTATTGTATGATAATTTAAACTGCTGCAATTACCTTTATTATCATACATAATCTGTTTTATTGTTTATCGATCTGTAGTTTTCTATTATTTATCGATCTGATTTTTCTGTTCGGATTATTTAATTTATTTTCGTTATTTTTTATTTACGATCTTATTAATCACGTGACCTGATCGTACCCGAGTTCGTTTCAGCATTCACAGATCATTGTCGAGGAAAGGGTTTATTTTTAAAATGCTGAAACTGAATGATAATTAAAAACATTTTCTTCTGATTTGAATAAAAATCTATTTTTGTCTGTGGCACCGTCTTTGCATACCTAACAAACAAACAAACAAACAAACAAACAAACAAACAAACAAACAAACAAACAAATAATTAAACATACACATGCGCACAAACACACACACACACGCACGCACACAATTTATAAACACACTCCCATATATTGCTCTTTTATGATAAGTTTCATTATCATTAGCATATTTAATGTTCAGTAAACAATTACAATATTAGTATTAGTTTCCTGTAATAGAGTACATATTGTTTATATTATTATTTGGTGTTAGAGAGTAAATTGAGTAACAATTCATGTTCCAAATTTGAATGAATATATATAAATAAATAAATATATATATATATATATATATATATATATATAGTGTGTGTGTGTGTGTATGTGTGTGTGTGTGTGTGTATGTGTGTGTATGTATGTGTGTGTGTGTGTGTGTGTGTGTGTGTGTGCTGTACGCTGTGTACGCTGACATGTTTAAAGGGACTGTCTCTCTAATTCCAGATTGAATGTGTCACAAACCAGGCAACGACAAACAAAATTCAGGTCACGGGTTATAAAATAAGAACAAAACAATCGGTTTGAAAATCGAATGGTCTTGTTAAGACCATTCTCTCTCTCACACACACACACACACACACACACTGAGTTCAGCACTTTTTCGTGATACTATTTTTCCCACACTTAAAGTTGAGATGGAGATAAATTAAGCAGCTGGAAGGTGAAGTGTTTTATACATCATCACTTAAACCATCATATGAGATAGTCTAAGTCAGTGAGATAAAAGATGTCTGACAAGATGACGTTCTCAACTCTGTCGTTATGTAATCTTTGAAATCTGATTTCGGTCTCCGAGTGGAAGGTTGTTAAATAGGTTTAATAGCAAAACTGGTCTTTGGATAGTGAGAAACAGTAACTAAAGACACACGCGCGCGCGCACACACACACACGCGCGCGCGCGCGGTAACGCGACTGACCGTATTTGACAAGTTCGAAAAGATGATAAGCTGAGTGACAGCTATTGAATAATGTAAAAATGTATCCATTTGTGGATGTACAGATTTATGGAAGAACAGATTTTTACGAATGTATAAATTTAGTACTCTGAACCAGTGGCATTATCATATATATATATATATATATATATATATGCGTCCGTGTGTGTGTGTGTGTGTGTGTGTGTGTGTGTGTGTGTGTGTGTCCCCCCCCCCCCCCAAACGCACATATATATCAGCCAAGATACTAAGACACTACATGAAAGCCCCAATACTGGACACACCTGTTAATAGAACATCTCATTCTGGAATACTGGTTACACGTCGAGAGGGGGGCTACTTACATGCGCCCGCCCGCGCGCGCGCTCACACGCACGCGCACGTGTGCGCAGTCGCCCTTTAATCGAGTCATCGTAAGCACTCGAAAACATGCTACACAAAACTAGAGAGAGAGAGAGAGAGAGAGAGAACAGCTATCCATCCCTTTAAGCCTGTCTTATACACCACCCGTCAACCGACGGAGTACACTTCATCCGGTGTTCACCATCCGATGTTTTGTACGTTCGCGCGGCTCGTGTACGCGCGCGTATCGTCTGCTCATCAGCATAATTTATTCTCTATCTGGCGGAAAAATCTCAAACATGCACGTTACCATGACAACCAGCGAACATGCATCACCTCTGTCTATCTATCCTGTTCTAACGTTGGTCGTGGTGGACTGTCGGGGAGATAGCACCATCAAGGTACTGCGGGGTCATCCTATGGACCTGGTCTACGGGGAGGGGAGACGGCGGAGTTGAGGATGCGGGGTTCTTCTGGGTACAATACGATGATGGCTTTGGGTACGACCATCACCACCACCATCATCATCATCATCATCACTGTCACCATCATCAACCATGGGGAGGTCTTCATATAGAGCTTTGTACAGGACAAAGGGGAGGGAGTGATATTGGCAGGTGATGATGACACTGTGTGCGTGCGTGTGTGTGTGTGTGTGTGTGTGCATTGGGAAGGGCGTTAAAGCAGTGAGAACATGCTGGTACATGATGGAACAGAGAATCTGGAGGATTCGTCAGGAGACAGAGTAAATAGAGGGTACTTTAGGAGCTGAGATGTGTAATATTTCTCCAGTTCTATTTTTGTGTGTTTTAGTTCTGTATGAATCGGACCTGGCCCCAGAATGAGAAATTCAGAATATTAGACGATTCATCAGGGAATTAAAACGCATGTGTGCCTGCTTGCTTGCGTACGACATGCAATAATCTACCATTTTTAGATAATTAAATCCAATCTGGTGCTTGAACCCAGAAAAAGTAACTAGTGGGGTGACAGAATTTAGAAATCCCTTGACCCCCAGCATGACCCCTTCGTCTATCTATTCTACGTAAAGTAATGTGACATCACGGATTAATTTTTACAAAACGTGCCGAGATTTCACCCACCCCTCCCCTTAAATACCCCCCCCACCCCCCCGGACCCGGCCTGAGCCACTGCAAACCGGTGTAGGCTCTTCCAGCTCCACCCTCCCCAATCTTCGAATATAAGAACCCCTGAAGGCGGGTACTACATCGGTCTAAAGCAGCACAAGAAAAGACTAGATTTTCACTCCTGATGATAAGGGTGTGGGGTATGTGGCGTCTTTAGATGCATAAAAACACAACTCATCCAAATATATAATTCAACTCCCTTTAAACGAAACCATGACTGCCGGACATGAATACAACACTCGAGTGAGACGGTATAACGAACCAGTTTTGTGCCGTGATAAATCTTCCTTCAGGTGCACAAACAGTTTTGTTCGGTGATAAATCTTCAACGACAATACGCTCGACTGTGGGTACGTCGATGCGAGCGAGCGTGCGTGCATGCATGCATGCAGGCATGCACGTATTTTTGTTAGTATTCGCGCGCACGTGTAGACTAGATGGAGTAGCTCACCCTCCCCCCCACCATCACCACCGCTACCGGCCGACTTGTATAAAAACCCAGCCACCTTGTGGCCATATCAAAGTCGACCACGTGACCAGTTGGGAGAGATATTTCGTTCCAGAATGACGTTCAGGTTACCGAGGGATTGGCGGCATGGCGATGCATGAAATTTTCATTCACTTCGACCGTGGCGCCACCTTTTATACCGTACAGATGTAATGATCCTGGCAGTGGTGTTGGTTGAGGTTGTTTTTTTTGTGGGGAATTCCCCCCTTCCTCTCTCTCTCTCTCTCTCTCTCTCTGAAGGTGAAACCAAATAGCTCTAAAGTACACGGAAGTATGTGTATCCACGTGCGCGTGCGCGCCCGCCCGCTTTTAATTCACAACCGTTACTAGGTTACTGTACCCCATGGGCACATTAATAATTTGAGTAATGTGACTATTTAAGCCCCCCCCCTCCCTACATATCGGGGAAATGGTAGAACAAATATCCCCCTTCTACTTATGTGTATGTAGGCTTCGTTATTAAATTCATGCACACAAAACACACACACACACACACACACACACTGCCTGTCAATCTACCTACTGCCTGCCTGCCTGTCTGTCTGTCTGTCTAGCTGCTTCACTGTCTCCATATACATACATAAACACCTGCCATCAGCTATAATCCCACAGATCACCCCCTCCCCTCCGCACGAGCCCAGCGGCCCATCCAGCGGGCCAGTACATGGTTACATTTCCCCATCACCCACGGGCCGGTTATCCCCCGACCCGGGCCAACTTATAATGAAGAGAAACCAGATCCCTCATCGACCTACAAGGAGTGTCATGATGCTGTTGATCCGGCCCTAAGAGCCGCTGGTCACGGATCACAACGACAACAGGAGCGCCCCCAAACGGCCAACTCGTCCACCGTCTAAACATGGTCTATATGTAACACAAGACCAATCCGTTCATTTGTCTCCTCTCTTTAAACCTATCAGAAATCGGACGCCACGCTCTCCGTGGCCAAGGTCAACAACTCATCGCCCCACGTGGGGCAGGTCTATATTCGCGGGGCGACGCCGAATTAACATTCCGGATTTTTATTCGATCAGGTAGAACGACTCGCCTCAGCCGGTACCCGGATGTTAGCCCTAGGGTCATTGATTGCTGTTTCTTGTAGGTTTGGGGTTTGGGCCCCCACTATACGTTGGCATCTAATTGTGTCTGTCTCGGCTCCCAATGGAATAATCGTACAAGAAACGCGAGGAGGCAAAAAAAAACACAACCTAAATTCGGCTAAATGTGTTTTAGGAGGTGAATGTTTACAGTTAGGGGGCTCAATTCTGACTTCTGTCTATCCCAAACTGGCTGACTGACTTGACTGGTTAGCCAACCGGCTGGCGGATCTAATGTGGGATAGGTCTTGGGAAGAGGGAGATCAACTTAGGAAGAAGAGGAGGAAAATATTTAGCTAGATAGAGAAACAGATAGACAGAGAGACAGACAGACAGACAGACAAAGACAGATAGATAGATAAAGAAAGGGGGTTTATTGGGATAGGTAGGAGGTAATGGTGGGATAGAAGATGATACATAGATAAGAAGAGAGTGTGAGATAGCCAAAAGTCAAGGAATAGATCGATCTGGATTATGAAACAGAGAGAGCGCAGGATAGATATAGGGTAGTCGAGAGAACATGGGACACACACACATACAGAGTGAGTGAAAGAAAGAGAGAGAGAGTGATCCAGAGATTACCAGGAATACAGATGAGAAATTGTTACGAGGCACATACTGGAGTAGATATAGCTAGACCCTTTCAGTCAGACAAAGCGACAATTGAGGGGGAAAGTGCGATACAGAGATATTGTGAGGATGACATATAAAGCAAAGTGGGATACGTAGGGTAGATATTTTTCGGTAGACAAAGAAACAGACCTAAAAGGTTGATGCGGAGGGGAGGGATGTGGCATTATACTGCCGCAGCACATCTATGGGCCAGTGACATTACAGCGGAGCTATTTATCCAGGCCGAACCATTCCAGACAGATCCGAACGAACGGAAGGATTACCAGAGGACGGCTCCTTCCAGTCCCGGGCGGATCCCAGGCGGTAGCTGTCTGGCAAATCCCAGACAGCATCTCACCCAGACCGGCTGAGAGATCCCAGATAGAGAAGCTGATCCAGACGGTCCCAGACCTAGGGAATCAGGATCTCAGACAGATCCAGTGAAGCACGCTCGCCCTCATTTCTGGGGCAGCGACCTCGTCAGTGAAAATCGGTCAAGGTGCGTGTGTGCGTGTGTGTGTGTGTGTGTGTGTGGGGGGGGGGGTTCGGTTCCAACGAATATTAATAAACTAACAATAAAACGAAGTAGCTTAAACGCCATGGCTAGATATACCAGTGGTGATGATGATGATGATGATGATGATGATGATGTTGATGATGATGATGTAAAAGCTACTACGTTAACAATTCACGAAAGAATCACGCAGCACGGACAACCAATCCATGACATGCTAAAATCTGTAATTTAATTAATCCTGTATTAAAAATATAATTCAACTGAATGGTAACATTATCTGATGTTCAACAGAAACTTAAATTGACATTCTAACATCAATGCTGTGTCAAAAAAAGACATTACAGACTTTACTCAAGGTTGCCATTAAGTTGTATTGTTCTAATCCAGTTTGGCATTATAATTCTGACCCGATCTGCCCAGTTATAATATCAAACTGGATTAGAAGGACATGGCTAAGTTGGCAATGCCAAATGTTTGCCGTTGAAAAGTTAGCTTCAAAAGGATTGAATCCTAATATGCGAGCGGAACTCGGCAACCATGCGACCCAGAGTAAACAGAGAGTGTTCCACTTTTTTTCTTCTAAAGCCGATACAGACGGGATGTTCCCAAAATGGAACGCATCCTGATGGTCTAACGCCCTTACACCGTCCATATGAGCCGCCGTACAGTTTTTGTGGGGGGCTGACGTGTGTACGCCAATCGGCATACAATCTTGGCCGCTGAGGGGCATGGATGCGACATGTTCTAAACGCCAGTTTCCAAACCGTCTGTCGGGTAGCTGGTATGGAGAGACGCTACTATCCGCTAGATGGGGCTGCCGGCGTCATCGAGGGTGCTCATAGCGATGCGACCGCCGTCACTTCAAACTACTTCCAGCTGTCGATATTGAGCCGGCTGATGGCCGGAAGTCGTCCGGATATGGTCGATAACAAACAAGATCTGGAGCGGAATGGATCCCGGCATGTTAGTCGTTATGCTCATACCAGTTATCCGGTAAGAAGTGTACAACTTAACGGCCTGGGGAGCTAGTCGTCTGGATGTGAAAAAGTTCTTCTGGCGAATGTGACCCCGTGGATCGAAAGATGACCCCACGTAATACTAATACTAACGAAGATGGAAATTTTCCGTTTTACGGCCACGTTTGTACATGCGGCAGGCTAAATGGCTCGTGCGACCTCCAAATGTAGCAAACGATGAAACACCCTTCTGACATAGCCCGGCTGGGGTTTGAACACGTGTGCAACAAGTATGTGTAAAACGATCCTTATTAACAGAAGGCAATCAAAAACCCAGTACAGTAAAACAAATAGCAGAACAAGGTCCGTGAAATATAGTTAGAAATATTAGACGAGGGTTTGTTGATTATCTGAGAGAGAAAACCCCCCCAGCCTTAAACAAGCCAGTCTTATCGAAAAGATTTAAAACGCTCAAGAGTCCACACATTCATAGTCTCCTCATACATCCTATCCCATAGACCGGACGGGGGGGTCCTGCTAGGGTGAACGTACACTTACCATATGACTTGTGTCTGAGGCATTAGCGTTTGTTTAACGGGCGCACTAATTAAGAAACGGCTCTAATTAAGGCCGTTTAGCGTTAAGTGAAGGACCAACGGCTTGTTGTTGCCCTGTCGTCATGGCATCAGTGCAGCCGGGAAGAAGGTGACCATCGTTTGGCGGAGACGCTATGGATCCCCGCCAGATGGCGTCTCAGAGCGGCTTTGGCCGTTATGGGGCCGTCATCGTTTTCGAGTGGTTGCCTCTTGCATAGAAGTGACTCCATCACCGAATTCGTCATCCATGGCACGGATACGCCGATGGTTAGCAACACACACACACACACACACACACACAAAACTTATATAGAGGGTTACCGAAGCAAGACAACGACGGTTCTACTCCAGCCGTATCGACTCAGCTATACACACTGGTAGTTGTTATGTAACGGACCAATAAATCGCTGGCAGCTCCACTCAATCATACGACGCCACTGTCACACACACACACACACACACACACATTTATCCAACCCCCGCTTTCGTTATGCACGCCAACAAACACGCACAGAAATACCAGAAGTGGCGTGAATAATACGCGCGCGCCGGTGCGCGGACGCGCGCGGAGCGAAATAAATCAAATCTGGAGTCAACAACCTCTACACCTCCTCCAGACGTACCATAACAACCAACAAGACAGCAATTGTACAAGTCTGAGATGCACATTCTGTTCTTGTCAGACGCTGTCAACGCCCAAACCCAACAACACAGGGTACACCAATAGGTAAGTACGAGTTAAGACACCTGCTCTTCCACGGGCCAACACGATGTTCGGTCCATCCACGCCCGAACCAAACTCCGCGTCTTCTGCCTGAATACAGAGAGCAGGTAGCTAGATGTTCCCACCGAGTTTTCCATAATTGATTATAAACCTCCCGCTATTTCCCGCCGGTTTTTCATGAGGCACGATGACCAAGTTTCTGAGCACGGTGCCATCCGCCCCTCCTCAAAGCAGTTCGCCGATAAGAGGGTGTCGTAACCCCCCCCCCCCACACACACACACACAACTTTGGTATTATGGTTCATTTGTCACGTGATATATGGTAATCAAATATACCAAAACAACATCAAGTTGTATCATATGTTATTGACAAACATGACAGAGCACATCATGTTATCGATAACTTAGAAATTACGACAATAAACATACGTGCATTTGACAGAATTCCAAAGATAAGTTCCCTGACATTCCTCCGATTCCAATCGCCCCTCTTTTTAAAGGTTTCTAGGAGTAAGGACAGTTGCTCACCGGACATTTGCTCACCCGGACAGTTACTCACCAAGGAAATGAAAAAGTGGACACTTGTTCACCAGTGAATTTTATTGAGAAATATTTAAAAAAAAAATTTTTTAATTCATATATTTCTTATTATCCTATTACCTATATAATTACTGGAATGAATATTATCAATTATTAGGGAATTAAAGTTTAGAGATTATTTTATTAATATAAATGTGCATTTTTTTTTCTCACTAAAAATTCACTGGTGAGCAAGTATCCAATTTTTCATTTGCTTGGTGAGCAAGTGTCCGGGTGATCAAGTGCCCCACACCCGATTTCTCAGGTCTGGGGCTCCTGTTTAGCTTTTTCTGATATATCCTGTCTTGGCGAACCCTATTTTGTCCCGTATCAGAACTGGTCCTAACACCAAATCAAACTGATCCCTTTATAGTCAATGGCGAATACCTTGATACTGCAATCATCAAATCGGTGGTGACTTAAGTCAGGATTAAGCAATTTTAAGGTACTAGGATCCAATTAAGTAAATGGTGATAGAACAACAGGAAACGAAACTAATTGAACGTTTATATGATTAGGTCATACCTTCTCCCGATCGAGAAAATTATCTCCGAATTGTTACATATCTGGACCCTCCTTTTTTTCTCTCTCTCTCTCTCTCTCCCACACACACACACAATTTATCTTATGATATATATATATATATATATATATATATAAAGCCGCTGAATTGTTTATATTTCATATTGGGGATGGGATCTAGCCTTCCTGGCCTCCTAAGAGTAATATTTAAATAATAATAATTAAATATGACGAATAATAATATGATATTATGGATCATGAAATAAGTTCAAAGAGGCCGTCAGTTATGGAAAACGTACAATATGGTAACGGCTTGGTTCTTACTTAACACCTAATTCTACCTATTAGTAATGAGTAAAACTTGCTGAAACACCTACACACCCATATGAATGTGTGTGTGTGTGTGTGCTCCGCCAGCCAGGAGAGCATTATTACACAAGCAAGGTTTAGCCAGACAGAAAACTATGCCAGGTATGTTGGAGATAAAGATCTCCTGAGATCCACACACACACACACACACACACACACACCACCACCGCTGGATCTATAGCCACAAACCGCCGTAGGTAGCCGAGCCCTTCTCATACAAATAAATGTTGATCGCACGTGCCACGGAATACTCGAGTCTGGCCGTGCTTTACAAATCATGTCAAAGCCAGGGACAGACACACACTGAGACAGACGGGGAGAGAGAGAGGCGGAAAGGCAAGAACGAGAAAGCCAGCGAGTGAGTGAGAGAGAGAGAAAAATTACCAACTCTACCATGAAGAAAATAGTCCGAGGCTCACTCACCCGCCTCCGGCCCTCGGCACGCTAAGGGACGGGTCTATATGTGGCACTACGACATTCATTATAAGGGCCCCTGATATCCAGGGACGGGCACGCACATACGCGCCATCGTTATAAATTAACTGCTTAACCCTTGTTCTCTCTCTCTCTCTCTCTCTCTCAGCCTGTCCAACTATACATACTATACAATATACCGAACTCTACTCGGCTTCTCAAGAAGCCGTTCTCAAAGAGCGTCCGATATCCGCAAGCCGCACATCTGAAAACAACCGCCTATACAATGCCGCGAGCGTGGGTACTTGAACGTTGCATTTGAAAACTTTCGACGCAGTACCGATCGCGCGTGGAGTAGATCTCCGAACGAGGCTACGGCCGGCCTCGACGGTACGCCAACCGAATGGGGCCCCGGGTAGGGTGCATCATCATCATCATCGGGGGACATCTGCGGCTTACCGAGTCGGACGGCCAGCTGGTTTGCAAACACAGTCGGTGCTGGGCAACTCGGCGTTTATTCACTCTCTCCCCGCGTTCTCACGCCTCTTCTCACCTGTTCAAAAATAACCGACGCACACTCGAGTCCCGCAGCGAGACGATCTGCAGTCAGTCAATCAGTCAGTCGGTCGGCTGTCGTACGTCTGGTGTCAGCCTTAATAAGAGTCCATCCTAAAAGACTCCCGAACTCCCCGCGATGACAGACATGGATCAAGTTTTCTGGCCGTGGCCGCCTTCTGTGACATATCAACCAGAAACAAAACCAGACCTGCCTCCCTCCCACTTTCTTCTTTTGTATTTTGTTTTTTGGTGTTAGTATTTCTCGGCTCTAATTATCTAATTTTCTCCGTGTTCCACAAAGAGCAGAACCAGCCTAGAGTGACCACCAACTAAAACGGAATTGATTCAAATACCATATCCAGTCGTCGTTTAGATTTACTATTTTAATTTTGAAGACCATACTATAATGAATATACTGTTTCATTTCTAATAATCATGCTAACATGGATATATATATATATATATATATATATATATTCTGATGATCAGCCAATATATATATATATATATATATATATATATACTGTTTTAATTTTAACGATAATGAGTGTGTGTGTGTGCGCGCGCGTGCGTGTGTGTATTATAAATGCTATTTGTTTTTTTAAATTTTGATGATCATGCTATAATATCTAAATATACTTTTCTAATTTTGATCATCACGCTATAACGACAAAAAGACCACTTCCAGTAAGCAGGACCGAGAAGACATTAAGTATGTGTTCTTTATGTGCATACACATACTTGGACAATTTCTATTTTCACATGGTGGCATTTACTTTGTTGAACATGAATGTCTTTCTTTCTCTCATTATGATATATATATATATATATATGTGTGTGTGTGTGTGTGTGCGTGTCTGTGCCTGCACCCGCGTACCAACGTATGTTATAAAAACGAAGTTGGCAAATTAACGTTGAAGAAAGTAAATGTTAGATTGTGGGATCATTATTTATTTGGACAAATTAAAGTCTAAACATCTACAGTAACATGACATGTGACTGTCTCGTGTTATGACAGAACGGGGTTTCAGAGTTGCTGTCTTCCGGCATTATTTCTGTCAGTATCACTTTTCCCTGGCCAACAAAAATGGTCCTTTATTAAGCTAATTCTAAGCAAAGGAAATTACAAAACACACACACATATATACACATATAGGGACGCCTAGATAATAACAAATAACAAACTATTATCAAACAAAAAACTCTCCCCCAAAGACAAATAACAACGAGTATATCACTTTCATTAAACGAAAAAAAAAGAGACAAAATTATTACATATATCAGAAGTCATCGATAGGCATTAAAATACAAGATACTAGATAATTATTCTGGAATCAGCAAATGACCATGATCAGTAAGTAATTACTATAAAAGACAATTGCATAATTAATTTGTGTTCATGGCATGTCGTACAATCGTCAGGAACTCCGTTGTAATTTCCTTATTTTGAGCCAAAGCCATGGCAGCTTTGTTTTGGCTTCAAACGTGACAACAAATAGTTGCGACTACATCAGCCTCAATCGACCATCAAAGAAAACAGCCGACAAACTGATTCGTAATGGGTCGGAATGTACTTAACAGGGAGCGGATTTGGACCATCATCAAGATGAAGCCATTTTTCTCCATCCTACGGACATGTGTATGATACCCAGGTTTCAACAGCTGCCGCGGTGTTGAAGACTTTTAAAACCGTAAACATTAATAGCTTTAATAACAATGCACTTGCCAGTTTTACATGTCTGTTATCTATAATACAAGTTTCTTTGAGGGTTTTTTAAGTCGTACTACGGATAGAGTCACCATTTGTATAGGCTGTGTTCTTTGCATTTACACGACCCCTTCTTCGTCGTTTCACTCGAACCATTTCGATTACTGGGTGTGTAGAAGGCGTATTTAGAAAAATCCTCAAAATAATCGGAAAATAGCACGTGAAATAATATATTTTGAAGTGCCAGAAACTGAAAGGTGACAAGTACTGGGCAAAAGAAGATGATACTATTTTCTATAATTACTTTTTTTCTAATTATGAACGATAGTGTCACCCGTAATTAAACGGATGAGCAAATAAGCAGGTGGTTATCCCAGACTAACGTAAATACATCCTGAACAAAAGTACTTCTGGAATTGTTTTTTAAATATTTCTACACATCTAAATTTAGCCATGTAGATTGGGCAGCTGAACGCCTGACGTAACAAACGTCATATTACATCAGAAAACATGGGACGTGTTTAATTCAAATCTAGACTATTTAAGTCGTCGAAACCTTTCCACTAATTGCAAGCCTTCGTACAATATAGCTGTTAGTGGTCTGTCCAAGAAACCTGTAGTCAATTGCTTCTCTTAACAGAGCTATCCAATCACAAATCGCATTTGAAACTCGTTTGGTTACTTGAACAAATACGTGCGTTTTCTGGGGGTTTCCTCTCTAAACCATTTCAAGATAGCCGGGTGTACTCTTAATGCCGACTGCGTGCTTACAAAACACATTCGAGCAGGTTAATTCGCTTATCGTGCAACCCCCATCACAGTCAGTTCTGGAGTACATACAAATTGGTTCCGGAACATCATCTCCGAAGTGCTAATCCTTCGGCCTGCTCGCAACACGCAGTCGACGTTTTCAAGAAATTAATTTTAATTTCTACCACTTTTTGTGCGCGTTCTAGATGCTCACTCACTCACTTCCAATAACAGTCAAGTGATTATTTAGATTGGATAAATCTCATTACCAACAATGCACGTCCTCGAATACCCCCCCCCCTCCAATCCACGCTAAAAAGCAATTATTTTGTCTTCCCATTGCGCAGCCAAAGAAACGCATCTGGAAAAATGACACCGGTTTTCAAATCAATCACCGGTGTCATCTTCGGGAAAGAATCGCCGCTGCGTGTATTCATCAGTGCCACAAATGGAAAATATTTACGTCTGTTAGTTAATTTGATTAATTACAAGATAGCATCTGAAGTCCAGATACAGTTAGAAATGAATGCTGCGCTTTCGTTTCATTTTGGTTTATCTGCTTTTGTTCTGCTCTGTTCTGTTCTATCTTGCGTTCGTTTTATTATCACGCCATCTTAGTTGGCTAGTTGTTTCTCGTAATTAATATCAACTCGTCGAGTATCCTTTATGTAACCGGGAAAGATCGTTCACACGACGTCTAAATATGGTGCAGTGTCAATAATTTCATCTGTCACCGTTGCAAACAGGGTATTTCCGAAGACGCATTGTCAACTAGTCATCCGTTATCGATTTCGAGCGAGATAAGAGCTCATATCGGTTCGTGCACCGTGCAGTGCTGTTACGGTTGCCGTGCCTATGACATTCTTTGTTCGGAAACCGAATCCGCATATTGAAAGCGGCTAATGTGTGCATATATGGTGTTCACAGAGCATGAAGCGAGCATATTTACTCTAAGTATCCCGCCTGAATTTGAAATGGCTGAAATGTGTTTGTGTGCGTCTGATGGCGAAACGCATCCAGGCAATTCCGAGGAAGGAAAGGCCTTGCTTCCCGGTGTTCCATACATGTTTGACCGGCCACTCAACGCCGGCGTACACTAATCGCTATATTTTGTACCACTACCCGTGGGGGCGCCACCGTGGTCTAGCGGTAGCGTGTTGGACTACATACGGATCACTACCACCCGTGTTCAAATCTCGGCGTGGGCATATCTGAAGGTTGTTTCATCTTTGACTTCGTTTCATTGCCTTTGGAGATTGCTCGGCCCATTTAGCCTACTTTGTGCACAAAAGTGGCCGTAAAACACCAATCATCATCATCATCGTACCCACTACCCGTAACTGTACCGTGCTTAATTTTCAGTCAACCAATGAACACACCGGATTATCTACCATCTCAAATTTTACACAATGTTCAGGGAACGAACCCAAAACTGTCCCCAACAAGCTATTAGCACGAAGTGCACAACCTAGG
Source organism: Paralvinella palmiformis (assembly GCA_025642065.1). Taxonomy (NCBI): domain Eukaryota; kingdom Metazoa; phylum Annelida; class Polychaeta; order Terebellida; family Alvinellidae; genus Paralvinella; species Paralvinella palmiformis. The sequence continues at coordinate 83,199 of JAODUP010000172.1, forward strand.
AGCAGTTTGGTCGAGTCCCTGTCTGACCGGTGGTGAGACACGGACTCCGCAGTTCAAAGGTACCCTCACTTTTGAACGACATCGGTTAGTTCGAGTCGGTTAATTCCGACACTAGACGGGACCGACCACAAGGGCGCGCTAATGGTAGAAATACGCAGTCAGACACGATAATTAAGCGAATGTGTCTGTCTGGCGGCAACCTAACCCGGCAAACCACACGGCGGCGAGACCAGCCAGCCACAACCGAACTGTCTCGTCCGTCAGTACTCTCTCAGTCTCTGGTCGGGCGGCATATCGCGCTATTAATATCACAAAGCTGGCCAGGCCAGGCCAGGCCAGGCCAGCCAACATGTCCTACATTCAGTACTCAGAGGTTCAGCAAATTGATTACAGCGCTCTGGGTCGACTGACGGAATACTCACCCAGACCTCTTATCTTCCACGACGCCGTTTTCACCGGCGGGTGGCCGTCTCCGCTTATGGGACAAGAAATGAACAGCGATGAGGAACAACAGATTTATTAATAATAAATATCAGCAATAATAAGATAACGGTCAAATACGTTAGGGCCAATTGCCTCGAAATTCGCCGGACGGTTTTTTTCTCTCTCTGAACTGATCTAGTTACATTTGGGGTTGATAACACCATCAAGGTGATGGTAGAATTACGACTATGAAGCCAGTCATAAGCAACTGCGTGGTGGGTGTTTTTTGCTACTTTATTTTGCGGTGTAGGAGTCAATGAGGCATGTTATGGGAAGATCGATGCTACAAATCGGTCTGTTAAACGTCAATGGAATATTCACTCATCAGGAGCGGATCCAAATCATCTCAGATGGTCAAAATGACAGGTCTGAAGAACACACACACACACACAGAGACCCATAACACTAATCATTATAATTTACCATCAATATCATAATTTATCATCAATATCACTATCGCACACACATACTCTCGCACGCACGCACGCGTACACACACAGAGAACAAACAATACCTAAAACAGACACATATAGATTTTTTTATATATAGATCTGTCTTTATTCACGTAAAGCTTGGAGCTAACAAAGAAGCAACCATGATACACAGTAATTAGAAACAGCGAGACAAAAAATTATAATAATAATAAATGTATGTATGTATATGTGTAGTAGGAACACGACGCCTTTTTAGAAGGATGTACACAATGAACGTTACTCGCTAAAGAGGTCAGATGATGAAGAGCACTAGGTCATCTTCCATCACACTACCGTTGATAAAGTAACACAAAAAATAAACCCAACAACAAACATCCAGCACATATCGTCTTGACGACCCACAGACAAACAGATCTACGTTTGCATCACAAGTTTACCGTTCGCATGCACCATTGTAGTAGTAGTATCGGAGCGGAGAGACGTACCCTCGAATGCCAGCTTCATGGATTAGTACAGTTTCGAATCACCGGGAAAAACCAACTCCCCGTTTTCAAAATGGGAAAAAAGCCAGTTATGACGAAATAAACTTGTTTTTTGGTTGGTTGGTTTGTTTGGCTTGGTTGTTCAAATTGGGGAGGGCTGGTTTAAAACAATTGTTTTCGTTTGGTTTATTCCTCTCGTGTTTCGCCACCCCCTCCGCCGATGACGAACAAACAAAACAAACAATATATATATATATATATATATATATCCGACACATGAAGCTTTTTTTAGCCATGAAGCTCCACAAAAACATGGCGAATATACATAAAGGTGTCTAAATACAGGAGTGTGGAAAATGACATAGAACGAATGTGACTGACTGACTGACTGGTACTAGTACAATGATCATTCTTATGAACCTGACACAACCTTCTTTTACACCATTTGGTCAACACCCAACTGATGCCAATACATTTCTCAATCTATCTCTCTCTCTTTATGAACATTCACGGAGCGAACAACCGACACGGTGGATAACATAGTAACAATGAAGCTACTCAGTTGTATATATATATATATATATATTTTATGTACCCCACCCTAGCCCATAGCACAAAGTGTATAGTCAACGTCTTCGCAATAACACAAATGCCCATAGTACATGTCACATAATATGACGTGATAAAATTCTCTCATCTGAAACTAAAAAATCTGCTGACAAAACCTGGCTTGACTAAACAGAAAGCATCTTATCTCCCGTATCATTTTATTTTGTCCGGTCGTGGTGTCATTGTGCTTCTTTCGGGGGAACTCCTAACCGTGTAGTTATTATCTCTGCTAGCGCACATCCCACCCCACCCCACCCAACCCACCCCACCCATCCAACCCAACGAAGGAAATGCTGAAGATGGCAGGAAGGATGCCCGGATCGTCTTCATGCTGTCGGAACAAACAGCCCACGTCATCTGCTCCCCGGGCGCTGGGTCCCATTAGCGCCTTTATTGGGCAATATAGGGCATGTTTACCAAGGGCAAGTGAATGACCTTAGATTTCACAATCCTTCTCTTTCACACACACACACACACACACACACAGACAGACAGCACCACGAGGAATGGCTGAAGCTAGCTTGCAGAAACAGTTTGCCAATTGATTTTCTCATCCCCTCCCTTTTTCGTCTATTATTTCCCGAATGCCATCCCATAGAGCCGACTAGCTGGATGACCCAAGATGAGCCTACTGCTGGAACATCGGCACCCGAAAACCTTCCCAATTCGTTCTTCGATCTTTTTTTTTCACGCTTGGCGATTGAACCCTCAATCAGTCCCTGCCATCCCATCGTACCGTATTCCATTAGTCGGCTGCCCTCGGTCCAGCCAACGTCCTTCGTCTTCCGAAGGGTTTACAATTGGGCTGAAACCCTAGTCACCCAGCCCCCACGAGATCCCGAATCTCACCGCCAAACCGTACAAACCCGATCCCTACCCACTGACGTACAACCTACTCTACTGTGTGAGGAGTCCCAACTAATAGCACCGACCGATGATTTGTTCCCGTTGGTCGTCAACTTAGGGAGCTGCCATTTTACTTCTTCCAATTCGATCTCTCCTCTCTCGCCAGACCCATGCCTAGCTGAAGCCGTCCCAGATGGCAGCACCTAAGCTGGTTGCTGCTGCTGTTGTTGGGGGCGGTTATTTTTATCCTACACACAGCTTCCACCCTCCACTGCACAAGCCTCAAGGCCACACCATGTCTGGGCCACAATATACGCCCTACTAACAACCCCCCGCCCGACCCAGACAACCACCCCCCTCCCACTCTTAGCGAAAAATTGTCCCGAACCAGACTGAGGCTTCGTAGAGGATTTTCTTCTTCGAGTGATATTTTTATACACAAAGAATGAAAGTCTTGGGAATCGGGCTCAGTCTTGGAAAACTTGATAACATGGACGAACGAAACGCCGCCTAATCGACTATAGTACTGTTCTGAAACGACGCGCGTATATGCGTGTGTATGTGCGCGTGTGTGTATATATATCTGGTAATCTACACAAACACACACGCGCGCACACGGGCACATACACGACACGACTACATTACGATAATAGATAAATGCCCATCAATTACTTTATTATCACAAACACTTAAGACACCATTCGGGCTTCTTGTTGTTGTTTTTTTTTTCTTTCGTTAAACAAAAGGTTAAAGGCAAGTGTCGAACACAAGCACTACGCTAATAGTTGTATAAAAGCAAGAATGGCTAACAGCAGGATGTATAAAATGCCACCGAATTCAAGTGACCTCCAGTTATCTCAGTCTTCCCATTACGAACAAATTCCCCAAACCAAACGACCCAAATAACATCCGCCCTCTTCCACTCCCAATGTTTCACTTTGTGCTATGAGCAAGTATCCAACCGAGATGAACCCACGCCAATCGGAGACGACACACAATCCGGGAATTATGATGATGATGATCATCATCATCATCATCATCCAGGAAAGTTCCTGTTGTAGTTTCTCGACAGTTTAGCGAAACAAGAACGAAGACAATGAGAGAGAAGGAAAAAAAGCATACATGAAAACTTTCGAACAACGGGCAGCAGAAGACACTCTGCGGAGTTCTATGGCGGCTTTGAGCCGTATAAATCAGACGACGATGCTACACACACACATACACACACAACACACACACACGTGCCACGGTTCGTCCAGCAACACGCCAGACAACAGACACTAATCATACCACCTCGTCGGGTGCAGTACTTGGTACCAAACGCGAATCATGGCCACATCCGTATTGCATCGGGATACATAATAAACTGGGGCACCGGATACAAAACCTAGCTGAGCATATCGAGTACAAGCTACGACGTGACACACACAAACACACACGCGCGCAAGCGCACTCGAAACAGACGTACGAAACATACGTACATACAGGACCATATAAGAGTGGGGAGAAGCTCTAAGCCAGGCGATACACACACACGCACGCACGCACGCACGCACCACTATATAATTATGTACAACGACACCTTCGAAATTTACAAGCGAAGCTTACTCAGATCAAAATTCTACAACCCTTCTACATCTATATCGTATACTGACAACATGCGCGGCGTGTCGATAGTGAAAATATAAAATATAACCTTATCATCATTACCATCATCATCATCATCATAATCATCATCATCATCATTAAAATCATCTGAAAACTAATATGACGTACGATGCTAAAATATATTAACCAAAAAATTTAAAATGATGAGTCGCCACCTTTGTGCAAGGAGGGATAAATCGGTTCATCTGCAAGCTGCACGTGGTCTCACCTTCGGAGACCCACTTATCCGACCTTATCAGACACAGTTTTCCGGGCTGGACGAATTCCAACTGAAGCTGGGCCACCATCTAAGTGTCATACCAACCAATTCTCCCAACACCCCCCACCCACTTCCCAACTAGCTTCCACCAGCTTGGGAATTTATTGCCCGAACGAACTCTTGGAATGTTCATGGGAGGCCGAACTATGATACTGGTGATGCTCGGAACATCACTTGACTGGACTTACACATATATGCATACATACATACATACATACATAAAGATAGACAGAAACAGCACAAGGCAGACATATATTGATGATGATAAGTAATATTTATAACAGCGTACAACCAATTTTAAATGACAACAAATAGTGTTTTGTTTCTCATCCTGTTGTTGTGCTTTTGACCTGCAAGGATAGCAACAGAACAAATCATCTCGGTACAGTTTTACTATACAACAAAGGCACTTCTACCTACCCCATGTGTGATTCTGTTTTGCTTGCTTGCTTCTCTTTTTTTTCTACTCAGTAGACATTTAAATAGCAATCAATGAAATTAAATTTCATTTTTTTTCTCTCTAGATATCTCTTCCTAACACTAATAAACACGGAAGGTGGACGTGGCACTGCCACGAATACGTCTACTTAGCTCCAGACAGCTGCCAAAAAGTATTTTTTTAAACCCAACAACAACTCTGCAACGATGACAAAACACATAACCATTGTATAGTGTGGCCATTTAATAGAGCACACAAGTACATAGCTCTTAACATCGAATGACACTATGAGAACAATCGACGAAAACACTTCTTGTTCTAAACTGATACACAACATCAGTACTCCAATAATAAACAAACATTACATATGAAAATATACTGCCTGGTCAACAATAACCTTTATCGCACGACATTTTAATGCGCAATTCATTGTGCTTAAGCGATTAATCTACCAAAACCGAGGGCCGTTAACCTTTTAAGGATTAAAAGAAAACTATAACAGCACGTGCCCGATACCTTTGGACACACGTGCCTGCATGGCACCATTTCTAAATGCAAATTCGACCGAATGAGATCAGCCCCGCTCCAAATGCTCGGGTTTCGCTTGCGAATGATGACAGAAGCGTAGAACACACACACACACACACACACACACGTACACACGCGCACACACACGCACAATACATAAAACAACATACGGACACTGTTATCATATTTAGACCTCCGTGAACACGTCCCAAAGACGGCAAATCACAACAACATCATCAACAACAACCACGGTGACAACGACCACGACACCAACATCCATGGAACTAGTTCAGCTCGAATAAAATGTGCAAAAAACCGTCGGCCACTAATTTGCAAGTTGATTATTCTAAATGCATTCGGCAGAAAAGCAACGCGACACGATTAAAACATCATCCACGTGACCCACAAAACGGAAACAGAACAAGGTGACAAGAACAGGGAGAGAGAAAACCATGGCCAACTAGCCATCCAGCCATCGTCACACGATGACTGGTGACTGAACGAGCTCTTGAAACACCGGTCGTCGACATTCTGAATTGACTCTGACCAAAAATGGCGTCGACTGTGAGGCTAATGAGACAACATCCCCGAACACGGATCCTCTAACCACATATGACACGGGTAAGACCCAGAAACACACGCAGCTGTCTACAACACACACACACACAGGCACGCAACATTACCACACAACATCGGACAGGTACTCTAAGCGACAGCATACCAGTAACTGGTAGCAACGTGGTCACGAAGAGACCAAACACGGAGGAAGCCACGGCCAATCGGCGCAAGTCTAAAAACGGATCCCCCTACCTACGGACATGCGATTTCGTTCGCGTTCGCGCACCAGCGACGCACCCGTTCGCGGCTGACCGAGGGAACCAGTCCCCGGACCGCGTGCCATCTCGGCGCAGTAGTGAATGATGCGAGGATTCAACTCAGTCTTGATATGTTAAGCTCGAGAACTCCCAACTCTCTGATGTTGTCCAATGAATGCATACGCTTGGAAAATATTGCTGCATCGTTAGGGCGAAAAATGAATATATATATTTTTTATAAACCTTATATATATATAGAGAGAGACCAACCAATAATCGGAAATGTTGACATATTCAGGGACTCTTGACACTTATCTTATATATGTATTTTTTGCATTAGAGTGAAGCAAGGCCACTATTTGTGTGTGGGTGTGTGTAAAAAGCACAAGAAAACAATATCGAACCAACCACTGTGTTATATGCCGAAGATAGACCACCAACGGGCCACAACAACATCGAAGTCGTTAACCAACAACAGCGCACATTCTGAATGCATGCAGCCAAAAAAGATTATACGACGATGACCATGATAGCGGTGACAATGGTGATGAAGATGATAATGACGATGATGATGATAATAATAACGACGATAATAATAAATATGTATACGTATATAAAACATTGCATCATTCAGTGGAATTACGTTTTAAAAGCGATGCTTTATAGTCGTAGGTAGATTAATGCCACAACTAAATTTGGGGCTTGGCTGTTTCTTCAGCAAAGACGCAGTCCTCAAAGGATCTATTGATAGATTGGAGAAACGGGGGCCAGGTGATTGTTTCGGAGCTAGCTGCAAGTGTACACACACACACTCTCTCTCTCTCTCGCTCTCATTTTAAGTAGTCTAACTAACCGACCAACCAACCGACCTACATCCAACCACCTGCCAGATGTGCACCCTCGCCTTCGATTGGGCTTCGATCATTCACACCCCACACACACACACACACACACCCCCCCCCCCCCCCCCTCCCACCCCATCGTGCACTGGAATTGATACCGTGCTGGGTACAGGCTCAAATGGTAGTTGGACACCATAACAACAACTTCCTATGTTCTAACACTCGCTCAGTATAGGTCCCAGACAGATGACCGGCTAGCCACAGTAAACCACCACTTCCTAGATGACGTCGGCCGGAATTATCGGCAATCAATGACGAACTTTTAAAATTAAAATGGCAAAACCAGCTGGTGTCGAACATTATCCTAAACGTACGCCAACCGTCCCCCCCCCCAAAAATAAATAAATAAATAAAAATAAAATAAAACCCCAACAACGAAAGTCAGGCATTTATGAACGTATTACGGACGAATATTAAAGATGTCACGCAGCAGGTGGCCATCAGACATAGCTACATCGTTTTATCATCATGCCCTAGGCATATCATTAACAACTTTGAATTCTGACATTTATCACCAACAAACAGAAAACATTTCTCAATAAGCTCGCTCATACCGAGATGAAGAGACAGCGTTCGTCAAAATTTTATCTTGTAACAAAACTAGTTGTACCAACCTGTTTGGAATTGAACGAGATAACAGGCATAACAAATACGGTCGCTTGTTAAACAAGCCTTATTTTTTTAACAATCCGACCTGTGTGGTTAGACCATACTAAAGATATTGCGATCACAGCTAGGGAATAAGATTTGTGTGTGTTTGTTTAGTCATATGGCACAGAGAATACCGGGACTGATCCCCCTTGATAATAATAATAATAATATAATAATAATATTAATAGTAATAAATGGCTCACAATAGATTCAGTGTATATAACATTTCCTGGAAGCTATTCCGGAGTATTGTTTATAGACCGCGGTCTGGATTGCTGTGCAATCGAATGATCAGGGAACAAATGCCGCATACGAATTTTGAAACATCGCTTTAAAATACACACCATTCTGAATGGGTTACGAATTTGATATAATAGAAATAAAAAGCTGGCGGGGAGAAAAAATCTCTCCGAAGCTATGCCAAGTAGCAAAATTTGCACGAATAATTTGAGTAAAACGGTTAACACAGATAAATGACGACAACACACAGACAAGATGTTAGACACTGTACGACTGACTGACTGACTGACTACCAAACCGTCACAACTTGTACACCTGATCACGGTAAATAACGTCGAATAAAAACGAATGAGGCAAATCTTTAGAAGATGGTAGTTCAAATGTAAACAGGACTCCAGCGCTTCACAAGCGCCGATAACACTTGCGCGCGTACACGGCGGACGTATACGCCGGCACTTCTTTATAAGAAGAAATCGACCCGCTCACTTACGGCCTAACCTTCAGAAGGTAACAAGAGAAAATAGTTTGAGCTGACCAAGTCAAATTATAATTTATATTTAAAACAAAAACGATAAACCAGCTAACATCACAACTGATGGACAGAGAGAGGGTTTTTGTGTTTCTTAAGCCACGACCGAGTCAAGAAAATGCACAATATAAAATAAAACCAAGTGCTAAATGCACCGTGATATCACCGGGTAGCACGGGATATGAACCCGTCCAACAAAAGACAGATATACCTGACCAACGGGGGCAGAGCTGGGCAGGAGATTATTACTATTTGACGAGAATAGGCGTAGGACAGACTGCCATGTTAATTTGCGATGTGTGCGTGCGTGCGTGTGTGTGTGTGTGTGTGTGCGTGTGTGTGTATGTGTGACAATAAATATAAAGACGGCATCACAAAACAGGGCATCGTCTAAAATCAGACTGGGCTAGTTACCGACAACACAGCAACGTATACGACGACAACAACAACAACGGTATGCTGGGTACGGGCACAAGACCAACGAATATAGCGAATCGCGCTCGATACTTTCACCGGAGTAAGCCAGCGTTTAGCAATATTTTAATACATAACAGTTGTTTTGTGCGCAAGTGTAGCAGCCAGCATAAGAGATATCCACGCTCGACACCCGGATATGGGAGGTCTTCCATACCACGACCCGCCAACACTCTCCTAAACGACCGGTTAATAATAGTGCCTATGAATATTTCAACGAAGTGCTAGACTCTTGAGCCGATACGAATATGCAATATTTAGTAGAAATCTAGCACCAGTTACAACGACCAAAAATCGCCAAAACCTATGGCCACTATGCCAAAAAGGAATACCTAACGAACGGATACATTTAAACGATATGGCTCTGAATTTGATAATTTCATGTTCTTTGCAACCTCCTCCTCCTCCACGCTAACAATTCCCAATGACACAGACCTGAACAATAACAAAAACCCGAGCCGAAATGAAACATTCTCAAATTGAAACAAAGACAGTTGCATCCCGAAATAACCGCCCCCCACCCCCAGTTGTTCTCTTTGTTTTTAATATAACAGCAGGAAGGGCGGCGGGTGAGCAGGCGGATTTGGGGCCGATCTGATTTACACGAAGGAATGCCGCTAAATGCAGCACGTCAGAGAGCCGCTGGACAGGACTAAGATGGATGACGAGACTCTGCCCGGCCATCTATCACAGCTAGTTGACAGCCAGCTCGGCGGCGTTCTCCACCCTAATTTTCGGCGCGGGCCAAATGCCACGGATCGGCATTGATCGGTCGCCGGCTAAGGCATCGAGAAATCCGCCCCCCCCCCCTCGTCCTCCCTACCCGTCGAGTCCGCCATCGTGCGGATTATGGTCTACGCGTGGTCGATCTCCGTTGCTGGGCCACCACCCACCGACAACCCGTCATTGGGACGGGGACAGACGGCAATTACCAAACTTCACTCGACCACTACCCACCAAAGTTAGTATACCCGAAGATGGTGCCGGCTCCGCAGCCGGGTACAAGAAGCCCAACTAAAAATTATTATCGATTTTAATTATTAGAAACAATGAGCGCCGTGATATATGCTGAGCTGAGAAATGACTGCTTTATACTACTGTGTTTGCCGTCGACCGAACCTACAGAGATCAGACTATAGCTCCGTCAGTAATATATATAACAAGTCTGACTCTGATGACGGACCGGCCGACCTTATAGACCGATTTATATCGAACGAAATGGCAACCACACACGCGCATACCCCCCCCACACACACGCACCCACCCACTCACTCACTCACGCACGCACACACAGTGAGAGAGACACCATAACAGACAATTACTGGCTTAGGTACAGATGGTACAGAATACTATATAATATACAGGGATAAGGGTACAAAAGATTACAACGTCGTGATATTGTGTAGCTATCATATACACACACACACGCGCAAGCACGCACGCACGCAAGCACACTTGGAGAATGCGATTGCTATTTTACAGGGACAGCTTCTAATTACCAGTAGCCGAACACTGTTGTTCAGAGCGGACACGGGGACAGATACAAACACGACATACTATGTATACAATAAGAAAGCGAGCGGGCAGGCAGGCAGGCAAACAGGCGGACAGAGTGACAGATGCGAAAAACGCAGGCCTGAAGCCCAGAAGGCCGGCACTACCGAGCGAGAAAGAAATGTATACATTCAAGTCAAAGAATACATGCAGTTAAACGGCCGAACACCTACTGAATCGAGCCAAGCACGAAGTGCACAGCCTTCTAAACAGCTTCAAGTGAGATGGTGGTTTATTGCACTTGGGCACCAATTCTTTACGCCTATTCTCCTAATGACAACGGCGGCGCCAAATAGCAGAACAAGCCGGCATCGGGCAACGGGATGCAACAACGATGGAACACACTGACGTGGTTTTGCCTCGTTTCGTTTCGTTTTAGACGTGGCCAGATTTGCTGCTGGCAGAGAGGCCGAACATTTAGACTCCATTAGAATTAATTAATGCCCATAGGGTCGCCAACGAATTACTGATATGATTCGAGTGCTGCATCCAACAGACTGGGCAGAGAGAACGCCGCTTAGCTGCCGTCTGCGTGCCCCCAGATCAGTCCACGTGCAGAGAGGCCTTGATTCAGTAGAGCAAACCAATATGTAACAGGTCTATTATATACGGGCCTATGGATATATAACTATATGTCTGTAAATAGTGCCAGAACTAGCACAAGAACAGAAATATTTGCTGAACTCACCATAATAAACGACAACGACAGGATGTAGACACACACACACACACACACACACGGAGACACACACACACACAAACAAGAAGAGCAACGCAATGACTGTCAACTGCCGTCAAACACATATAATGGATAAGATACTGCTGATATAATCATTATGTATAACAAGTGTGTCCCAACATATCTACATGCACAATATCATGTAATAGGTCTAGTTAAAAAGGAGGAGGCGGAAAAATAAAACAGTACAAGTCGGGCTGAACACAGATTTCCTTGATAAAAACCACTGCTATGCTTTACACCAATATAGTCTGGTCCACACACACACACACGCGCGCACGCACGGACATACACGAGCACATACATATACACCTATATGTACAGCGGTATGGTTTTAAACCATGGTACAGGCTTCACGAGTTACATATACAAAAACCTTTATATGTTAAAAAATACAATCTATTTTTTCCTCTCCAATATGAAACAAACCAGTTTACCCTGCTTCAGTAGTCGTAGTAGTAGTAGTAGTGGTGAATCAAGAATACGAACGAACGATCACTGTACAGAAGGAAAAAAACCGGAACTAAACACCAACACAACAAAGTACACCCCGTAAGTGTAATAGATATACCGTCGGCAATGCACGTCTTGGCAGAAACATCATCAACCGAACATGCACCCGGCCGCACGCACGCATCCACGCACACCGTGTTTGCTGAGATAGAGAGTAGTAGAACCTGCCGGACACGTTCAAGTGTCTTGGTGGAAACCAGTCGGAACCGATAGCCTAGAATGCGGAGTACCACAGACCCAACGTAACGGTATGTATATTATAACACAAACTTAACGAGATGGAGACGGGCGACAGACCCGACCCAGAGACGGGCGCCGTCTGTCGCCGTCTGCGCGAGCAGACGACGACAGACGCCGCCCGGAACAGACCAAACACGACCAGAACGGACGCGATCCCAACAGTCTACTGGCTCGACGTGAGCTACAACAAGAGCGCTGCCTTCGTTTGAGGAACATCTTCCGCTTCGTTCCCAAAACTAGTCGGGAGGACACGTTTAGTTCGAAGCTGTGCCACCCCAAGTACCGGAACTGGTCGAGCGCGACCGTGTAAAACACACACACACACAGTGGACATCCCGGTGGACAGACGTCGTGCGGCACTAGCATGCCTTCAGCAATCCCTAGGCACTAAATTAAGTTAACATTAGACAGATAAAACGCACCCACCCCCCACAGACGTCACATCACCAACGGTTAGGTCTAACCTGGTATACAACTTGAGCGGAGAATGAGAGTCGGGCGTACATCTAATCTGTGCCGACTGTACACACACACACACAGATACACCGATCGGTGTACGACGTTTTTACAATATACACCGCTGTACGCGTACACCGTCTGAGAAGAATGCATGAACCGAACGTGATGATACTCTCCCGTCACTCTAAAATATGGTCTGCAGGGCATCGGGAACCTCCAGTCGCCTTGTGTAGTGTAATATATTACTTGGAGTAAATACTTTTAGGACACGTAACAACACTGCCATCGATGGCAATATTAGATATAACTATATAATATACACGGTACTTAGGGCTGCCATACATAACATACATCAAATATACAAGTATATCTAGCAGTCTTACCATGGACAAGAACGGTACCATGGCGATGGGTTGTGTAACCAATGTTACATGTAGTGCGGTATGTCGGTATATATGTACCTAAATCATATATATATATATATATATATATGATTTTTTATAGAAAAGGTGTACACACCTTTTTAAGTTTGTTACCTAAAGACGGTAACATTTCACTTTCAATTACCTAATTCACGGATTTTCAATCGCTAATCTTGTATACCAAAAAAAGGTTGACCTCTTACATTTGTTTGTCTGTTTTTGAATGGCAACTAAGTTGCGGGCATTAACTAAACGGATGAAACGCAGGTACTTAACCGGCCTAATACTGCGAGAGGATTAATTATCAGAAATCTTTGTGCACCGGCGAGCTTGGCTCGCTCTTCGGGAACACCGGGTGCGACCTGCTCGAGAAGTTCTTAATCTGTTGCAGGCTGATCAGCGAATTGGCGATCATGTCCTCGCGGGACATCGCCATCCGGCCCTCCATCGGATCTCGCTTCGGGAATGTGATGGAGTCGAAGGGGAAGTAGCCGGGCGACGTCGACGAAGGCGAGATGTGAGACAGCGGCGAATTTAGCGTGCTGTTCGGCAGCCGCGGCGACCCGAACGGGAACGAAGTCGAAGGCACTGAACTGTTCATGAGACTAGGACTGGGGAACTGGTGGGCAAGCGGCATGAACGCCGAGGCGCCGCCGGGACCGGCCTTGCTGTTGGACAGACCTCCCTGGTTGCCGACGTCCAGTGGGGGCTTGATGTCGGGCGTGTCCTGGCCGCCGGGGTGGTGCGGCACGCCCCCGGGCCCGCCGCCGCCCAGGCTGGACGGCGGCAATCCGGAGTTCATCTTGTTTCCGGCCGCCGAGTTCCGGTGTGACATCATGCCCTGTGGCGTGTACGGGTCTCCGGAGTGCTTGCTCATGTGCCGCGCCAGGTACGTCTCCTGCGTGTAAGCCTTGCCGCAGATTCGGCAGATGTGTGTCTTGATGTGCTTCGTCTCCGAGTGCTTCGGTATGTGCTCGCGCAGGCTCTGCTCATCGGCGAAGCACTTGTAGCACGAGTTGCAACGATATGGCTTGTCGGTCATGTGCGAGCGCGAGTGCGACTGGAGGTTGGAGAGCTGCGAGAAGGCCTTACCGCAACCCGGGTGCTGGCACTTGTACGGCTTTTCACCGGTGTGCGTACGGATGTGCTGCTGGAGGTGGCAGAGCTGGGTGAATCGTCGCTCGCAGATCTGGCACTTGTACGGCTTGATGCCCGAGTGAATGCGCGCGTGTTGCGAGAGATACGACGAGTTGGCAAAGCACTTGTTGCAGGTGGGGCATTTATAGGGTTTCGGGTCCTGCTTGTGGATTTGTTGGCTGTGCACCAGCAGGTCCGACTTGGACTCAAATATCTGGAAAGATAAGAAGCAGAAAGGAGCTCGGTCACATTGTTTGCAGCTTTTCGACAGGACAATTTCAGTTCTCAATAAGCCCATATTACGGCGCCCAATTACAGCCCCCCCAACGCTTATGGCCTGCTAATATCGTCTCTGCATCCAATTTCAAAATTTGAGAGCGGGCAATGCGAGAAAGTGCTCTAAATGAAGCTTATAATAGCTGACACATTTTTGTCAGACGAGTGCTACCAGGCGCATGACAGGCACCATTATGGGTTTACCGCTGAAGGAAAAGTGGAGAAAAGAAAACGATGAATGCAGAAAACAGGCAAAAAAGCTAGGAAATTTTCAAACATCCATCCTACCCCTTACTTATTTTTTTGTTTTGTTTTTGTTTCTCCTTTCATGGCAAGGGAACGTCGTAATTCTGAACGTAACAATGGATGTTAGGATTACTAAAAGTGATGTTTATTTCGTTTACGTCTATGATTTAATACAAAGACGACGATGCCCGAGAAATGAACTACGTTAATTTTGCAAATGCCAAACATTTAAGCCGGATCTGTTGAGAATCGGCTCATGGTAATATGCCTCCTTTCTGCTTAATCTTTCCTTCTTTCCACACAAAATAAAGCAAACAACACACATACACTATAACACACAGAGAGAGATACAGAGCGCGTTACTCAGCTAATAATCAATTACCTTGTGTGCATATAATGGTTATTGTACAAAGAGCTACGACTTCTAGTCGTGGGCTTATTTTTTCAGAAGGCTTCCAGATGACTGAGTTAATTCAAACACCACTGAAATCAGAACTGTGCCAAAACCGGGCGCACCCCCCTCCGTCGCATCAATGGTGATAACTCACATTTATGCAAATGAGCGTCTGAGTTTGGCATAAACACCAGCTGAAACAACATGCTGTAGCTTCGCTCAGCCAATCGCAGCCAGCCGTGGCCAATTTGAAATTACTGAAGAAAATGGGTCAAGTAATGTCATATCTGAAAACCGCATTCATCTTGACTCCACGTTCAGGCTCCTTGGCAGCAGAGCAGCGGAAAACTTACCCGAAATCAAGCCAATATTATCGAAATCTGTACTATTTTTAAATGTATCATCTGGCATCCAGCTGAGCTCTGACAATGGCGCGAACTCGGCCAGATCAGATCGAGAAAAACCGATGTCTTGTAGAAATGAACTCGAAGTGCCATCTAGTTTTCGGCGTCAGAATGGTAAATTATGTTCGAACAAAATGGCTTTACTTCATTCAATTTCATGTGACGTCTTGCCAGTAAGCCAGAAGTAGTCAACTTCAGATAGGTCTGTCGGAAGGGTTTATCAAGACGTCAAGTACCAATAGAGGCATGTTTTACTCCAACCACTAATTGGCAGATATTATGCAGTGGGCTCTTGATTATCTCAGTTTATCAGATTCGAGTTGTTATAGTAGACAGGTTCAAGTTTACTGTCACCATCGTTAAGGGTCAAAATCCAGATGCAGTAGAAATCGCCCCCCCCCCACCCCCCCGGATGGCACCGAGGAGAGAGTCGTTCGAATTCTGAACAAACACCAATAGCTAGAAATATAATGGCACGTCTTATACTTAACACACAACATCGCAGTGCTGAGTCAAAGGTCACCATGAAGAGCCTTGGTGACATTCACAATGCAGCAGCTTATGACAGTTACCAAATATAGTAACCGCATAATATTACAAATCACCTGGCACGGACGATCTACGGATGTTTGTGATGTGATTAATTTAGCTTCAGACAGCTACCAACAATAGTGACCGCATAATATACAACAAATCACCTTTCCGGGATGATCTGCCGATGTCTGTAATATGACTAATTACGTGCAATCTGACATTACAGTGGTGCTGGAAGATAGGATAGGCGATCTTTTATTACGGCATTATCTTTTAACAGGCTGCCATTAGCCAACTTTGACACAAGCTAGACTTATCTGGTACCACAAACACTCAGTGTCAGTTTCTTATAACATAAGAACTCTTCTACCTCGAAGCCGGCAGCATAAATACCGAAATCATTTCACTGCAGATGTCAACCAGCAGGCCAATGAACTTTCTGTCTGTGTGTGCGCGCGCGCGCGTGTGTATGTGTGTGCATATAGACACCCGTTTGTCGATACACCTCTGTAAGCACATGCATGACTATGCAAGTATGTGCACACGGCCACAAATGCAGACACATGCATGTGCCTACACATGTGCAAACAAATGCACATATTGATATAGACATAAGGACGCACGCACGCACCACATACAAACATATAGCACATCTTTTAGCCACAAATCTACGCCTGTAAACAACAAACCGAGGACATTCAAACTTCCTGCAATATCAAATAAACCAACGAATGTTTCGCCATTGTTCTAAAATGGCTATATTTAGATTCAGCGGTAATAATAATAATAACTAGTCGATGTTATATCCCCCAATACTGGACTAACAAGATCCACGTCAATATTATCAAGCCAAAATAAAACTGAACAACAACACATAGGCACCAATACCCACACCTACGCCTAACACGTTATAGATTGTTTTCAAGTTTTAGTACTTCCATTAACTACATAAACCTGAGCACTGTTCATAAAACAAAACGTTATTCACCAAAAGTACTAAACGTAAATGTTTGCGGCATTAAAGCGCACTGTGACTAGTTTAACCGTGACTTACTTTAGACACAATGTTTGATGTTCCGGTGAGTTTCCGGTTGAGTAAGCCGGTTAGCTCCGTATATGAAATTTCTCACCTTTTGCACTGCTTGTTTTTATTAATTTTAACCTAATAGTTTCCTTCTTTACATCATTGTTCTAGTTTGCATACGTATATAGCAGTACATAACACACACACACATACAGCTACGATTCGATTCTGACACATACAGATAGCGCCCATACTAACCTGGTCACACATACGACAGTGATAGGTTTTGATGGTTCTGGCTTTCATCGGCTGTGGCACGACAAGTGGACTGGTGGCATTACCGACCGACGTCGGTGTCGGCGTGCCCGGCATGCCTCCTGATCCCGCACCCATTGGGTTGCCGGACAGGCCATCGGGATGGTTTCTGGGTGGCGCTGGTGTCGAGGGCTGTGAGTGAGCTGGATGGGACGGGAACAGTGACGGACCATGGCTTCCCGGTGGTCCTGTGTGCGCCAGTGGCGGCCGATTTATTGGCCCTGAAACACAGAATGACAATTGGCACATCACACAACGGTATGTGCAATACGCTGCAACACATTAGTCGTCTTAGTAACAAACTAAACCGACAAGATCCTGGTATAACACGTGCGCGCGCGCGCGCACACACACACACACACACATGCGCGCACACATTGGGAGTGCCCTCAGATTGATAAAATGAAGTATTGCTGTTTGCGCCTGCAGATTTAGTACAAATTATTACCAAGAGAGTAGTAACTGAATAACGCTTGATTCAAACCAAAACAATTAGACTGGTATTGGGAGATCTGACTTCACCTAAACTTACTACATGCGTTTATTTATTTTACAAGGAAAATGTTCAGGCAATGATTTGGCTGATTCTGACCATCAGCAGCAACTGCAGCAGCAATAAAACTGGATCAGGTGTCAAATTCTCATGCAACAGAAAGAACTAAACCTTTGTAAGAATTCATACAAAAAGATAGAGCGAGAGAGCAAATTCGAGTCCATTACTATAGCACAACTCCAGCAACAAACCTCACCTGCCTCATTTGACTACAACCATGCCGACCTTGCATCACAATGTGAGATTAAAACGCAAATGAAAGGACCCTTTTTTTCATTATGTCATTAGGCGACACGAGCCGAATGGCAAGCGCAACCACATTATGCCGAATTGACGAACGCCAACCCATTGTCAGCTAAAAACCATCTGGCCTCAATGGAACGGGTCACAGGTTATTATAGTAGGTCACTTACACCAAAATAAATGATGACGGACTATCAGTTACTCATAAGATAATAATTGTAGAGAGGCAAGAATTAGGTGCTCGGGCTTGAGGAGAATAAATAGCCATATATAAACTCAGAAATCACGGTAGGACGAATTATCAGGGTCAAACTAACATCTAAATAATAAAGAACAGTGAACAACAAATTACACCGACCACAACACACTGTTCACCCATTTTCTAAAATAATCAACAACATTATAAGATCTAGGTATTTCTTTACTTCCGACTGTTATGATCAATACTCCAAGGCCCGTGGCTAATTTGAAACTATGGATAATCTGAAACTACAGATCTATCCTCTAGGATTGCCATTGGTCCCACTGGGTAATAACAGGATCAGGCATCAATCCTGAATTCAACTGTTTCCTATATTTTCATAATCAAATGGAAAATACACTCGAAAGCATTGATCAGAAATAATCTTTAGGAAGAAGCGCGGATTATAGTAGTTGTGACGTGCTACTTTCATCATCTTCTCGTTCGCTTGCTAATTCTATTACACTTCAGGTTCAAAAGCGTTAATGAAACTGTTCACTGGCATAGATTATAAGAATAGATGATCCAAAAATGGCAGCATAGGATTAACCAGAAATAAAGCTGAACCACGGGCTAATGAACTGTGAATCATCTGAAGTCCAAGTGTACTCATAGACAAAAGATTAATTACTAATTACTCAGTTCTCTTCACTTAGTATACTCTATGATGTTGAATGACATAATTTGAGCCAACGCGTTAATAAACTGCACCTATCCATCTATCAATCCCGTCACATAGTACATCGGTACTCTACATGGGGATTCTGCCCAAGGGACTTATTTTCCCATTTCGGGGAATGGACAGCACCTAAAAATAATTTGCGGATTGCCAGAATGTATTAGAATGTTTTATAATCAGTAATTGAGCAAGTCAAATAAGTTGATGAGCAAGGTTGGGGTGAAGTGTTGTTGTAATGGCTGAATTAAAGGTCCAACAGAGGACCTGATGGCCGAGTACAACAATGACAACACTCATAAATGAATGTCGTGGAACAGTTCAGAAACGAGATACAAATAAGATGAAGAGAATCTTAGAAGTAACAATTGATGTTTATCACAGGGATTCCGCTCAAATGAAGCTTGAAATTTTCCAATCTTGTCCCCCTGACTCTTTTGTTTTCCTTGACCGAATAACTGCACCAAATTTAACATAAACGAATTTACTATCTTCATATTACTGCTGGCTGATGACAGGCTTAAAGCACTACCAAGGTGAGAGGCAAGGTAGCATCCTTACTTTAAAACCACCTATCCTATCAACAAGTTGTGAATCAGTAATTCCTGAATGCAGTTCTCTGCTGGATTCAGTTCACAACAGTACAACTTATTTCACAAACAAAATGCCACCAAATTGATAGCTATCGGACATAAAGCTTTCTAACTGCATTAAAATTTTTAATCGAACCAACTGGATTTAGATGTAGGCGGTATTAACTAGCCACAGTATAGCGTTATCAGCCACTAATATTCATTTGAGGTACACAATTCAATGTCCATACATGGCTATCTCCTACAACATTTGTCTTATATCATTACAGATTGTAAACTACTCTAAAGCACAATACGCATTTTGGTACAAGTTGAAAAATAACATGTGGTACGAAAACACAGAAGACTGCCCTAGTCTTCCCATACTATGGGTCACGGTAAATCCAAACTCATTGAAAACTGCCATATATATTGTTGACACTACCAGATCTGACAGATCGGCTTAAACAACTCTTGAATCTATCACTTTAAGTACTCGGCAAGTACACCACATTTTGTACATACATGAATAGTAATGTGGATATCAAAGGGAAAGCCAATTATACCTCACCAATGTCAAAGAAAACAAGTTACCAAGTTAATCTTAACTAGATTATGACACCAAGATACCTATCAATCATATATCTAAGATTTAATAGCTTTAATATAGGTGGTGTTACATCTACATAACTTGATGCAGATACATGCATGAATGCATGCATACAGATGGTTATCCGTCGGCATGGATGCGCGTGTTGGGGTGGGGGGGCGAGAAGTGGTATCACTCTGCTGCTATCAGTTGCTCTTTTGTGGCCACTTTTGTGCAGATGATAAGCCAAATACTCGCACAATGTGCAAGCATATGCATCAGAGATGCAAGGGGAACGCTGGAACGTTTGTGTGCATAACGGCTAGCATACTGTTGCTGCTAAAATCGCATGGTATGTATACAAATTAGAACTGGTAGCTGACTGTATGAAGACAAACCAAACCACAACCACACACACGCGCGCGCGCAGAGAGAGAGAGAGAGAGAGACTATCTGAAACAGTGACAATTTACACGTACAGCACCAAGCAGCCAATCAGCTCAAATTTACATCAGTGTGTAGCAGATTAACATGCTGTCAGCAAATGTCATAATTACCAATACAGGTAAGTGTTGTAGCTGATGGTGAATAGCACACATAACACATTCTCATCCAGACATCAGGTGTAAGCAGATGTCAGATGATGCTGTACACGGAGACAAACTGGGTGGTCCACAGAGCCTGATTTATCACAAGCCCAGGACAGACATAACAACTCTAAATCTACGACCTAATACACCAATCAGCAGGCAGTATGTGGAACATCAGCAAGACAGATGAGAGTGAGAGAGAGTTGTACAAAGGACCGGAACATATGAGGTCGGGACGGAGGGGGTTGCAATGTAGCAATATTATAATTATTTACATGGATACCAGGAGTAAATTTTATTGTATTATATATAAACATACATACATCATCACATAGAAACAGAAAGGTCTTTTAGAGGAAAATGCATTAAACAATGAGCAGCTTGAATTTCTGCTGATAAACAATCAGTGTTAATAATATATTCCGGTCAGGTATATCACAGCTATATCATATTTGTTAAATGTTTTCAGCTTAAAATAAATGCTTTCAAAATCCCATTTAACGGCTCTGACACACACACACACACACACGAGAGAGAGAGAGAGAGAGATGTTGTGTGTGTGTGTGTGTGTGTGTGTGTGTGTGTGTGTGTGTGTGTGTCAAGTGAGACAGACAGCTAAAGAATATGTAAGAAGTGAATACACAGATACAACTGAACTTTACTGGAAGACAAATACTTACAGGATTTAAGATGAGATTCCCATGATGTTTCACTGCCACGATCTGAAAACAAAAACAAATTTTAAAACATCCATCAATTCCGAGCAACAGGAGAAACAACAGGTTAAATCAGAAACGAACAAGGTAATCATACATTTTCACCAGTATAACAAATCCAATGGGGTATCATCTGTCCACCACTATATTTAGCCACATTTTCTCTGGTTGATTTAGTCACCCCATAACCAAAATATATATGTTGCACTGCACCGCCGAGAATAGAGATGGCCACAACTGGATTGGGCAATATTGAACGCAGATTCTCTGTCATACATGGGACTCGCGCAGGGCAAGGGTCAGCATCTGGCAGTCAGAAGGGTGCCTCCTCGTTCTAAAATATCAAACATTTTCTCTCTGGGCTTTTAAAAGGGAAAGAGCCGTACTGCAACACAGATTGTCTGTTAATGCTTCCTAAAAGGAAAACATAAAGCAACCACATATTGTACAGCGAAATTCGGTGTCCAGGATCTTATATGGTGAAGTTCAAGGTTACGAGCCCAGTCGTCCTCGACGAAGTGAAATTTGTTTGCTCGGAGTATTTGTCTGTCGGGAATGCAATGCAACAAAGGCAACGGGATGGTGCTTCTGGAAGCAATATCATATTCGTCAGAGGCAGCTGATCATGAAAAAAGGGTTAATGGTGATTGTTGGTGGAGGAACATCTTATATTTAGATCTCGATCATAAATGAGCTGAGCTATCTGTGGCTAAAAACCAAAAGACAAGCATTTAAATTTTTGCAGTACTCCAACCAAAACTCATTGCTGTTCAACGTAAGACTAGGCATGATACAGGCCAGCCAACCAATTAGAATATTTTCAGATAATACACACATATACTACCACCACCAACAACAACAACAACACGCACACACGCACACGTGCACGCACACACACATTGACCACGAAGACAATCTATTTATTTTCTGTGGCCAGCTGTATTACATACCATCCTACACGCTAAACATTACAGCTGATTGCGATATGCATTAAGTCTGCACCTACGGATCTAAAAAATAATGTTATTTTGGCCTACAGTCCAAATAACAACAGAGATTAGCCCGGGCCCGCGTTATAGTTTTCTCCCTACAAACCAGATCGTTCAAACAAGAAGAAAACGCTTTAAGGAAAAATGCCAACACCAGCCGCCCACAAAAAAAAACGTGTCTGAAAAAGCCAGACTGGTTAATTTGATCAGCAAAAGGTTTAATTCTGCCTGAGAGGGTAGAGCTGGTCTTCAGCTTGATCCGGGATCTGGAAGTAGTTCGCCAAACGAGTGGAACAACGGAAGCTAGACGACTCCCAGAAATAAAACCATCTAACAACACGAGCCGAGGCTGTTTGCAGAGTAAACAACTAGTTAACCAACAAAGTAAGACAAAGTAAAGCACGACCAATCAAGGCTAGTCTACTTTGATGAGCTACACCTACCTATGCGCGATATTGGATTGGGGTTAGTTGTTTTTTGTTGGCGCAGCTTTTTTAACGTTTTTTTTTTACCTTTAGAATTCCATGAATTCAAATTTAGAAAGCTGTCTAGCAAAACCTTGATGAAGCAAAACTGGAGCCGCTTAATAGGTCAATAGCTCACCCCCCCCCCCAAGTAGAAAATAAGTCCAAGCCGTGATCTTTAACGGGATAAAAAGAATGAAACTTCCCAATTACCCCGAGAGATATTACCATAAAAACAAGCGATCCGTCCCTACCAACATAGACTCAACATTATTGCCAGTGATTTTGTTAGAACCCAGAACCCGGGTCATTTGACCCGCCTACTCTCAAGTACAGACCCAGCTATTTTCGTTTCCAATGCCAATAAGACGCCGCTTTGTGCCATTGTAGGCCCTTGATGCCTACCAATATCTAACCCGGGTATTTTTTGTTGGATCCCTGCCTACTTTATTTCTTAACAAAGCCACTGGTTCGCCATTATCACCATTAATATTCAGTAACCACAGACACACACACATCCTCCTTAGTACAAGACTATTCATGACATTAGACCGAATCATGTTCAACTAATTGACCAAACAAAGTTAAAAATTACTGTCACTGAGATGATCAACTCATTAACCTTGTTATTTAATATGGTGATTAATTTCTTCATTACGGAAAATAAGACATCTACCTCTGGATGAATTAATTTGTGGTTGTTACGAGATTTAATGCCCCATTAATGGTCTCACTGGATGTCGTATACCATTTATTTAACAAGCCACCTTCATCTTCAAACGGTGTAATCTGCTAAAATGATCAACATTAAATTACGTTTTTAGATGCTACGCCGCTGCCAACACACCGTTTATAATTTACGATAGAAATTTTAATTTTAAATCATTTTAAAAAGCTAATATTTACATCACAGCTTTTAAAACATTGGCACTCTACAGACAGTGTAAGATGTGGCAAAACTACAATGGGCACAAACCATTAGTGTGGTGACTCATGCCAAACACAACTGTTTATGAGTAGATTTTGTCCTAGTTTGCTATACTTGCAATATCCACAGGGAAAATCCCCGTTTATATTACCAGATAGCGACATCCGGTTAGAATGGTCCAGAAAAGACAATACTTAGTTTTAAAATCTGGTTAGTTTTCTCCAAATTCTGGTTTCCAGTTCAACGTGACAACTAAAATAAATTAGAGCATTATAATTCCTACTTGGATAGAGGGCACTATTTAAATCTAGTAACCATCATCATCACTACCACCAGCATCATCATCAATTTTAGTATTTCATCATCATCACCATCATCATTCAGGGCCCAAATTAGAAGTAAGTGTTCATAGTGTGCGTGTCTTACCTATTTGGTGATCCAAGTTCATGAAATGCACACAAAAAATTAAACCATTATATTAAGTTGTTTTCAATAATACACAAGCCAAGACCTTTAATTGGCACCTGTCTGACAACCCATCCCATTACATATATTATACGCTGCCTTAATACAACCGACAGATGTGAACCAACCCGTCGACATCACACACAAACACACACACTTCCTACTTTATCTATAGGAAATACATTATTCATAGAGAAGGCAGCCAACCATCACCTGATCCTTCTATGGTGGACACAACATTGGCACATTAAGAATTGATAATAAAAATGGCTCTTCCGCCGAAATCTACCTCGAGCATGGCTCGACTAGCTCGTGTTGAATATTGTGTGTACACATCAGGAAAACAATAACCCATTACGACACATTAGATAGGTAATGGATGAGTTATCAGTTTGGTGAATATCATCCGGGAACACAATATACGACATGCCAGATGCCAAAGCCATAAAACTATTCAAACAATTTTAATTTCGATGACTGGAGAAATGGCAACGAGCATGTTTATGACATATTGTTATATCGACTACGTTAAGATGAATACTGTACATCGCATAATAGACAGATAGGTTAATTACATCACATTTCTCAGTGGATTATATTACATCAATAATACGATGTTTTTTTTTTTGGGGGGGGGATAAACAGTCATACTCCCTAGAACCACAATAAATCTGAACTCTCTATTATCCACAAATACTGCTAAACCATTACTAACCGTAACCTATAGCTGTTAACCATTACAGTAAAGACTTAAATAATGTGGATACCAAAAATCTGAACTTCTACTACATTAAGTACCGTTATATACATATGTACTTCCTTATTATCCATTTAACACATCACTGTCTTAATTAAGTGATACTATCCAACAAATTTCTATTATCACACACACATACACACACACACACACACACAGTAGAAACAGGCTGCTAGAGTTTAGAAGTACATTATCTTCTGGAAATTTTTAATCTCTCCTTAAGTCTAACTCACCCATTCAGTGTGGCTCTTTGAAAGTAAATAATTAAATATTTCTAACTATGTTTTTCGTATCTCAAGTTGAAGCTTTGTTGTATTGAACACACACACACACACACACACAGTATATATATATATATATATATATATAAGCCACCTCTAACAAGACCAAGATATCACCAAATTTCAGCAATCATATATTTGAGTGTTCTATCCTTAACATAAAATCATCATTGTTGTCATAAGGCCAAGTTACAACCCTTAACACTACACACTTAACATTCAAATTTTTCCACGTTACAGTGTTAACACGACACCAACATTATTGTCAAGGACTCTTACTATTGTTACAGCCATTAAATCGCCCTCTCCCTTCCAACCCACACGTTATAATGCACCAACGTTACAATCTTAACATGTTCCCCAACAGGCCTTCAGCCAGAAACAAAACAGTGGCCATCCATCTTACGGATCGACAAAACAACACCATCAACACCAGTTGTGTTGCCACCACAAGTGTACACAATGCCATCACTCGGCGGGTGTGAGGTTCAGGACGACCCAGGCCGAGAAGGGTCTCAACAGCCTGCCCTATAGATTTATAATTTGATTAACAATGTCCAAGGCAGTTGCCCATTTTACCATATCAAAAAGGTTAGTCCCGGGTGGAGGTTCAGGAGACTCAAAAACCAGATGTCTCTGATGAAACTCGCTGTCAGTCCGATATAATATTTGTGTGCGGAGACCTGGCCCTGTGACACAAATAGTAGCTAATACAGATAGAGATCTATTTGGACCAACACGTCTGCCACATATTCCAATTAATTTTTCCAATGGTGAAAATTTGTTTAGCCTTAAATTTAGATGCCTGGGTGGCTAAAAGCCTGTTTCCCAAATACTGTAACAATGTTCAAGTCCCAACGGGACATCTCCCGGTGTCATCACAGAGTCGCCATGTTACATGCCCAGTGTGAGCCATCTAATACTAACCTGTGTTATTATCCATATGGTGAGGGATATCCGATGATGCACTTCCGGGAGTGCCCTGAAAATAGACAAAAAAGATGGCATGTAAACAATAGTAGTAATCACAGCACTCAATTACTACTACTACTACTACTACTACTCCTTACAGCAAATAGGTTAAACAAAACCTTAGGTCAGTATTTGTCTATCATAAGTCACCAGCATCATCGATTTGTTTGTCATGGATAGAAAACAACTCCCATTCTTTGAGGAATGAAACACCCACAATCAAAACCCACAAAATCAAAACGGATCGGAGTGTTGTAGATCGTGCAGATGCCAACGAGTGCAGAGATGTAGCGATGGTGAAAAACATTTAGATGAATAAGATGAATGTGGCGAGCAATAAATACATCAGTTTACCTCATCATAATGGACGCAGACACTTCTTTGTGAGTCATATCCATCGACAAGAAACGCAGCAATTAGAATACCAACACTTAAATGGTTTGCATTAGAATAAATCACACCACTCGCTCTCCGACCAATGCTCATCGATTCATTCTGTACGTGCACCACATACACATACACACACACACACAGAGAGAGAGAGAGCGAGAGAGAGAGATGCACAGATGCAGACAGACCTAAAAGGCAGACAAGCCAAACAATTGCCTTTATATACCGCGGATGACAAAAATTACACCTTTCAGAACACTACCTGTAAAACAGTGACTGTAATTTATTGCGCGTTTTGCCAACATCAGTTGCAGCAGGAAGCTCTTCACATATTTTGTGGCCCCTCTTCACATCAGAAAAAATTATCAGTGGAGAAAAACGTTGACATCCAGTACGAACTGAAGTGTGTCAAGTTTATGGAGACATCGGGAATGATTTCTGCACAAACGTACAGGAAAGCCATCGGTTTTTGTATAGACTCTCTCTCTCTCTCTCTCTCTCTCTCGCCTACACATAGCAAAACTTCTTGGTCAGTTTTACCTGGAAAAAGTCTTACGGCAATTGGGACACTGTTCGACTGGACAAGATCACCATTTACAGTAAAAATCTATAAGCCAATTAAACAATTTGGACCTTTTCTTCTTCAAACCATTGATTCACCTCCTGTACGAATGGGATGGCAATTCGCTTCATTTCAACTGGCATAAAAAGTTATATTCCCAGCTGTCTGGCCTACAGCCAAGTCAGAAATACGGTCCGATGCTTGGGGCTGCCTAAAACGCACTACCAGTCCTATTCGAGACAAATACCATCTGCTGTATCACCATCCAAACAGTTCCATGTTCTGACCCAATCTCTACACTCTATTTTGACCACAATCTGCTCATCTCGTGGATGAGAAAAACGGACAATATGTTTCGTCAAAAATCACCACAACAGATCCTGATTTTTCTTAGTTAAATAACATCGCTAGGTGCATCATAACCAGATTAACTCGGTAACCTAGATTAAAAACATGTGTTGTGGCTATAAAGAAGCTTTAAAGATTACCACGGGATAAAATATACAAATAGTCTGAAATAGGTTGAAAAAGTTCGTAAGTATTTTGTAAACTGAATATTCAGAGACCGAAAACTTATCAGTATAAACAAGAATAATTATTATGTCAAGATATAATAATTATTTTAATTAATTAACCATGCATAAAATTGACATATTACATAGCATAACTAGTTAAATAATTTTAGAACCATGTAACATTCAAAATGGACTCGTAACATTTATCAGTCTATATTTACAAAAGTGGCTACCACCACCATCACAGCCACCTTGGGTGAATGTTCGCCTGAGTACTGGCACAAAGGGTTAAGGAAACAACCACTACAGTAGCTAATAATATAACTAGCTCTGACTTTAACTTTGCACACACACACACACACACACACACAGTACAACTTCAGACTTTGGCCGCATATCAAGTCTTAGCCAATTCTAAGTGCTGATGAAATAACACACACACACACACACACACACACACAATAAAAACACCTAACTATACTCTTTTTCGGGTTAACGTCGCACATATAAAATTAAGAAACTCTATTTCGACCTATAAGTTTTGTTAACATCAAAACCACAAAATAATTAACTGTATCCATTATAATTTTAATAATATTTCTCATAACATCTTATTATCATTGTTCCATTTTTCTTCAATTAGGTTTCAACTGAGAGCTAATTAAACAACTACTACTCTAGTTCCGATTACTTTATAATGACGGTGATAATGATTAGATGACAAAATTAAATATCACGGGTTAAATAGTGAAACAATTATATTTAAACCTTTTGAATCATTTTATAACAATGCAAAACTGTCACGCACTCAGCTTCAATAAAGCCTCAGGTGCTACTAGTTTAGTCGATATTTTAGAATCACACCTGAGCAGATGAAAACGTTAGTGAGAAAACTTTATGATGGAAAAAGAGAAACTTTATGCCCACCAATATGTATGTATGTATCTTTGTATGTATGTGTGTATGGATGTATACAACACACACACACAGACACACATTTAAATACTTCAGTTCCCCGACACACACACACACACACACAGACACACACACACGCGGAGCTGCCAAAAATATAAAATAAATATAAATAGACAAGTGTTAGAAAAAGGGAGAAAAACGAAGCTACTGCAAACAAAAATGTTTTCTATACTTTTTTTGTGAATAAAACTATTCTGACTATAAGCAAGACATCCTGGGTTATAAATAACACAATGAGAATGGATTTTTTGACACTTCACAACAGAAATAAATAGCAGAAGCGTTAAAAAATAAGATAATGCTGTCATTCTTATGAAGGGTTTCTCCACATAAATTGGTTGCATTATGCCAACAACAAACAAATTACAGAATCTTATTGGACAATTCTGACCTGGTGACCCCCACAAGAGATATGTCGCAGCGACTGGCAAAAATGAAGGTTTTTTTATACAGAAACGTCTAAAACTCGTCTGTAAATGTGTTATTTTACGTAACCATCACTATGTGAACTAAGGCATACTTAACTATGCCGCAGTAAATGTGGTGCTTCTGGAGTGTGTAAATTGTGCTGTATAATGCAACAAAACAAAATCTCCAATAATCTATTCATAATCGAACTCATCTCTGTAAACAGAGTAAACGTAGATCACGAACAATATTAATTTCTATCAATCCTTCAATTAAGAATAAAACTAATGTCTGGCTGGCCACTAAAATTCGTCCCACAAATAATTTCATCCAAATGCTGTATATTAATCCCAGAGTCTGGGTGCCATGTTTTTTTTACACAAAAGGTTAGAAATTTCAGTGAAAACGGCAAGGAGACATGCAGCCGAGCAGCAAGTCCGGACTGTGGTGATAAGATGGGGTTGGGGGAGACATTTTTTAAATGTACTACAACCTACAATACAGATTAATCAGAAAATATGGAAATCTTACTGCTAATATGCCGAATGGATACATCTGTAAGCCATAATATTGTTCACACTGCACAGGCATTGGTTTATCGTTGTGGGCGCCGATAAATATTACGTGTTTTCTAAAGGCACGCGCAGATTCTGCGCCGTCTAGTTTTGGATGGCCGCGAGTGATTTCACTTCAGTGGGCACGCGAAGCTCCAAAGTACATGCTTACGATGCGCAAAACTCCACCAATAACATCATAGTACTCCGTGCAATATTTGAGCCTCCGCGCGTGTGTGTGTCAGCACATGTTTTCACATCAGACACAGGCATCATGCACACTACAGCTCGCTGTTCTCGTCCTGATACGTCTAACTAGTAGTAGTAGCATCGCAAAAACTCCTTCCTCCGCCACCCCATCACTGTTGTCATCCATGAAGAAGCTGCGGCACACGACAAAACTGCGAGTACTCCAACTTGGCACAGTCAATCGGAGGTGCTGGCAAAAATTGCTGGAAAAACCGCAGCCATTTTGTCCAACGTAATCACTTTCATGGTCAAGGCCACCTATTCCACAAGTGTCATCGACAATCCAAAGCACTTCGCCATCAGATACTGGAAAATTTCATCCGAAAACTCATCTACGCACACACGAGCATGCGCACAGACAGAAGGGTACGAACGAAACGGGGCGAAAAAACTCCCGAACAGAACAGTTTCGTGGCCTGCCCCCAACAAAACATCCCTCAAAAGTGAGCGAACTATAAGCGTAGCAGCGAGTTTTTTTTTCTTCTTTACCGCCTCCTCATGGCGAAGGCTGTCGCTCTCTCGCTCCCTCCGCGCGCTCTTTCGCTCTCTGCTATTCGGACCTTACCCAGTCAAACTTAAAACAGCGAGAGAAAAAACGAGGAGGCAAAAAACACCCACAGCCCGCCAACAAAAACCGAACCCCCAACAAACCGCAGCAGAGCCTGAGGTAATGGCAGGCGGCGTGCAAGGATTTGGCGATATAAAAAAACACACGCACACACACCGAAGGCACAGTCAGCAGTGGGCTGATTAAGTCAGCCAAATGATACAATGAGAAATGCATGCCCCCATTCTGACAACTCAGACACTGTCTGTCCGATGTCTTTCTATTTGGCTATATTTATATATATATATGTGTGTGTGTGTGTGTGTGTGTACATTAGTGGGAGTGTGCATGTTTGTGTGTGCACATGCACGTCTGTGCATGGTTGATTAAGAGAGAGAGCAAAAGGCGCCGAGGCGAAAAAGGCACACACACACACACACACAGAGAGAGATAGAGAGAGAGAAAAAGTCAATACCTACATGTACACGAGTTAGATCATGCAGCCGATGAAAAAATACCAGCATACAGTGTATGAAGTGAGCGGAAGGCGCGCCAGTCTTGGCTTCAAACCACTGGATTGAAACCCTGCTCAAATAACTAGCACTGTCTGCTTCACCGAGCCAGGCTGCCAAGAGGGTCTATTTTTCTGATCAGAACAGGGGGTAGTGGGTTGTTTTTATGCCGACTGCCGCTCACACACGGGCTCAAGTCTGAAGCTTATGTGGCCGTGGCTCTTGTGATGGTCGGTGGTTTGCTTGGCTAGCCGGTTAGCTCTAGGTTATTGGTGCCGTTATGTGCTGACCTCGATGTCCTCATCAGGTGAGCCGCTGGGGGTGATGATGGTGGTACCTTGACCCGAGGGGGTGATGATATTGACCTTATGGGGACATTCGTTCTGGACAGAGAAATAACCGGGACACTACATAGGTGACCAGCTACCTAATAGTAAAGAGAGTTATAATGGGCTATGATAGTGTAGCTATTGTGTGTGTGTGTGTGTGTCACAGACATGTATACACATATATCTGTCTGTCTGTTAGTCTGTACACCACAGCACGTATGTCTGTCCCTATCTTATAGACCCCGGATCCAGATACTGACACTGATGATTCCAAAGGTCAATCATTTTAACCCCAATCTGGATCAAGTAGCAGTCTATTCGTAACTCCAAGCCACACCTTCCCCTCATCACTCAGTCTGAATCAAAATTTCAATAATACAAACAAGTCTCAACCACCGCAACATCAGCTGTTGATGAAATATCACTTCACAGACCTAATTCCTACTACGGCACACACACACACACGCACAACAAAAGGAGTACTGAATGCAGACCAAGTGCTGACTAACTGTCACGGACAGACAACGCCATCAAAATATAATATCATCGTAATTCGCCGTTAACACACACAGAGAGACAGACAGACAGACACACACACACACACGGGGAATGACTGTTATATAGAAGCTGATGTATATTAGCCATGATGATGGTTTGGTGGTCAGGATAAATCACTCTCCTCCACCAACACAATCTGCACTCAGTCATCATATGATAGGATGGCGTGGACAGGGCTCTAGTGTTAGGTTATAAGGCGGGCCTCATCAGAGTATGTATGAACAATAGACACGTAGTCATGTACTTATAACAACAGAGGAAAATAAATGAAAGTAGACAGAGAGTTAGAGGGACTATAGTTTTGACAAAAAGTACACACACACAGAGAGGGGAGATGGTTGAGTATTTATATTAATTATTCTCTGTGCCAGCTCCTTTCAGTCACTCCTACACACGCACGCACGGACGCGCGCGCGCGCACACACACACACAAACGCAGAGAGAGGAGGGGGAGCTCCAGAGGGCCCCCCACAGAAAGAGAGACAACACGGCAAACATGACCTAATGCTAACAGAGGCCTCACCAAACCAGACACAAACCAATCAATATTATGTGTATTGATCATCGTTCTCAGGTCACACAAGTACTTGATTCAATACGAGAAACGGCCTGTTTAAATATATCAATCAATACACTGTCTCTCTCTGTCTGTACGGCTAGACTAGACTACCAAGTCCCAAAACGGCTCGGGGCTGGCACCACAAAAATATCATATTCTGACCAGAAATACTAACTTCATTCATTTATTCCTAATGAAAACGCAATTATTCAGCTAAGGACAACTATGCCATCGAACCTGAAGGTCATCACACTCATCACTGAGAGGAGCTAATATGCCATAATTGCAATGTAGACATTAATGAACCGTAATTATTTATCACATAATCTGAAACATACCACAACTGTTCATGAACACCAGATTAAGACCCAATTATAGACACAGCCAGCTGATTGCTGGAGTTAAACCACTTTCAGAACCAGTAGAGAAGAGGGGGTGAGGGGGGGGATATTGAGCGTACCGCTAATCAACACAATCAACGCCACTTCGGGAAGAGACAAGCGGATAATCGTTTAATTTTAACAATCACTCATTTAATTCGGAATCCTTTTTTTAACCTGTTAACAACGTATTAAAATCTATCCGCCGCATTCCATTTCAATTGCCTTCACCAGAGTTTATTCAGAGTATATTACAATGACCAATATCGGGCCTCGGTGGGTATGGTTAACCGCCAATAACATCAAAACTATACGGATGACTTGGCAGAAGAACTGACGATTTTAAAGAGAGAGAGTATGAATCACATAATACCCGGCTTAACCCACAACAATAACAATGTGTGCTGCTGAATGACCATTTTTTTCTATGCTATTTCAACACTTTCTTAGTTCCCCAGCGGCGAAAAGGCGAACGAACGATCGAGCGAGAGTGCGAGTGCGCGTACGAGCCAATTTGCCGGGGTCGTTGCCACTTCCACCAATAGCACCACCCTCACCACCCGCACCACCAACAACGCGACGATGGCGACCACCACACCATCACATCAGTTGGGCCAGATTCGCTTCTGGCCCCCAAGTTTTGTCCTTTTTTACAAGGCGGCACGACGATCGCAGCTGGTCCAGTTAAAAATATGGCTGCCGCCGGCGAGAAAAACTGACCTGCCGAAAAAAGTGACCACATCAATATAAAGTGTGGCAACGAAAGATCACTGTTAGGTGAACAGCGAGCGAACCTCGGCAATGGTGGTCGTGTGGTGGTGATGTGGGTGTCGGTGATGATGATGGTGGTGGTGTCGGTGATGGTGGTGGTCAGGGAAACAGACAGTGATCTGCACGGCGACCACCCGTCGCCCAGAGAGCCGAGATGCCATCCATCCGGGACGGACGTGCCGACATCCAGTAGTTAGCGGAATATGGCAAACGTTTCGGATATCTGCGCGTACGATCGGTAATGTTCGGACAACGTTCGCGGAGTTACCATATATAGATAACCAACAATGAACGACAATGAGGCTCTACGACATATTATAGTCTGTGCTAATGACGATATATTATCGTCTGCCGGTGAGAGGGACAAGTTACAGCCAGTAGTCATCATCAATAATATTACAACATATCTTTGATGACAATAGTCGATTGGTCTGACCAGCCAGAGGGTCAACGTCCACAGATTATATAATATTTGAGTGGAAGGTGAGTGACTGTCTCTGTGTGTGTGTGTTTGTGTGTGTGTACGTGTTGCCGGCCCGGCTTCGCCCACAATAAAAACACATCTATACAGCTGACATTTGTAGAACACACACATACATATACAGAGAGAGAGAGAGAGAGAGAGAGAGAACAACAACAACAACAACAACGATGATAATACCAATAAACCGTCATACTTTAACCAAGTTAGTTAGCTACGCCCTTTACACCAACTACCGTTGTTGTTGTTGTTGTTGTTATTGGTGGTGGTGTTCATGGTGTCGGCCATGTTCTGGCACCAGTTCAAGTCCGGAGATCGGCACCGGCCAACACCACCACTACACCACCGCCACCAGCTCCAGACGGCCAATATCACACAGTCTGATGGGCACCACCCGATAACGACCCGGACACCCCTACGCTAACAGTGGGCCAGTCCTACTGATGCAATGGTTGTTGAGGCTGACATAACAACCAGACCTCATTCTGTCAGCTGGCAAGATTGAGCACTAAACATTGCCAACACACACACACACACAATGTGGCTCGGCGGCTCGGCTCTTACTGGGGGGGGGGGGGTTTAACCTAGTCCAGCGGTACCACCCACCCATCCACCCACCAGGCTTACCATACCATACCGTCTGGCTAGACACTACAATCGAGCTATCATAGAGCACACACACACACACACACACACACACACACGGAGTGTCTGTCTGTCTGTCTGTCTGTCTTCTCCGAGGCTGGCCACTTCAGCTAGGCTTGCTCATACCTTGGCTAAACTGAAAATAGGTTAGTGGTCTCATAACGGAGACAAGTACTTACACCTTGGCCCTCTCACTAAATCTATATTATGTTGGCTAAGATTACTAAACCTAACTAGCTAGCTAGCTCTCTGTCTGTCTGGGCTAGGTAAGTCTGCTCTCTTACATGCATGTGCATCACCAATGAATAGATATGCGTATGTGTGTGTGTGTGCGCGCGCGCGCGCGTGTGTGTGTGTATATATATATATATATATATACACACACACACACACACACACACAAAATTATTATTATAATTATTATATCTGGGTGAATCATCTGTTAGTAGAACCCAGGTATTTTTTTTGTACTTGGTAAACACACACAATACGCACACGCAGAGAGAGATCACTCACTCACTCATTTAGACAGACAGGCACATACACCCAAATGCAAACACACAGAGGTCAGTGTCCAATATCTATGTGTGGAAAAAAACTCAGCAAGCTGGGCCAGCCAAAACAGAGTAACTGTTTGTCAAGCCAGCACACACACACACACACACACACGAGAGAGAGAGAGAGAGCCAGACTAAACATATTTAATGTTAACCCTACCATAATCAGAGTCTATGTTTGTTAGTGTCTGAAAACGGATATCGCACAATCAATAGGCCGACAACATATCAAACACAAGGGGCCGGCCTCTCTCTTTCTGTACACATACAGAGAGAGAGACATTCTTGCTGCACTATTCCACCATTACTGTGAACAATGCCTATTGATTTCAATCGACAACATCCCCTACAAGAAGGATAAAAAAATCTTCAGACAAACAACAACCAGACACGCCGCTCAGAATGGCAAACACCATACACAGATAGTAGTCTACAAATTAACACCCGACAATCTGTTGTCATTTCAGGATCCCTGCCAGATCTTCCTCATCGTCGGAGCGTCACGCTGTCACTATCCGAACCGACTTCCTGTTGGAAAAACACCATTGCTCCTGTATACATACAGCACGCATAGAACAACTCGTGGGGTATCGAGTTAAAACATTTCTCAGGCTTAAGCCAAGAGCCGAACCCCAGTCCCAGTGGTCTGCGACCAAGCGCGATACCAGTTCCGCGACGATTAGTGAGTGGTACAGACAATCGTCGTACAATCGAGACGGAACGTCACCCAGACAAACGAGAAATGGACACCGCGAAATGCAACATTAATACTGATACAAATAAGATGAGGTGTCGTGACACAGCCATGCATCTTCTTCATCATCACAACAGTACAGTGACACAAACAGCGTGCATCCACAGCAAGGATACAGGACGGTTATGACACAAGTACGAGTCGGTCATGATGCAACCACACACTGGGCGTGACAAGAGGCCACAAATCGGTCACGATACAGTCGCAGAACGGTCACGGCACAGCCACGAGAGAATAAAAGAAAACCATCACAAACACACACACACACACACACACACAAAGACAACAGTCACAACAAACAAGAAGACAGTATGACATTACCACATTCAACCATGACACCGTCATAATACAATCACGGCTGTGTCATGGCACAATTACGACAAAACCTAGACACATAACATACACAACACTAGCCCAGTAATGTGCCAGAAACCGTGGGCGGAACTTACTGAGGCAGAATCAGGGTTAACGCCCTTATTTTGGCCTTCACACAGAACTGGATATTTTAAGTTCCGTCTGTTATATACACACACGCACGCACGCGCGCGGACATCTAAATCGGGCATCTCTCTACTCTCACGGGTGGGATACTGCACCACACCACACACCACTTCATCCCACATTTTCAGTCTGATAGCTACTTATTCCCCAGTCACACACAAGGTAACATGGCGTCGCCGTAGTACTCCATGGGAAGGGAGGGTGGGGGATGTCCTTAGTCCCACTACCATCCCACACACCGTAGTGTGACGTCACCCTACTGCCATCACAAAAACCTGATCACAGTCCATTGATAACAAGTAACACACGCACACACACACGCACGTAGCCAACGTACTGAGGAAGCTCCATGTCATTATTAATATTATTATTAGACATACAACTTACACCATGGCTTCCTCAGTAAGACTCCCGCCAGCCGGTTGTGTGTGTGTGTCTGTGTGTGTGTCTCTCTCTCTCTGTATGTATGTCTGTGTGTGTGTGTCTATCTCTCTCTCTCTCTCTCTTCTGTGTGTTGTGTCTGTGTGTGTGTGTGTCTCTCTCTCTCTCTCTCTCTCTCTCTGTTTTCTGTGTGTGTGTGTGTGTGTGTCTATCTCTCTCTCTCTCTCTGTGTGTGTGTGTGTTATGGGAAGGTGCCCCCGGGGGGAGTAGTCCTACAAGCGTCATTATGCGCTAACAACCACTAGTATGTCTAATGAATGTCCCAACCTCTCCCACAAGGCACCAACCCCCCTCTGATGCCTGTCTGTGGCCACTAACAGCAGCTCGGGGGCACGGGAGGGGGTGATCCGTCCACCAGGCTTCCTCTAATCCCCTCACACTGACACTCTTCTGCTGCCCGTAGTACACACACAGAGAGAGAGAGAGAGGTGACAGGTAATACTACGTAATTCTAAGCCACGACAAGTCAGCTCCAGGATGGGGGGGAAGGCGGTGCCATTGGTGCCATTCTACTCTTCGCTGTCAAATTACAGAATGAAAAGATACTAGCCTCACATCCGCATCAGGCATGAAATCTAGCTTCAAGGTCACCTCTACGCACGTGCACACGCACGCACGCACGCTCACACACAAACGCACACGCACAAAGTGGGACAGAGCAACAAGGGGGGAGAATGGAGAGAGATCTTGGCCCAAGGAATATTAGGTAAAAGGAGAATCACACACACACACACACACACACACACAGACAAACAAACACACACACACAGAGAGGGAGAGAGGTGGGGGGTTCCATCTCAATAAAAAAGGTCACAAGTCTGGTTTAAATCTCCATCTGTACTGCCTTAATGTAGTAAAATATCACTATCCGAGTCTTGTCATGCCAAATAATTCCGGGGCCAAGCTAATTGCGTTAAAGTGTGGTTACCACGGGAGGACCACCCCACAAGCTGTAATGGCAGCTCAGAATGTAGTGACGGTGACGAACACCAGATGTCACTACTGCTGACTTGTGCTCTCACCTCGTCAAAGCCTAATGGGAGGACAAAGACAATATGAGAAAGATAACAAAACCACACATTTCTAATTAAAACTAGCCGATCCCTAACTCTTACATTAACAATTACACGGACAGAACATCGAGCAAGCAATACAACCTAACACTAGGAGAAAACTGCTCTCATTTCTTATATATATATATATATATATATATATAGTGTGTGTGTGCGCGCGCGTGTGTGTGTGTGTGTGTGTGTGCAGTGAGGGAGCAGAAAAATGAACGTGATAGCCGAATTCTGCCAAATGAAGATGCGCTCATGTCTTCACATCAATTATAGATCAGATGATGTCAGATGGCCACCCCTGATGCGGCATGGCACAGAGACTTTAGAGAACACAAGAGCATATAAAACGAGCTCGATGATCATACTGATACCACACTAACGTGACTTTTTACGTAATTAACAAGCTAAAAGGCGTCTAACGAAGGCATTTTGTCTCGTGGTAACATCACGCCTGTAACCCAGCTGTCAGCAGCATCTCTAATCTAGACAATGTTTAAAGCTACCGACACAGTGACCGTACCTGAATTATTCCCTCCAAATTAGAAATATTGGGCAACAATGGGCTGTGGCTCTTATTTTTAGTTAACCGTTTTCAGGGACAATAGATTGATGATGATGATTAATGTTTTACGGCCACTTTTGCGCACATGGTAGGCTAAATGGGCCGAGCGACCTTCAACGCTAATGAAGCGAAGTCGAAGATGAAACCCCCTTCAGATATACCTACGCCTATATTCAAACTCAGGCGCTACCAACTAGACCACGGAGGCGCCCTTCCAGGGACAAT
The DNA here is from genome assembly GCA_025642065.1 of Paralvinella palmiformis. Classification (NCBI taxonomy): domain Eukaryota; kingdom Metazoa; phylum Annelida; class Polychaeta; order Terebellida; family Alvinellidae; genus Paralvinella; species Paralvinella palmiformis. Next base: position 122,390 of record JAODUP010000172.1, read on the forward strand.
AGAAAACCTGCTGTTTCTGAAAGGTGACGACCACGTGACCCTGCTACATACCGAAAACGCTTGTTAATAACGGGATCCGACTGTTACTAGATGGGAGTGGCTTTATTCATCCATCCATGTCCGAGTGTAATGGGGGTGATTCTCTACTGTTTACAGCCAGAGTGTTAACATATATGGACGTATATTAGCTGGTCATTGGGAAGGTGTTGAGTAAATGTCCTGTAAGTATCGGTGCCCGGTCAAACCGTTGGTGAAGAGTGGTGTGTGTGTGTGTGTGAGAGAAAGAGAGAGAGAGCAATGTGGAATAAGGCACTTACACGGATTATTTAAACTATTGCCGATTCATCAGGGGACACGGACCAGCGTCTTTTTGTGCCCGAGATGCGTAATATCTCACAAAAATAATCCTAAATCAATCACGTTCTACCTGCAATTAATTTTAATAAATTCTTCCTTCACTAAAAACCAAGATACTGATTAACACCTGGGGCGGGGTGGGTATCGGATGGGTTACGGCGCATCAGCATAACCGCGGAATACGACAGCAAACCACTAACTCTATAACTGACTTGGGCTCCACCGAAGACCAAACATCAGACCTTTAGACAAGAAGATGTCACACTGGTAGAGCAGGTAAACGGCAGATATAATATGATGCCATTATTATGATTTGGTAGTGAGTAATATTATCCCTATAAAAGCGAGCCGCCTAATCAGTTCTCCGTTAATGGCTGGGATAACAATAGCATCGATTGTCTATTAATGAGGCATGCACGTGTGGTTTGTAAAGTCGCTGTATATGTGTCGGCGCGGGTACACGCGCAAGCATGTGTCCGCTTCTGTGCGTCGAGCTATTTCTCCCTCCGTCAGTTTATATCTGGTTTGTGTGTGCTTCCCCGTGCATCTGAGCTCGGGAATGTGTGGGTGTACACGCAAACGTGCCAGCATGTATGTGTACAAGTGTATGCATGTACAAACATACCTAATACATCACTGACCCACTCATCCAATCACCCACCCAATCGCAAACCAGCCTAACTCCCATTCACTAATATAATTCTCACCAAACGCACCGAAACAATTTAAAACGCAGTCGCCTAAACGTATTGTTCTCTTCCCGGAAAGACAAATGTGAGGCATGGCTTCCAATCTTCTGCCACCGCTGTGTGGCCATCACGCGAAGCACTGGCTCAGAATGCCAACTTCGGTGAGTGGAATATTGTATGGACTCTAATAATCAATAACATAACGAGATATGTATTTATAAATTTTAAATACGACGACTCGGTTATACCTCTTCGTGAAATGAAAACTGGACGATGAAAGCGACATCAGATATTTATAATAATAACATTAAAACAAATACTACTACTACTGCTGCCATTAATAATAATGACAAGAAAAACAACATGTCAACCATATAGAGATTACTATAGATTCATCCAACAGTATCGTATCCCTTTGTAATGCAATTCATCATATTTTCCTTTCGTTTGCTGTTCATGGATATTTTTTCCTGGAGCAACACCAAACACACCATTTTCGCTCTCTCTCTATCTATCTATCTATCTATCTATTTATCTATCTATCTCTAGAAACAAAACACCAACAACTTAGTGGACCGATTTCAGTACTGGACTACTTGAAACCGGACTCGCTGAACCGGAACTGGAACGCAAATTGTAATGAAAAATGCCGTTTTGAAAAGATGCGAAAAAATCAAACAAAATCACTGACACTGCTCGAACTTTGGTTTTGTCATTCAGAACTGGCTCTATCTTTTCCAAGCCTAATTACAAGGTGTCTCGAAACATCTGCCAGACGGTGAATAGATGAAGTAGACAAGTAGTTATTACGGGATGTTTGTTAATAGATTATGGAGTTAAATCACACCATCTCTGATAAGCCACGACCATCCCATTAGAGCTATAAAACGCAAATAATCAAGGTTATCACTACAAAGTGACTTAATACAGCCGGCCCACGTTACGACTTATCACATTACAACTTATGACATGCCTTAATAAATCTGTCACCCCGTTTGTGTCATTCATTACTACAGGCCGCTCTACTATATGGGCTCTGTACCACATAATGGCTGTTAGTTGCTATTAAGAGTGTCTCGGTGTATCTGCCATATGAGACAACTGAACTGGGTCGGTCACAAGGTATATCAACGTAACTGTTATGTTACAGTCAAGTTGTTACAGCCTATCTGAGTAGATTTGCCACATTTATCGTCAAGGATAAATAAACAGCCCCAGACTGCGTCAACAGATCTGCCCTATCACAGCCGCAGGTAGGATGCTGATACAGGCCGTCTCGCCAGAGATCTGCCGCATTATAAACGCAGGTAAATAAGCAGCTACGGGCCGTCTCAGCAGCTCTGCCCATATTACAGCCACGGGTAACGAACAGTTATGCGATTTTCCCCATAGATCGTCCACATTATGCCCACAGGCAATAAGCTGTTACGGGGTGTTCCCAACAAATACGACTATGAAGGCCAATTTGTAGCAGTCTACGTGAACAAGATGCAGTCTAATATCGCGCAGACAGCACGTACCAACCAAAAACGAACCAAACTCCGGCCCTCCTATCCCCACAATATAATCTCACGGAATACCACCCACAGGCTATAACCAACCAACAATAATGTCACCCGAACAAGAAATAATTAACACCGCCCGATGTCATCGTGACAAGAGAATGACAAGACAACGACGTGTAATCTGACCAATATCTAGATGAACCAGAAACCTCCAAATAGGTATTGGCAATAGTACGAGCTCGTATTGCCACATACGGCATTCACGAGCTGGTATTACAGACAGCCCCCCCCCACCTCTGACAGACGGACAAAATGGATCGTCACCGCCATCATCACGTTCTCGAAAACAATGACTGAAAGATGCTGTAGCTGGAAGAACTGACCTTGAGGAAGAAAAAACCCTACACTACACGAAATGACAAAAGACGAACAATTCAGTATTTACAATGGGACCAACAGCTTCTGCGGTCGGTAATAACTGAAACCAACAGAATAATAACAATAACAACGCTGTGTTATTAGTAGTAGCAATATTCAATTGAGCTTAGTTCTCTCTCCTTAACTCATATGAGAGTAGTGATGATGATGATGATGATGATGATGATGGTTGATTGTTGATGTTTTACGGCCATTTTTGTGCTCATAGTAGGCTAAATAGGCCGAACGATGGTTATGAAGTGAAGTCAAAGATGAAACACCCTTCAGATGTGCGCACACCAAGATTCGAACACGGGTGGCAGTGATCTGTGGTCCAACACGCTACCGCTAGACCACGGAGGCGCCAATATGAGAGTAGTACAACTAATGTATCTGGCCACCACTTTGTGGAACAGATGAGCTAAGGACATCAGAACTATATCATCCCCATGATAAGTTTAGATCTATTCTTAAGGCTTTACTCTACCTGTATTAAAGGCCGAGTTTTTTCTCTCTTCTTCTGGCTTATCTAGCATATACTTTACATATATCTGATATTGGAATTTTACTGTATAGCGTCTTTGGGTGGCCCATGTTAGTAAGAACATTTGATAAACTATATAAAGTTGAGCCATGGTATCGGTCAAGCCTGGAATATACGACCAATTGGTGTCTTTCGGTGGAAACCAATCCCACAAACAAAGGCATAACCCAGATTCAAACCCACAACCTGTGGTTTGTAGTACAGTGTGCTCTAACCTCTGTGCCATCAGAACTCCTTAAATATAAGAAGTACTATCATCATCATCATTATTATTATTATTATTATTATTATTACAGTCTAAGTAATCTACCATACTGTCATAAAACCTTATTGAATATCACACCTAGAAGTATTACCTTCATCAAGTAATACCGTTATTAATCCATTTGTTTAAAACTTCTCAGAAGACTTCATATTATATTTCATTTATCATATGCAGAAAGCCAATAACAATACATTGACAGTTGGTTGATGTCAGATTAGTTAGGGATGTCAAGCCAAAACAATAAACTGATTCTGAAATCGAATAGAACATCTTGAAAAACATCAAGTGTGTCTTCAAATAATAGTCTGTGCAATAATCGGCTGCTCTGGCACCGAAGACAACATGTCAAAGCTGTATATTGATGATGATGATTGATGTTTTATGACCACTTTTGTGCATATGGCATGCTAAATGGGCCGAGCGACCTCTAAAGAGAATGAGGCAAGGTCAAAGATGAAATACCCTTTAGATATGCCCACACCGAGATTCGAACTCAGGTGGTAATGATCTGCGGTCCAACGCACTACCAAATAGACCACGGAGGCGCCCTATAGTTGTATATTGAATTCACACCACATAACCATTAGCACTAAGGGCAATTTTACATTTTAAAAACCTCACAGAGTAAATACTGCAACAATAACTATTGTGCATTTTCGGCGACTGTAAGATACCTTTACCTGATATGAAATACACAAAGTCTTTGGCATTTTCAAACACATAAAAACATTAATAAAGGGTCAAAACTGTTAGAAAAAGAGTGATAGCCATAAATTAATATACAACAGCTTGTAAATTTGTGTACTTTTTCTGGTCTAAAATACACGTTTTAATTTATTTTTTTGAATGTGATAAATATATGACAAAATTGAAATTGTTTGATCAGGTGAGAGATTGTAAGTTTACTCCGAGTTATCTGATTATATAGTTTCTTTGCAAATTCACCCTCTGCTGTAAGAAAGGATCAATTGTAGAGCCACTATGAAAAAAATCTGTTTAAAAATCTTTTTATAAATATTCCCAAATATATTAATGAGCTTGGAGTAACCAGATTTATTTTAACATCCACTATGAGAAGATTGGGAACATAATATTATAGAAAGATGAAATTAACAATCAGTCGAGGCAGCCGTGGTCCATGTTTTGCACTTATGCATAACCGAGTGTCCGCTGCTATAGGGGCCAGCTGATTCAAAGATAGCACTAAAAGCAACCACGTGGGGGCAGCACCTTCTATGGACAAGTCGATTTCTACAAATAGAGCAACATTCGCCATGCTGTGGCGAGATATGCATCGAATGGTGCCATGTAATAAATTGGTATAAATTTGTAATATTTTATTAGCTAATTTGGGTTGGGGTGTTCATAGTTACCCTTGGGTAGCTAGACCGTTGAGATATATCACCCAGCTAGCACCAGCTGGACGTAATACGGGTCACAGGGCACCCATTCCATTTATAAAATCTCATCACATGGAGTGGAGCAATTAATAATTACTTTACCAATAAACCGGACGAAAAATCGGTTTTAATGCAGTTATTGATCGGCAAATTACTTCGGCAATTATCACGTATCAAGAGATCCGTTGCCCGCCAGAATGTAAACTAGTGCAAAGCCATAAAATACACCAGTCACCTGTATCAAACCTGGTATTGTCGTTTATCGGCAACCCTCCCGAAGATCCCCTAACTAAGCTAATAAATAGCGCACACATCGTACGCATAGTCTCCGTATAGTAGAAAGAGCACGTGGCCTTAACAGTAACATTACGAAATGACGAGTGACTCCAGGTAGAGGAACAATCCCTTTATTCACAAAAGCGCATCTACTGGCGAAGCGAGGCCGTGAAACGTTCGTTCCCAATCCTGCGGGACGAGCACGTATCACGTAGGAGAGGATCTGGTGTACGGATGACTGCGCCACCCATACGGTGTCTGTTAGGGGGGATAGTCGGCACAAATTACTAATGGAATTATGGCACCGAGCGAGCGAGGACGTGGAGGGTAGGCTAATCTGGAAAACAATGCATGTTATCTAGTTGGCATGCCCTCCAATTATACACCTTGTTCTGGCGAATTAGTTATCAGCAATGTTGAAGATTAACACGGGCTGTTGTGCTGTGCTGTGCCGGGTGGAGACGGCCAGCTCCGCCGTGCAGCTTCACCGGTGCAGCTGCACAAATGAACGGCGGTACAGGTCAATACAGCAAATTGAAGTGATTAATGTCTGTACGTCGGCCATTTGAACAGCAGGATCAGCTATACACCTGACCCGGCTGCTAGCTGAACACACACACACACGCACACGTACACACACACACACACACACACTACTCACCTCCATGCTGTCCCACATGTACAGATCTGGACGGTCTGCCATCCTATAACGAGGACAGAACAGATCTGAAATGAGAAGAAAAAAAATCAAAAGTTATCAACTATCCGGTGTATGTATGTAATAAATGCGTACATTTGGATTATCAAGGGGCTTGACCCCATACCAAAAACGACCACAGAAATGGTTTCAATAAGACCCAGTAAAGCAATCCAAATCGAAACAGTTTTAATGGATGTAGTCGAAACATCGTGGATTATCATTGTATGATTACTACCTGTGTGTACGCATCTTTGTATGCATACACGCATAGCGCTAATATTACACATGGACAGAAGTTGCTGCTTTATAATGTCCGTCCAATTATTAAGAGTGGCATTCTATTGTAATGTTGGCTGTAAACAGTAACAAAGAGAAGACGAACAGCACAAACTGTTACTCCTCCTGCACGACTATACGGGAGAAGTAAGGAGGAGGGAGACACACAGAAGGTTTCATCAAATTCCCACTATCTAAGGAACAAACAACGAGCAAAGAGGCACTGGCAAGGAATGAAACCCATCAGTTTTCTAATCATTAATGAGATGGTGACAGTTTTTTCTAGCTCGTTGGTAATCGATCCTATCAATATTGTTAAATTCACTTAAAATATTAAACATCTGCTCCGATGAGTACTAATTAGAAATCAAATAATTCTGATCAACAATAATTACTCCACTGTCAGAAGCTGGCATTATTATGACGTCAGCACATCTAGGTCGGATAAACAATACGTTCAAATCAAAATATTCTTTTGCTTATCTACAAAATACATACACACACACACACAAAATGGATTCTACTCATAATCAACCAGCTTATAACTTTGTTCCACAGCAATATGATTAACTGAGAATTTATCCATCCATCATTCTATTCTATTCTTTCTATTCGATTCTATCTATCTATCTATCTATCTATCTATCTATCTATCTATCTATCTATCTGCAAAAACAGATTATTTATTTATTTGCTGCTCAGCAAAAGCGACTAATATCAGATAATATTCATGGGATATGGCTGGCATTTTAGTCTTGTTAATCCGTATTGATAACACTGTACTGAGCTTAAGGAAAAACACCCTAAAAATATGAGAGCGTGTTTCTGAGCTGCCAATCATTAAGTAAAACGCTTCAATGTGTTTTGAAGCCCACAGTGGCCAACAGGTTCATCATTATCATCGTAGTCATCGTCACCGTCGAGGTCAGTATCAACAACACACTCCCGACAAGATCGTTAGTAATGATTCACTACAACCAGGTATAAAATGACTACAAACTTACGCATGACATATGTTTAGGCACAAAACATGAAGCAGGTTTAGTACCACTAGAGGCTATATAACTAGGGCCCCCGTCTGATAATGAACAGTCGCAATCTCTCGCCAGGTGTACATGTATGTTAAAAACGGCTCGTTCAATCTTGTCGGAAGACGATCACTACAGCGATGGTATAGGGACATTCTTCCGGACCGGCCAATTCGTCTAATGACCCGATGACGCGAATCCCGCGGACGTCGCAGACGTATCCAGTAACGAACGCCCGGAATTTTATTGTGAATTAATTCCACAGAAGGCAGCCGACAAAGAATCGGCGTCCAATTTCACAAAGGCAACACGAGGAAAACACGCGCCGAGAAACTCGGCGGTAAGTAACAATGACGTTTGCCGACGGAGAAAGAAGCGCATCTGACTCGCATAAAGGAGCTCCCGTTTTATAAATCTGTTCACTTTGTTATTTGCCAGATAACGGGTGTAGTAAAGCCAACTGATACGGGCTTTGCGTGGACGAGCTACGGCTCGCCCCTTTTTTCTTTGTTAACGTAATTAACCCCAGAAGGGCACAAAAAACGCTCCCGTCGAGAGCCTTGAACACACAGTGGCGCACGGTTTTTGTCATACTGTACATCTCAGATGACTGGGAGGATATTAAACGCATCAAATAATATGACGAGCATAATGGAAACATGGCAAATTTCCTTCCTGATCCCGGCTTCATTAGGCACATTATCATAAAGATATAATTTTACCAGAGGCCAGACTGTTTGCTAATATCCCTCGGCCAAGTTTCTGACACCAAAAAATATCACCGCCAAGACTGTCGGTGCCACTATAGACTTCGTTGTATACATCTGTAAAGGAGCTTAATACGGAAGGAGCTCATCTTCTGGTCAGAAGTGGCATCATCCTTTCCACTTACACTGATACAGGTCGTGCACCATCTCGGCCGAACATCCCCTTGATGTATGTGTCTACGGTGAACAGTACACGCTGCGTCCCGAAGTCATCTTCTGGCCGCGCAAACACGACCAAACATCGCAAACATACGACGAGTTGACGACATGAAAATATCTGTGTTACCCAATAACTGGGAACGTACATTGTATTGACTTCGTTACTACAGGTATGCATAATGTGCCGAAGTTCAGGTACAATTTGCCTCTAAAACGCTACGGGAACCGACAGAATATTTGGAGCCACAAATAAACCAGGAAATGTTAGCAAATATCCTTGATATCACAGCGTTATTTATTCATTAGTTTATTTATTAATAAGTATTTACATATTATTCGTCTATATGATAGGCCATTGCCAACACCCGATGATGATGATGATGACCCGAAGCAAAAGGTATCAATTAAGCGTCGCATTCGTTTTAATTAGTGTGTCATTCGAAGTGGCTAAGTCGGCATAAATAAGTAACCATCGACAATAACGAACACGGGCCGTGCTCATGATAAATTCAGCACAGGTGCATCGTAGCGGATTGTCTGCCGAGCGCATCATCCCGATGGTTATCGCGACCACAGCAAACAAAACAACAAAAAATACTCGACCCCGAGAACAAGACAAACAGACTTTTTATTGCCCCTTCGCCACCACAAACCGCTATAGCCTCGTATCGAGCGAGCTGCCATATGGTTCGAAAAATGCCAGCCTCGGGAGTGGGGTTTTTCGCTTGCGTTTCAAAGGCGGCAAAGAAACACTCGAGAAACGTAACACTACCCGGGGTGGAATTACTCGAAACAAAAATACTTGAACGGTACCGTATTACGGGGTCGAGGAGAATGGATTCTCTTCGAAGCTCACCTGATTCAACTGGTGTGTGGAAATGTTGAGCGGCGAAGTACGTTTTCTTTTGCGGATTCATGGTGGGGGCGTGATACATCGGGCGGAGGGGGAAATAATCTGCGGACGAGATTCAGCGGCGAACGGATCGGACACCGGATACTACCAGGTCAATAGTTTTGCTCTGCCCAAAACCAGTGCGACTCCCGTTCCAATTCTGTCACCTTCCAAGTCTTGTCCAGCATCCAGACGTGCCGGGATAGCGTTCGCGGCTCGGCATGCAGCAATCACTCCCACATAGGCGGACATAACGAGAGCGTAACCACGAAAAAATATTCCCAATCTGGTTGTTCTATTTATCCACACGCTTGTCGAGCTGTTTTATCACCAGTGTCAAAAAACGTAGTCCGCTTCATGCCAACGAGATGCCACTCCGCCAGAGGCTTCACTTCCTACCGCAGACCTGCTGAAATATCGCGCAACGAGTGGACATTGCATTTTTTCCTTCCCGCATCCACAGCGCAGTTCTAGGCACAGACAAAAAGTGCACCAACTTTTAATTCGGAGCCAGCCGATCAAGTCAGCCATCGTGCCGATACAGACTCCCCGCACAAATCCAACAGCTGCAGGATAAGGTACAGCCACGCTCTACTACTGCGAGCATTTTTGCCACTTTTTTGTTCGGATTTCTTTCTCGTTTCTTTCGGCAAGGCAGCAACTCGTGGGCACGAAATGTGAATGATGCCGTCTCAATCAACTGCCATTCTCCGCGCTGACGAATTTCATCCAGTCGCTAGCAGCAGCAAGCCGCCGGATCGGTGAAGCATGGCACTGGCGAGGCCGTCTGAAACCAGCGCTCCGCCGAGATAGAAACACTTTTCAAAAGACTCGAGTTGTATGAAAGTGTGCAGGAGCCTAAAAGGGTGGGGGAAAACTGCACCCGTCATTGTGTTCATTTGCCATCCTTTGGTGGCGGCGCGCTCGCACACACAAACACGGCTCGTGTTCTGGTGCCGCCTAGCTGCCATCGGGAAAAGGGGGAGAACGGACGACAGGCAGCGGCACGTGTGTGCACACACCGACGTGCACGAGGACACGAATACATGCATGCGCACATAGAGAGAAGCCAAGCTGGACGTGTGTGCTAGGTATATGTCCTACCGACGTAGGTGGCTCGGTAATGGTCTTCCACGGCACCACCACTCCGCTGGTTCATCGCTAACTCTTTACGCGTCGCTGTGCCACCATGCCAGCTCGCTTCCTGATTGGTTTAGCCCGTGGTGCCAGTGACATTCTCCCCTCATTCGGAGCTTAACTCGAAAGCCGATGACAACTGAATGGCAAACGAGATGCCCACACAAATGTTCTTATTATTACTGCTAGAGAAAGTTTACTAAAAAAGTCATCCACAGCTGACACGGCTGATGTACAGGTGCTGATATCTATCAATATATATATATACAATTCATCACTTAGCAAGATCTATTTTATATATATATATATATATATATATAGTGGAGGGGTGGATGTGTGCCTGTGCATCTGTGTGTGTGTGTTTTAGTTACAGGTGTGTATTTAGGTATGTGTTTATGTCTGTGTGGGGTCAGGTAAAACACTCACTGTGTACTCAAGTTGACACAGGTTGAAACAAAAGCCGCTCACATCCAACCAGCCATCAGCCAATATAATTTATGCACCAAATCACACGCGCGCACATACACACGCACGCACACACGCACGCACACACTACACAGACGCATAACAATAGTCTACAGGATCAAGAGCAGGTCACTCCCTTTCATCATAGTCGTTCAAGAAATTAGGATAACAATAATGCGAAAGATGTTGGGGCCTCAGATGAAGTCAAAGATGTTAAGGATGTGTAGAATGTTCAGCAGAGGACAACAAAAGATTATGTTAGGAGGTGTAAAGAGACAAGGATCGGGATAGAAGTGGCCAGCTGATAATAAAAAAAACATTTCTCTCATCAGGCAACGAAACACAAACTCATCTCCTCATCATACACTAGTAATCGTAATTCAATACTCTGATGAATCATCCAGAGATTGAAGTCACAATTTATTAGTATCTGCGCCAGTGCCGTTTTCACCTGTACACACACAGGAGCGCACACGCACGCGCGCACACGCATCCCCCGGTTGTTAATACAGGAGAAAGCTGACATATGTTTCACTGTATCTATTTACAGTAGCCGTCTATACCGAGCCATTACTATAACATTATATATTATCAGGGCTGGTGTTTACCATTATAACCTGATCTACACCACAGATACAGTTACTAATCCATCACCTGTAACAGCAGCATTATCAAATGGTGACTGCTGTGATGGTTCTGAGTCTATGAGCAATGGGATGGGGGAGGTGGTGGCTCAAAACATTGTTATAACAAAGCGTTTTACTGGTGCTACTACTTCTAGTTCTATTATTAAACAACAACAAAACAATAATAACAACAATAATAATATAACTGATCCGTTGTTCTTATGCTAACAAAATGCTATGATATTTCTTCGTTCAGATAATATCCCATTCTAATAGTGATATACAAAGTCAATTAATCAGGAGGGTTATTAATCGGATAGGTTGAGTTATCGCTATTGTTCGGAGTGTTATTGTTTTGTTGCGTTTTTAAATGATCTCTAGCCGATCGAATCATGACAGGACACGTCGACCGTCAGTGACGGAATGAAAGGGTCGATGGACTGGCGGCTCTCATCGTCAAGGCAGTTATCATAACAACCTTAGGTATCAACTTCCTGTATGTATATTATCACGTTATGATAATTGTTATAGCAATAAATTACTCATCCAACAACCGACGTCCGACGACGACAATCAGGAGACGGATATAAACCAAATAGAACGAATTGTAGACATTAAAATCGGAACGGGATAAGTTACCAAATAACACGCCTCACCGATGTAGTTTAACAAAGTCGGCTTAAACACTGGCATTAATACATCCCCGTACTTTGTTTGTGATAAAAAAGACCATCATTAACTCAGACAGACAGACAGAAAGATAGAGAACATTATTGTTTGCTATGCTCTCTCTCTCTCTCTCTCTCGCTCCCTCCCTCTCTCTCTCTCTCTCTCTCTCTCTCTGATAGACCCCGGTTAACTTGGTCAGACACCACCACACACCTGTGTTATTAAATACAGTTACACTGTGTCTGATCTAAACTTGTACAATAACTGTCCAAATCCTCTAGCACAGGGTCAGTAATATATACATTAAGTTAATGCTGATTGATTATATATATATATATATATATATATATATCCGAGATCGGGTCGCACACCTTACTGTCATTATATAAACGGCATTTTGAAAATCAAATCAAATAACGTCTTTCACTAGACACCGTCTGTCTATAAAATGTGCCGCTAGACAGCACCTGTCTACATATTGTATCACTAAACGATCAACCGGCTTCACTACCAGGTAGCCGGATGATGATTAAACAATGTCTTATCCCCTTCCTCTAATTTATTAAATATTATTATAATAGTGTCATCCAGCTGTACAACTGGTGGCAAGTATTAGCAGCAACCCGACAATACTAAACTCAACGGGAAGCGGACTTTATAGGATGAATATGTAAACATCAGATACCACGTCTCTGAATAGAACAAGATGGAGAAATGGTGAAATAACAGAATGTTTAACTGGTGACTGAATCTCACATACTGTTGACCTCTACAATAACAACTAAATAACAGCCCCACCCGCCCGCCTCCCCAAACACACAGACACACAGACACACACACACCGATTGCCCTATTATAATTCTATTCGTTATTACTGTGACTGGTCCATCCTCCAATAACCCGGCTATCCCCGGCTTTCCAGACTGTCCCCATCAGGTCAAGATCACCGTCCCCATTAGGTCAAGATCACCGTCCCCATTAGGTCAAGATCACCGTCCCCATAAGGTCAATACTACTATCCCGCCCGCCCGCCCACGCACACACACCCCTCGGGTCAAGGTACCACCAACATCACCCCCCAGCGGCTCACCTGATGAGGACATCGAGTTCAGTACATAACGGCACCAATAACCTAGAGCTAATCGACTAGCCAATCAAACCACCGACCATCACAAGAGCCACTACCAAACACTCAATAGTAATTCCAATGTTATATATATATATATATATATATATATATATATAGATAGAATAGCTCCACCCCCCCCCCCGGAAAAAAATAAAACAAAGCTCATTAACTCGGTAGAGATCCGATGATCTTGAAAGGAATTAATTTTTTAACGATATTTTTCACAGCCATAGTCTGGTTGCCATGGTACACAGATGGTACCAATAGTTACCAACTTTCCTTCGAACTCTTAATATACTTGAAGGTTCTGATTCACGTACGCCATGCAAACCTTGGATAAATATAATCCACACATCAGACCCAATCCATATATCTCACTCAATCCATTCAGCTCATGCAATCAACCTGTTCAACTCTAATCCACATAACGTACGCTTCCGACTCAATCCATCGGCATAATCCAATCTATGATAGCAACCCAAACCGAGTATTTCAATACGTCCGATTCAATTCAGCTAACATTCACAGCTGGTGTGCAGATAACCTCCACAGTTGGTAGAGGGTTTCATGGCAGCTGGACTGAACATGGAATGCCGAGACCCACTGACAACCGGGATTTGGAGAACATCTGATCCGGATCTGTGATCCAGATCGGATGATCCATGTTGTAACTTTATTGGCAGGTCCAGACACCCCCCCCCCAATTTACTGTACAGTCTCAGTCTCCGTGTACTACTTGTCACCATCAGATCTAGGCCAATTATCAAAGTTGGATGGCCTAACATCTGCACTCATTTCAATGCCTGCCAGGCTAAGTAAATCTTCACATTTGTTTGGTTTGACACACACACACACACAGAGAGAGAGAGAGAGAGAGACAGGCAGAGAGAGAGAGAGACACGCACACAAACAAACACACACACACACACACAGTGAGAGAGACACACTCGCACATAAACACACTCACACACATAAACACACACACAGAGAGAGACTCACACACATAAACAGAGAGAGAGACACTCACACACTTAAACACACACACACACACACACTGAGAGAGACACACTCACACATAAACACTCACACACATAAACACACACATAAACAGAGAGAGACACTCACACACTTAAACACACACACACACACACACACACACTGAGAGAGACACACTCACACATAAACACCCTCACACACATAAACACACACATAAACAGAGAGAGAGAGAGACACTCACACACTTAAACACACACACACACACACATACTATGCGAGTTGCATTGACTGAAAAGTCATCCAGAGTTAATAACAACTATGGAAGCATGAATTGTAAGGATATATACATGTATATACACAAACGTACAGAGAAAGTGGGGGAGGGGGGTTTGTTGAGTGGTTTAGCCTGAGTGCTTGTCACACGTGCCACATATGACCAAGGGGGGGTCTGTCTAGGGAAACAAATCCGAACCCACAACCTGGAGATTCGCAGTTCAATACCCTAACCACTGCACCATCGGAACCTACCAGAGAGAGAGAGAGAGAGAGAGAGAGCAATCACACTACCATCTAACCTTCAATGGGTTTGGGTATGATAATGGTCTCTTCACCCCCGTTTTTCTACCGTAAGACCATTTTCTCTTCTTCTCTTCTTTATAAATCTCTCTTCTCTCAAATATGGACCCACTTCCCACATCCCTCTATATCCACATTACTGACAAACTTCACTAACTCCGGCCCAGAACAGCGATTACAAAAAAAACACAGCCAAGTAACAGTAGCTCCTCTCCTCACTTAGTCCAAGCTGTTGTAGCTGATGTTGTTGCTGTTGTTGTTGCTGATCAGAGAAACGCTCTCATTCTCTCTCTCTCTCCCCCCGGGTTCAGTGTGTATAGCATGTCATAGTTCAGTTGTTAGACTTCCCTTTTCTTACTCTAATATCAAAACCTCGGTGTGTGTGTGTGTGTATGTGTATGTGTGTGACATGGGTTGTCAGGCTCCACATTTAGCAGTGGTAAAATACGACCTCTAAACTGACAGCCCGCAATAAACTTCAGAGGAAAACCCAAGTCATGGCAAAAGTTTCTAGTGGTGCCCCAACGTGGACACACACACACACACACACACACACACACACATGTAGACAATCTATTCACTTGTATTCTGTACCGCCAACAACAACAACAACAGTAACGATTTAAATAAAATTCTCTAAACTCCAGCTTAGCGGGATCACAAAATTGCTACGAACAAAAATGGATGTTTTCAAGCTCAAAAATGCTCCCCATGATGAAGAGACGATTAATAAAAATAATGAACTAATCTGATAACAGCCCGAAAATAGACATATTTGTTAGTGGAACATCTTTCTTAATGAAAACATCCAAAATACATCCTCCAGACGTCTACAAAACAACAACAACAACAACAACAGGTAAACATCTCGGGTTGGTTCGGTTAATCCGATGACAAATCACGACAATTAATCAAATTTCCGATGGCACGTCATCATCTGGGTTGTTCTTTCATTTATTCCAGCCGAGTCAAACGATCGGCACTGGACCATGCTAATTATAGCGTGGGCCACCACGTTGAGAGGGTGGCTGGGTGATGTACGAGGGTAACACGATTACACCAAACAAAAATTACCATCGGGAGTGTTGCTGTTGTTGTACCACCCCCCGGCCAGACATGGTGACCGATCACGGCTCTAGCATGACGGCTTAAATAATATTAATAGCCACACGACGAGGTCAAATATCACAACACGCCACCAATACCAAACAAATGGCCGGCATGACCCCCCCCCCTCCCCAAAACCCCCGAAATTGTAACCGTAGAGCATCGCTTCACACACACGCACACACACACACATGCTCTCTCTCTCTCTCTCTCTCTCTCTCGAACACGCACATGCACAGTATTGGCGCGCGTTAACAAGACAAGGTGGTACCACCAGCAGCAGCACCACCACCAGCAGCACCGTTATGTTCGAATGTGTGTGAGTGTGTTATATAACAAAGACACTACAGCCTTACCTGAGTACGGAGACATCGAGGACCAGCCCTGACGCAGCATTCTGCCTTTTAACATTTCACCCACCATTTTTACACAATTTATATGCTACCCATTTGCAATTACCCTGATTACGAGCAAAATCACGGCCAAGCGAGCCCGCGCCGCCGCCACTACGGCACATCATCCCCGCGCAGGCAAGCACGCACGCTCGCTCGCGCACACGCACGTGTTTTCCTCGCAGCGGCGAACGATCGCGCACGCCCGTTTGGTATCAGCCCAGCCCAGAACCAGGGTCTATACTTAGACCGAGCCAGCCAGCCAACCAGGCAGCCAACAGTACACGATGGTGCCCGGACAGTGGCATGCTTATAGTTAAGATATTCCACATTAATAATTGATAACAGACACAAAACGTCCCCCCCCCCTCCTTCCTCTCTCATCCAACACGCTCACCCCTCGGCCCGGCACTTCGTTGTCTTTAAATGAATTAACTATAGCCAGCAAGTATCTGTCTTGTTGTCAATGCAGCGCCGTATATTATACCCGTGTGTGTGTGTGTGTGTGAACAGTGTGTAAAAAGCACCGATACAGAGAATGGCGAAATATGAATACAACTTCTGGTCCATTCACCAGGGGATTCAAAAACGTGAACCGACTTTTCAGGCGGTGACAGGTATTATCTGATCAGTCTCCGGGTGTGTGTGTGTGTGTGTGTGTGTGTGTGAGTGCATGTTGTGCGTGCAACAGTCAGTGACGTTATCCGAGACGCCCGTAACTAAACACGTTCCCGTTATACCACGTCGGTCGACTACCGTACTACGGTGGCGCCCCCTCGAAGGAGGCACTATTCCACGTGGGCATCACACAACGTCATCCACGCGCCGCCGTAATCGTCACTCGACACCAACCCCCTCCCCATCCCAAGCCACCCACGTGACCAGCCACACCGAGTGGGCCCCATTCAGCAGCTCAGAGAAACCTCAATGAACGGTCACCACCGGGAGATTCCATCCCCCCACCCCCTTCCTACCGGGTGTCTACAAACCCTGGCCATATACTTACACACACACACACACACACAGTGAGAGAGATAGTCAGATCTAATGACATACGACCAACAGACCCCTGGACATCGGACTGCTTTAGGCCCTAATGGCTCCGTCATGACATCACCATGTAACAGCGAGGCGATCCAGGGATGAAGAAATCCCTTCATTACCGGCCGCGCCGTACAGAGCTTGGGCTTTTTCTGGCCTGGATACTGGGGGTGGGGTTGGGGAGAATAGGAGAACGAGGGCCGAGGGAGTGGGTGGCGTGTTCTAGTAGCGGGCCCCGGGGGTTGATGCGAGTTCTGAACGAGATTCGGGGTAGAACGGGGGCGACGATGAGCCCCACCAGCGTCTATACCTGGGAATTACATCACGGAACAATACCAGATGCCTGGCCAACCGACTCGTTGATGACGTACACACAAAAGGCCACAAACCAACCCGGATCACTATCGCCCCACGATCTATGTACGTACGCAAGTAATGAGTGCCGAATGAATTGGAAATTTGGATGAGCCCGGAGAATAAGTGAGAAACAAAAAATAACCGCCTCTCTCTAACAATAACACACAGCTGCTACATGGGCCAATGAAGCAGGACACTGACAGCTGGTAGGAAGGAAAACAGAGCCGCTGGCTAAATGAAGCTCTTCCAAGGCTGTGTGTGTTTGTCTTAGAAAATGTCGGCAACGAGGTGAATCCACCGGTAACCATGGTAAACAAACTATCTAATTTAATCAGGTAAACAGAGGCCAGATTTGTAGGCGACCGTTACAAGACGCTCCCCCCTCTCTCTCACACACACACGCACACACATATACACACACATGTATACACACAAATATCATCTCTCGTTATATACCTGGTCAGGTATTTTCTCGGATAAAGATTCTGGAAACAGTAATCTTTGTCGATGAACCAATGTGGATGCAGTAATTCAATAGTTTACAAGGTGCGTGCGTGTGCGTACGTGCGCGCGCGTGCATGTTAATTTTCGATACTGATGGTTTGTTGAATAATTTCTTACTGTATGTCAGGAATAAATTTACGGAGCTTTGTTTATTCTGATTACCAGCAAATCCCTAGACAGACTGATAATCTTATGTCTTTACAAGTCCTGCTCTCTTCGCTCTAAAAATACCACTAGGTTTGGCGTTTAACTATTGGAGAGGGTACATACTCCAATCCCACCAACTGACAAACTTACCCACCACTGTATAACACTCCCCATTAACCTCATCAAGCTACTATCACTACTACTACTACTACTCACACACACGCGCGCTCACACACACACACATACACACACACATGCACACACGCATATATATATATATATATATACACACACAGAGAGAGAGAGAGAGAGAGAGAGAGAGCAGACCCCATTATGCCGTTATTTCGGCCAGTCAATGAACGTCAAATATGACGAGCTGGTTGGCTGGTTGGTTGGCTGGTTGGTTGGTTGGTTGGCTGGTTGGCAGACCGCTAGCTTGACGGTAATGACGACGACAATAGCTCGGCGAGCCGCTAATACTTATAGAACAATTAGCCAGATGTGATAAATGATTAGCCGATGTTCGCCTGATAATGACAGACTAATCCCATTTAGAGACACATTGTTAACAGTTATGATTTATGAAGCCTGCTAGCCGCAATATAGAACTCGTCTCAATCAAATGGCCATTGTGGTGCTGGTGATGGTGGTGGTGCTGATGGTGGTAGCTGTTCGACATAGAATCAATAGCATCAGGGTGTAGGTGAGGTGGTGATGTTAATGTGTATATGTGCGTGCATGTGCGTGTGTATGTGTGCAGGGCGGGAGGAGAGGGAAGCGAAAGATGAGCCCCCAAACAGACAACGTAATTTAATAACTGGTTTAACGCAGACCCAGATCCAGAACCCAAAACGTGGTCATACCAGATCCAGCACACATACACACACGCGCGCGCGCGCGCGCCTGTGTGTGTGCGTGCGTGTCGACCACCGGCACCAGGTCAGCCAGTCGATGAGTAACCAGCCAAGCCGAAGTCGGTACCGTTTCCAGGGTAGACGTACACCGGACCATATGTCCGAAAAGTTACGAAATCTAGATCGATGTTGAATCCCGACCCGGCCAGATGGATCCAGTATTACTCCGGCCGGAACTAAGGCGCGGAATGTTCCAGCTACCCGTTTGGATGGCTGACGTAATTTGTGGAGAACATCGGCCGCCGAGAAGCCAAGTCAAGGCCGACCCAGTCTACAAACATCACAGAGCGAATCTCGGCAACGACTGGGAACCAAACAGATGGCCGTCCGACAACATCCCACGAGTCACATACTTCGGCCCATTTTTCGCCATATTTTTGGGTCTTCAAAAAGTGGAGGCAGTTTTTCTCTCTTCAACACCTCCCTCGCTGACTCCCCCCCACCCCCTTTCCCCTCGCTCGCTCCGCTCCCTCCCTCCCTCTCAGCTCGTGTAGTTCTCTCTGGTAGTTTTTAGCCACTTCATTTAATTTTACATCAGTTAGCAAGTAATTTACATGTAGCCCGCTCGAGATGGTTACAGCGAGTCGATGAACAATAGTTAGGAATCTAATTTCTCAATTTCGGCAACACACAGTAGTCGTGTAAGGTAATTTCGGCGAGATATGTCCCAACTATTTGTGGAATGTCTGCCGAAAGGGAAAAAAACACGGCGAACTTTGTATGCCAGCGTCAGGCAAGGCTAGGAATCGTGGGCCCCGGGAACTCTTGGTGGGGATTTGTTTCTGGGTAATGGTCGAAGTTAAGTCTTCGTGTGCGGCGAATAAAACATCTCTGAGGACAGTGATGATGATGATGATGATGATGATAGGACGTCTCTAAGATCAGTGCACGACGACACAGGGAAAAGACGTAACCAGTGCGGGGCCCAAGAGTACCCAGACATATATAACTAGATTAACAAAGCTCGGGCAGGATAACCAACAAACGACGGCGTCCAGGAGCCTGTTAAGGTTTACTATACGCAAAGAACGAGACTGATGATGATGATGATGCTGATGATGTATGTCGGAGACACTGGATGAAAACAACTGAACGTTCAAAGTACGCATAAACATAAAACAGTGAATCAGTCAGTCAGTCAGTCAGTGAGACCATGAACAACAGATGTTTAAATTATGGTCATTTAGTTTGTAACCTTCGAGTCACCTCTTAAGCTATGCTCAAGGTCACGGCAAGCCAATGCTGAACCTCAAGCCAGCACAGGGTGGATGCGGGTGGCTGGCTCCGGGAGGTTATACGTCCAAGAGAAACTATCGGCTATACGTGTAACGGATCCAGAGATTTAGCCACAGATCGAAGTGACGGCCAGCCAGAGATTTAACCAACAATACACGCTAGGCTAATTAATCACTAACGACAACAGATTAAGGGCTACACATAACATTGTTGTAAGGCGGCAAGTTTTGTTAAAGAAAACTAAATGGCGAAAAGCCAAAAACAAACCATGTTCATTAAAACTAATAATAGCTTTATCCCTACCATGTTTGCTTAAAGATGTGTGCATATATCTATGTGTGTGTGTGTGTGTGTGTGTATGTATGTGTCTATGCGCGCGTGCGCTCGCACAAGGTGAACTGTCTAGCCTCGACACTGTTTACATCGGGAACTTATGACCGAGGGACGACACCCTAGGGAAGCCTATCTCACAAGTACCGCCATATTCAAGATTCGAGCCCACAACTTTGAGTTTTGCAGCGCACTGCTCTAATTATTGCGCTATCAAAGCGTCCACGTGAGCGTATATATATATATATATATATATATATATATATATATGCGTACAACAGTTGTGGCTTCTAGCCAAGACAAATGTCTCATTGGGTTAGTATAGGCCGTCAGATAGGGGTCAAAAGGAAATCATACACAATTAAGTATTTATGCAAGCCACCTGCATGCAGAGATTTAGTTTTTAAATGGAGAATGACAAACACAGACAAAACCCAACCATGCATACACCATTCACATGATAAATACAGCCAAAGCCGCCGTCTAGTTTGAATTTCAATAAATTCATGTAAAAACACAGACAACGGCAACTCAAGTATAACTATGTTATACAGGTACTTAAAAATGAATCAGTTTTTAGTAATTGATTATTCTGAAATCGATTATCATCCGTAAATCAGTCTGTGATCATACCGAATCTAAATAAATTGAACAGAGGACGAATTGGTAATATAATAATAATAATTACAAAACTTGTATAGCGCCAATATTCTCGAAAAGAATCGAGCTCAGTTGTACACCTAGTACAGGGGTTGGGCAAAGTCATAGTCCGGGTACGATGTAAAGTTCATCAACAAATGATCTGATGGAAAGGAAACTTAGGAAGGATAAGCGAGTCTGAAAAGGTGAGTTTTCAAATGGTGACGGAAAGAAACTATACTATTTGATGACTTAACATGTTCAGAGAGTGAATTCCAAAGAGTAGGGACAACAACTGAAAAAGCACGAGTCCTAGCCTGAGTTTTAAACCCGGGAACAGACAACAAGTGAAAACCAGATGAACGGAGTTCTCTGGGCTTGGCTGGTAAAGAAAGCATGGAAAATAGATATGAAGGTTCTCCAGAAGAAAGAATTTGATAGGCAATAGTGCAGAGTTTTAAAATGATGCCAGATTGAATAGCCAGTGACGAGATTTCAGAAGTGGGACAGAATGGGCAAACCGAAGAGACATAGCTAAGCAGTTCTGAACACACTGAAGTTTTAGCATATCATATCCGTACATAAGAGTTATCTTGCCCAATTTGACAAAGGCTTGTTTAAAATCTGTTGGTCACCGAAAACAACTTCTTATTCAAAATTTCCTATTCGACCGACTTCTAACTTTCCCGAAAGTCGATAATCACCCAAAACTCTCATCTAAAATTCGATTTCTATACTTTTAGCACCTTGCAATATCGCAAACAGATATATTTGCTTATATCTTCCACGTCCCCCCCCCCTCCTAAACCGATTCGAATCGAACACCTCTCTCGGACTGCCTTCCATAACTTTAACCACCACCGAGCACGTTCGTACACAACTCGCTCACCAGTCGATACAGTGTTAAAGTAATGCCACACAAAGCCGTAATGATATGACTGACACCAGATAAAATGCCACAACACACACACACACACAGAGAGAGAACAACTCAGCCACAAACAACTGTTGTTGTTTTATGTCTAGACATGGCTGATTGGCCATTATACTCGAGCAGCACTGTTTATCATGCCCATTACGATGCAGACGTCGCGCGATGCGTTCGTTCGTCCGTCCGTCCGTTCGTTCGCCTTTCAAGTTACTTATCTAGCAAATCGTTGTGCGATTCTGGAACCAGCGCACAATGACAGATATTGGTCGGGCGTTAACGAGACGTTCTGCAACGCTTCCTGTCCAACAACGGTCCACCTTTTAAACCACGCCACCTCTTACGCAAGTTGCTTTTTTAGAAGCGCAAAGCTACGAATATGGTGCGCGTAACACGACGGGAGAACAGTAGCTAGACAGAACTACTTCTTAACCTAAAATTAGGATCTCGCTCGCTTTAAACATAAACATATACATATATGTCGGAGAGACGAGCTAACTAAAGCTAAAAGACCAAAGCCATCTAATTAAATGGAGATGAACGGCTAAACGGCGAAAGAAAATACACAAAAAAAAATCGTTGTCGTGATATTTCCAGTAAAATCACTCCCATTATCAGCAATCGTGATGAAAATCAAAGCCAATCATTACCATGATAACCAATCACTAGATAGTTATCAGGACTGATCACAACCGTGATGTCGATTTAAAAGTAACAAATATCAACTGAACAAAATGGCTACATTAATAAAATAATAATAATAATAATTGTAATCCATGATGACTGTTTCTTTGAGAAAGATATGGCTTTCACTCAATTAAAACAGTTTCTCAACACATCCCATCAGACATTAATGGAGCCCATCTGTATTAATGAGAGCATAATACATGGTCGTGGTAGGAGGATGATGGTCTAAAATACACCAAGCATAATGTTAATAATAGGTAAACAACACACGACGGTGTTGCCGTAGACAAACGTGCAATAAGTTTCCCAAATGGGCTGACGCTAATTTACATCTAGTTTAAAGCCAAGCACCCCCTCCCCTCCCCCACCACTAGTGAGCATCCGAAATCGTGCACGATCACAAAAACAGATTTCTCTCCCCGCGTGTGACGAATGTTGGCGGTCAGGTCCCGCAGGAAAACAGCCCCATTTGCCATCGCTTCTTCGAAAAGAAACAACGAAACTCGACATTCCCGAAACGAAACGCCGCGCGTATTGCAGACATTAAAGCCCCCGAGATGCATCGGCATTTCCACAATTAATACGCGTTTTCATTCCCGTAAAGGTGAGTGCACTTCTACGAGATAACACATCCCCGTAGAAAACTAGGCAGTATCAAGTTGCCCCTTAATCTACTATAACGCACATAAACTACAACAATCAAGCCGTGATATTTTTCGTCCAAAACATTCCTATATTCAGCAACGACACACGCGAGGAATGTCGGAACACAACCGAATTTGGCCACCGATTAAAGGGGCGAAATAGTTCTCGTTATAAAATTATTTATTTACAAACGAGGGCTAATTACCGCCGAAGAAATTGCCATCGGCGCTATAATTTCGGAGAAGCATTTTTGCTGATGCCATAACAACAACAACAACAAACAAACCACCAGCGCCCCCCACCCCACCCCCCGCCAAAAAGGCGTTCACCCGATGCGAGTTATAAAATGTTTCAAATTTAAACTCGACACGACACAATAGATCTACGCTTTTAAACTACGCACCACCGAGATGTTATCTGCCCGGCCGATGTAGCCTACATCATGTAGCAATCCAGATAGGCTTCTGGCACCTTTTTTTTCACGTGCTACACATAATCTGGCAGCACTAAATCAAACAGATTCTTAATTATCAAGTATTCACCGGGGGACAAAGCTCCGTCAGACACCTATCTAGAAGCCACACCAGAATGGATGGAGGCCCCGAAATACAACAGCCACACTGACAATGAATAACGCCTTACCCGAGTGAAAAGTTCTTAGACCGGCGGCCCCCCAATACGGTGTACAACCCCCCCCCCCCCCCCCCCGGCCACCGTCTGTGGCCAAAAGGAAAGTTTTTACCTTGACCTGAAACTATTTTATCAGTTGTTTTACATCTGCAGAATTTCTCCGGCCTGTTCTAATCTAATCGAAAGCAAATTAAAACCCGAGTAAGGGTTTAAATGGTCATTGCTGCCAGTGCTCATGTACTGGGTTCGCTGGTTCTGGGCCAATCTGAGGCTGGATATTACGAATGATAATGGTAGGAAAATGGACGCCACCAGTGTATGATGCAGGCATTTGTCGTAGCAGTGAGTAAATAGCCATCAGCAATGAGAATCACATATTACAATATCAACATCTGACTGATTCATCGGAATTGCTGATTCCGTCTCTCTCTCTCTCCGTGAAAGCATGCACCAACTCAAAAATAACAGATCAGACGAAGGACAACCCGAACAGCCAACAAAATTTAAATAAGAAAAAACAAACGGCTTCCGGAATTTCATGCATTTCTGAAACGCATGTTTCCATTAAAACGGCGCTTCCTGAATACCAACAGACATAATTATGACGAACGTATCTGGTACTAAATACTCTCAAGATATGATCCACACACCAAGCCAGCAGCCTCTTGTTAGCATATACTGCCAATTAAACAGCGATCATGTCATGCCGTTATTTTAATTAGGTATAATCTACTCATTTAGTTAACCATTCCATCAGCTATCTTATCCAATGCTGAAAAATCCACCCCCGCCTCTCCAAAAACAAATATGGCGGTGGGGGGGGGGGTTTAAATAACTGATAAAACAGCGCCCCCCCAAAAAACAAAAAACAACAACCAACGGATTGGTAATAATTCCTGATACACATCATCTATTTCTAAGTGTGTCATAGTTATAACTATCCAATATATATTTCCCCAGCAAATGGCGTAGGGCGTTCATTCACTCGGCAGTGGTATAAAAAAAAGCCGTGCATGTCGCCAAAACGAATGTGACACAGATAATCTAGGCGAGTACTGACATTGATACTGGCTGATAGCATTCAGAGAGCAGTAACAAAACAGCATTAATCAGTTATATGCTAGCTATAACAGGCACAGCCCGCCCGCCCGCCATACTAGAACCAAACCGCAGTGTGCCAGCCAATAGATCAATATGTGACCCACATATTTATCTATCTATATCTCGCAAATCACCGCCTTGCACTCACCATCGAGTCGAGGTTTCCAGCCCTCGGGGAGAAAAATGTATTTATCTGTTGTTTGTTTGTTTCAACCGAACTGTCAACATTGGCCACGCATAGAACAAAACATAATACGAAGACAATACGAAAAACGATATTAGAATTAAGTATAACCTAGACATTGGGTGCTAAATATTTAACAGAAATGGAAAATTGTTCTACGGTTTGCACATAATAATTCACATTAAATATTAGCACAAGGGCTTAAATATATAAAACGGTCTCGTAGAGCCGGTCTCGGTTCAATAACGATCCAAGTGTAGACACAATGGGAGTACACTTTAAATATAGATGTTGTTGTTTTAACACCAGTTTTTGTGCAGATGGTACGCCAAAATTGCCCGAGCAATCCGAGAAGGTAACGCGCTGAAATGAGAGATGACACATCGTTCAGACTAAGGATGTGTATGAACCGTGGTTCTAGAGATATGTAGCCAACCACGCTACCAGTTCAACCACGTAAAGGAAGACGACGGGTGACTAAAGGAGCGATAGTACGTTGTAAATAGTAAACAATTGTTTAACTGACAGTATGTACTCATCCGATGGGAGGGCCATTAAAACACGATCACGGTGAATACGACAATTAAAACAAGTCTGTAATGACTTCGGTCAAGGAACGCTTTGTGGCACGGCAGACATATTTTTACCACAGCTGAATCAGTCATAAAAATTACAACATTGGAGGTGAAGTTTTTCAATTCAGGTTAAAAGAAATATATTATAAATAGCAGTATGACTGATTTGAAAACCATATGCTCAACATAAACTAAACTAAATGATCACGCAATTATGTGTGATGTGAAAGTTTGGCAACTAACACACACACACACACCTCTTTATTCGATCTTCTGATGAATCTCCAGAGTTTGAATTCACGATTCGAGATTCTCTGTGTAAGTGCCTAATTCCAAACTGATAACACACACACACACACATTTCAATTTTGTCAACCTGCGTATTTCCTTATTTTAATATCCTGAAGTCTATAGAATAACGTTTATTGGCAACTTTAAACAACAGATCAGAAATGACGGTGCTATAGGTTGGCCGGGATCGGGTCAAGGAAATTAGCACAGCATTTCCTATCCGATGCCCTAATTAACGGCTTGACACCGCACAGTGAGAGATCGAGTCCCCCTAGCAGGATATTACATCTGATGTTTCCGCATCCCCTAAGCCGAGCTTCCTGGCACGTAATCAAGGCATATCTCGCCGAATCTGCCACCAAAACTCGTCCCACCCAATTCCGTCCCAATATAATCGTCGGTGCACTTTACCCCTCTGGCCAATTTCGATAAGACACACCGATCATTTTCCATCAGAACAAGACCTAAATGTCACACACACACACACACACACACACACATAATATTGGAGGATAATCGAACACCTGTAACTAATAGCTTTATTCACATTACAACTGAATTACTGAACAGTTATCAGTTATCGATCATTAATCAATTTGATACATCGAAAAGTACAAATTTATAACCACAGTTACCCAACAAATGCCAGAGTTACCTGAGCAATAAGCAACTCCAGACAACATTTGCAGGTTACACCCACGCAAACCAAAAACAACTACATACATAGAACACTGCCAGTTACACAGGGATCCCCCCCCCCAACCCTGGCATACAGACCCCATTTTGATAACTCCCCCACACATTATTAAAAAAAAGCCACGGGTCAAATTTCTGTTAGAGAAAGAATCATCAATTTGACTGTGAATAAACTCTGAATGTTGTCTGTCGGCCAGCTCACTTGAGGGGCCATCTCTATAGAGAATGTTGTCTGTCGACCAGCTCACTTGAGGGGCCATCTCTATAGAGAATGTTGTCTGTCGACCAGCTCACTTGAGGGGCCATCTCTATAGAGAATGTTGTTTGTCGACCAGCTCACTTGAGGGGCCATCTCTATAGAGAATGTTGTCTGTCGACCAACTCACTTGAGGGGCCATCTCTACAGAGAGTGTCTGAAATATTTGGGATACTGTATCTGGCTGGGATTAGTAGCACACACACACGCACACAGATACCCTTTAATTATTTCTTATTGATTTGCACAACTAAAATGATTACTCTCTATCTATCTATATATATATCTCTCTCTATATATATATATATATGCTTCTATCTATCTATCCATTTATCTATCCCATTATCTATCTACCTATCTATCTATCTATGATCTATCTATCTATCTATCATTCTCCTCCTCAGTAATTCAAATAAGCAGAATCTGCATTTACTATGACTAACTACCACCACCACCACCACAACAACAACAACAACAACAATGACAACTACTACTACCACCACCACTACTACAACAACAATAACAACTACTACTACGGGCACCATTACTGCAACAATAATAACTACTACCACCACCACTACTACTACTACTACTACTGTTACTGATGGTAGGAGTACCAGTACCAAAAGGAGCAATAATAATAAAAAATAATATTAATATTAGAAGTATTTATCTTTACAACAGTATAACTGTTATTAACAGATGTCTCTACAAAAGATAAAGTATCAGATAACAAGAAAACCAGGTGTGTCAGTATCCAATTATCTCTCTCTCTCTCTCTCTGTGTGTGTCCCTCTGTGTATGTGTGTGCGCGCGTGTGTGTTGTATGTGTGTGTGTGCGTGCGTGCGTGCGTGTGTCTATTTGTGTATGGGGGGGGGCATATCCAGAACAAAACAGGAACAATTTGTAACTTTATCCAAACAGAAAGTTGACACATCAAACACCGCTGAATGGTGACGTGACAAGACAACTACAGGAACCTAGTAAAACCGACACAGGAACCTGATCTCGGGATACTGACTGCTAGGAGGAAACTTCTCTTATAACAAGACAACTACAGGAGCCATATGACAAACTGGCCACATAAATCGTCTGACAAGACAACTACAGGGACTGCTTAACAAGACAGCCGACAAAACAACACGAGAAGACAACCACAGAAAACGTACACCGGATTGCTACAAGAACCAAACCACAACCTATCATCTACAGGAACACAATCAGGTAAGAAGAACCAGTACATAATACAGCACCAGGAACCACAGAGTAACAGAAACTCAAGAACAACACAACAACAAACCAGCAAAAATCGCGTCACAACAGACAAAGAAACCGTTTCACAATTAAGTCACATGAACCACGTGACAAGACGTGCCCAATAACCGTATCACCAGACAGCTACAAGAACCATGACAAATACCAGCTGCATTAGAAGCCAATAACAGGAACCGGCCAGGAAACGAATGACAGGACAGTTACGTGAACCACGTGACAACACAGATACGGGAACCATGTACATGTACAGCTACAGTAGTCATCTGATCAAACACGATGGAGTAATCACGGGCGACTAAAGTGGCTACAAAGGTTACAGTAACCACACAAAGACAACCGTTTACGGTGAGCACACGGTGAGTTGTGGAGACAGTTAAGATTGACAAATAACACACTCTCGGTGATGTTCTAGTCCCTTATCTGACGCTGGCTGAGAGGCAGAAAGGGAGACAACAAAGAGGTCGGGGAGATTCTCTCCGCCAATGATCAGGTGTGTTTACCTGGTGTAGTCTTACACACACACACACACACACACACCAGACAGACAGACAATTCTATTGAACAGTTAAGTCTACCTGTACCTAGAGGTGAACATCCTATCAGCTCTTTCTCTCTACTTGACCACTCACTAGACGGATCTAACGAGCGCCGACAAACGTTACCTGGATACAACAATCACACACACACACACGCGCGCGCGCGCGCACACACACCAGACATGGTGCCAACATCAATCACACATGTAGATCGTTCACGTCAACCATCTTCTCCCAATCCGCAAGTTAGCTTCATACGTGCTCTTGTGAACCACAATAAGTTATTTTATCAGGGCTTATTAGGAACATACATTCTCTCATTTAACATATTAGTCATATTAATTAACCGATCACAGTGAACTATATGCAACATACATTTTGAATACATTACTTTATCGAACCACATTCTAAAAATCACATTTTACTAAGCTGCAATTTCCATATTTTATTCAGCTATATTCTGTCCCCATATTCTGTATTCTGTAGATTCGAACTCAGGTGGTAGTGATCTGTGGTCCAACGCGCTACCAACTAAATCACGGATGCACCCCACGACGATCTATGAAGTAACACCTTGCATCAGTTCTCCAAGCTGCGGGTTTGAATCCAACTTGTGTCCGAGTTTGTAGGATATGTTTCCCTAGCCAGACGCGCCTTTCGGGACATATAATTATGTTCTAATTGTAGCCAAAACATCTCGACTCAAACCAATTTTAAGTACAGTTGTACATCATACTTTAAGATCTTACTTGTGTACATCATTATGTCATTATTAAATGTTACTGGTAGGAGAGGAATTAAAAAGTCTATTTCAAGAAGTTAAATTTATTTTATTATATCAGTAAAATGGATTGACACATCACACAAGCTCACCGTCTGTTGTCTTCTGTCTCTTATCACACACACACACACACACACACACAGTTAGTGTTTTATTTTAAGTCAATACTAGTAAAAAACGTTGCGTAATTCCTTGTTTTAACACCTTTACCGTGTATATTTGCATCACTGTGGTGGTGGTAGTGTGTGTGTGTGTGTGTGTGTGTGTGTGTGTATGAGGGGGGGGTGTGTGGCTCCTGTTTAAGTCCAACTAATATATACTGGCCAGTAAGCGTGTCTTTTAAGATCCAATCATTTGTACAGCTCTGGTCAGCCACCCTTCCCGCTGCCCTACATTAATAAAGGGGGTGGACAGTTGCTCACTAAGCAAATGAAAAAGTGGACACTTGCTCACCAGTGAATGTTTAATAAAATAAATAAAAAAAGATTTTTAATTTAGAAATATATTTCTTAGTATCTTTTATTAATATTACCAATTATTAGGACATTTAAGTTCAGAGATGATTTTATTTTATTTGATTAATATAATTATGTGCATTTTTATTCTCATTGAAAACTCACTGGTAAGCAAGTGTCCACTTTTTCATTTGCTTGGTGAGCAACTGTTCGGTGAGCAGCTGTCCTACACCCGGATATATACCAACTCAGCCCCAGAATATATGCCTCTCTATATTTGGGACAGATGAAAATTCAACGAACAATTCTCATAATAAATGTACACCTTCCCATCAGAGCTGAACAGATAGGTTGAGGCCATAAGAAATTTAAAGCAAATAAACAATCGCAATAGCATACCCTTACTACAAATAACTGCACCCCTCCACCCACCGTACAGACACTCTCTCATACAGCACGGTTTCACACACGCCATAACGCCGAAGTGATTTTCCATAGGGGAATAAGACGCCGGTAACTTATCCGCCCGATATATTTTCTAACCAGCATGGGTGCCCCAGACATGACTAACAGATGTCACCAAAACACCAGTACTATTACTACTACTAATACTACTGCTACTGCATTTGCAAAGAACTGGGTCAGGTCACGCAGGATAAGATCACGGTGTAGATAAAACTGGCGCGACAGACAGACACACACACACACACACAGAGAGACACACACACATAGAGAGACTATGTATGGTTCATGTCCTAATTGCTGGACCATAATGCTAACCAGACAGCCAAAGCTGTCCAGTCACACACACACACACACAACAGAGAGAGAGAGATACCATGTATTTGGAGCAGGTCTTGACTGCTCCACTCCTAACTATACCGGCTAGATCGTATAACAAGTTCATCATCTCTGTGTATCCCCAACGTCTCCGCTTACCTTTTATGATCATTTTCATTCATTAGAAATTAAACAGACTAAAATGACATCACAGATTCCCCCCCCCCTCTCTCTCACACACACAGAGAGAGCGAGAGAGAGAGAGAGAGCTGAGTAATGTTCACTATCACATTCATGCCCTCAGCATACCTGTCTACGGGGATGGATCGCCTCCACCACATCCAAAACCCCTAACAATCTTGAAAACCACCCACCCCCCATCAGAATCTCCCATATCACAAAATAACAGGACAAAGTACCAAAAAGATGGCGCTAACTAAGTGAACACGTTAATGAAAACATCATGAAAAGCTGACATCAAAACTCTCCGACAAAACATCATCTGGCTCCTCACTATAATCTTTGTCATAATTAATTCTCCATCCTCGTGGATAACGTTTTCTTTTTCTAATTAAAAGGCACCCATTCCTCAGGCCTAAGATTTACCTGAGAGGGGTGTGGTCTGATATCATAATATTACTGTATAGTAATCGTCAATCCCTACTACTACTACACGCACACGCACCTACACACGATCACATTAATGGGGCACGTTATACACCTGACAGTATAGACCTGTACTGTGTTCGGACTATGATCTTTGACGAAGCTAAGTAATTAATGTCGGCTTGATGTCGGCTCAAACCGACCAATGCCGGAAGGCCGACCGGTAACACAAGGACAGGAGGAAGGGGAAAAACCTGCGCGCGCGCACACACACACCCACACCACACACTGAGATTAGAGGAAACACTACAAGACCAAGTAGACTTGGGTGTCGTGTGACCAGTATCACATGACAATGACACACACACACACACACACACACACACACAGAGAGACAGACAGACACACACACACACACACACACACCACACAACATAGACGCACAACACACGGTAATCAAGTGCCATCAGGTAAACATTCCAGTAGCTTGGTCACCCTCGTTACACTATTAGCTCAATGGGGCATTGGGCATAAGTAATGAGGATTCATTTATAGCACACACGAGGAAAAGCTGCCATGTCAGGATTTTTATTATCCCCCCCCCCATATGAACCATCCAGATGTTCTAACCACATTCTGAATTTTCTCGGCGCCACCGACTTTTCTTATTCATCTCCCCAATCGGTACTCGATTGGTCATATAGAAGATGCTATAAGGGCTGCAATACACACACACACACACACACAGCTCCAGAAGCACATACCTGGTATGTGGTGAATCTTTTTCATATCCAAGGCAGCCATCATTAGTTCCATTCGGCCATGAAGGCCCGCAATACCGTAAGAAGCCGGTTAAGTTTTCAAATCGTCACCAATGATGCGAGACACACGTACGTCCTCATACAGATACGGTCCTCATACCACGAACAGCGATCGTCCTCAAACTACTAGAACACTACAACAACCAAAAGCTAAGTTACGATCGTTCCGTCCAACACTAACGATTACGACATCCCAAAGCCATCTGGATACAGACCTATCAGCCAGCAATGTCAATAACCGTACTGCCGATTACAAACGACTGCATCATCTGTGTCTGGGCGTTTCGGTGTGTTCATATTTATGGTTTTAAGAAAAAGAAAAAAAAGTGACACAACCGAGCGCCCGCATTACGGAACGCCACAACAGAAGTACCGTGGAGAGACCGAGCTATGAATGAACGAAGAGCCGGCACACGTTTAGCACCTCTAACGTCGTTCGGTGGTGTCCAAAGACGGCACCACAACACGGACGATCGGGCTCCATTTGTCGAGCGTCGAACGCCTCCAATGAAGAGGAGAAAAAAATATTATTTAAAGAAAGGGACGTCATGCTAATCAATAAGTGTGTCGTAGCAGCACCGCCATTCACACACACAGACACACACACACACCGAGACAAAATCCGGTGTGATACGGTGTGGTAGTGGGGGGGGGGGTATGGGTGTGAAAAAACTCATCGCATCGTAAATGATAAAAGCTGTTTAAAACACAGACAGTAACAAAAGAGATCAAGAGGTTTTTTCCTCTTTTTTTTTCTTCGGGACTGTTCTAATCGAATAAAAACACAAAACACACAGACCGTTTTAACATGGCACAGCCACTAGTCAGTAAGCCAATCAAATATTAGCTTGTGTATGTGTGCGTGTGTGCGCGTGGATAGACTAGTACCTCCCCCTTCGCCCCCCCCTCTGTGTGTGTGTGTGTGTGTGTGTGTATATATATATATATGTGTGTGTGTGTGTGTGTGTGTGTGTGTCTGTGTGTGTGTGTGTTATTACCCATAAAGTACATTATGCGTCAGTCAAACCACACTACTCTAGGTTAAACTGTTCCATCAGGTCATATTCCAGTTATACACATGTTAATAATTAGTTACAAATACCCAGTCACAACAAAAACTGTCACATAAACGTTTGGATGTGACCCCTCTTCTTCAAATTACTATAACTTCACTCTATATAAATGGTTAAGCGTCGGAGTCATGAACAGATCGTCAGACCGCATACTTTAACATCAACCCCCTAAAAACTCGGTCCCAACACACACACACACACACACACACACATCAGTGAGCAATGTTTAAAAAGTCAGTACTTCTATCAAGACAGATGACAACTCAACACACACACACACACACACACACACATACACACAGAGCGAGAGACACAGAGAGAGAGAGAGAACGTCAGAGCCCCGAATTACACACTACAATGATCTGTACCGAAGGGTAGCTAGGGCGAGGGGGGGCGTCTTGACTCAGACAGTAAGTGTTCAGGGTAACACTTTAACACTGTTATATAACACACATTTAAGACCAAACACCCATCAACCAGCACACCACTACCATTACTAGCTGCTGCAACTATACTGATGACGGCAACCTTCGTCGCCGAAAGCTAGGGAACGTTCTTCCGACACACAAACACGTTTTATTCTCATCCTATATAAACCCTCTCTCTTGATGTAAACGACCCCGAGGGGCCGCGCCCCTCCATTCTTTCCGGGGGCATGGTCCAATCAACGAGTAGGCCGATCTGTTCTAGGGATCAGACAACAAACTCCAGGGCTCGGTCGCTGAGGAGATGACGCTTTTAATGCAACAGAAAACCTCCACGATGACAACGAATGTTCCTCCTCCTGGTCATATGACAGACAAGAGCATCCTTCCTAAGGCCACCTCTTGGGTCATGTATATTTTATCAGTGCTAACTGCTGATTGAACTTGATCCCTTCTAAACTGCTAAACCACACACACACACACCTTCACACAATCTACTAACGGGTTGTCGGATTATAATTTTGAAAGATAACGTCATGTGAGATTTAAGGTGTTTTTCAGTAGCTCTGAATCAAATCAATTATTCCCTCTGTGGAATGGTTCTCAACTAGAAAATCAGTGATTCTCGTTTGAATTCACTAAAAGGATTTTGCCATGTATACAACACGAGACACTACTTATCAGTAACAGTTTACAACAACAATTATAGTTATTTATTTTACGCCTCGGTTTTCTTTAATTCAAGGTCGATGGGCATACTTGATACAGCCAGCCAGCCAGACAGACAGTCAGCCAGCCAACCAAACACACACACACACACACACACACACACACACAATACATGCCTATGGTCAATAAAAACTGCCACATTCACATCAAAATTAACCGTTTCCCTATTTATCCCATCAACGACCCCCATTCCCCACCCCGCAATGCCACATACCAACAAACGTCGTAATACAGATAGTGAGCGATTGACAGTCATAAACATACAGTCGCTGCCCTTCATCAAAGCACACCGACGACACAAGGGCTGCACCATTTGGAGCTAATACAGCTTACAGATCAAAGTCGAAACAACAGTAGAAACGTATAGAAAAAAATCCCGGACTGGAAAAACCCAACACAACCCGGGAGCCAATAATCCATAAAGGTCAGCGCTTCCAACGGCGTTTCTTGGTGACAGTGTTCCAACTGACCTTTCACTGTCATAATATTATTATGAAGTGTATTTTATGGAGGGAAGGGGGGAGGAGGGGAGACGTGGGCCAGTGTGATGGATTTGTTGTAGCTTGGTAACAATGAGCTCAACCTACAATTGGGATACGCTGAGCCCATTTGTATTACACCCGATACATTACACCAGGAGGCGTCGTGTGTTGCTGCTGTTCCGTCTCGTAGATGGTACGGCCAAAGCTTTGATGAGCTTTGATCAGGCATTACGCTCTAGCGGGATGTGATTCATTTTGGAATCGAACTCACCCCGACCTGGATCACAAACAGCCAACCGACGACCATTGACTATCGGCAAGGAACTAGAAATGTCA
Source organism: Paralvinella palmiformis (assembly GCA_025642065.1). Taxonomy (NCBI): domain Eukaryota; kingdom Metazoa; phylum Annelida; class Polychaeta; order Terebellida; family Alvinellidae; genus Paralvinella; species Paralvinella palmiformis. The sequence goes on from JAODUP010000172.1 coordinate 158,223, forward strand.
AACGTGAAATGGCGAGCAACGAAACAAACGGACAGCTCGTCATCAGACTAGCCCACTCCACGTACGACTACAAAGGCTCGAATGAAACAAGTTGACAACGACAGCAGCACATCTCGGCCAGGATACGGACAGCTACCACACATCATCCGACGATGATAACCGCACAAAATGAGTCAGATATAGAGACAGACTGATATAGATAGGCGGAGAGATACAGCCCTTCCCATTACAACAAACACCACAATGTACGGCTTCCGTGCATCAAAGAAATGCATATACGGCCTCCAGGGCTCAAGAGAGAGAAACGCACAAAACGGCGTAGTAATCACTTGTGGGGTTACAGAGCCACGCTCTCTCACTCGTACCCCGCCATTCATCGAATCTAAACTGACTCAAGTAATAGCCAGAGACAAGAACCGGGCATGGCTGGGTTTTTCCCCCAACACTCACTCCTTAAAGGAAATGCATGACTACATCAATTTCGTATTTATCACAGAAACAAGATCTCCGAAGGGACGGGATCCACCGAGAGGCTGCCGCCTAAGGCACGCCCCCATCCCCACACCACCGAATGCCCCACCAATCTACGCCATGCCAAGTCACCCTGCACCGCATGACACTAAACTGGTCAAGAGGACGAAGTGAACATCGTAGAGAAACGAAGCATATGCGCACGCGGGCACACGCACACAAGTCAAAGGGGGGAGGGATTGAACTAATTTAATACGACGCGTTCGTCCGAGTTCCGATGCGAGAAATGCGCGGCGTGCAAAATGCCAATCGCGAGGTCCGGGCAAGCCAGCGAGTAATAATGCCACATCAGCCAGTCGAGTTGTGGGTCTGGTTAACATTGCCACGCGGAATTAATCAAGCAGGTGTTAGTAGGGAGGTTATGACAAGACCGAGCAGCGAACGAGTCGAGCATACATTGTGAACATATCAAATCGTACACAGTGCAATCGCCTCGCCACCGTAATGCGGTTACTTCTTCAGCGACAGCGAGGATTTTTTTCTTCGTCGTCGTCGTCGCCACGTCGAAGCGAATAACAATCACAGAAACTTGAAAACTCATCCCCAGCCGCATGATTCATCTCCGAGGAGTGTTCCATCGCTGTCGTCAAACCCCGTACCAAAAATCGTGGCCCCTTACACAATGACGAGAACCTGAGTGGTGGGTAACGAGAATCTGTGGCCAGGGGCCCGCGGTCAGGTTATACTGTGTGGGGTGAGTTATTAGGGGCTGACAGCAACCTGGGCCAGTGTGTTTCTGTTATCAGTCTAGCGTGGGTTTTCTTTTCTTCGGGCTAAGACATGTTCAATTTGGCATAAGCGCTGAACACACACACACACACACTAACGGCGACTGGTAAGATGTTACACACCTTTGCATGAAAAGGTAATTCCGATAACTCACCTGATGAATCACCAGTGTATTCAAGACAGGAGATTACCTGCGCCAGTGCTACACGCACGCACGCACACACAAACGGACACACACACAATAAATTTGTCGAAGTTGAAAATAATCAAGTGTTATTGTTGCACCTGCAAATTTCTTGTAAATATTTACCACGGGGGTAGTAACTCAAAGATGGTTTAGGCCTAATTCAAATATTTAGCTGAGGTAGCGATTTCAACGGATATTTGGATGTTGGTTCTCATAACTAGTGCCAACATCATTTGTGTGTATGTGCGTGCGTGCGTGCGTGTGCATAAAGAGAGAGCGGGACCTCGTAATCACACAGAAAGACATAGATACATACAGAGGATGGTTTCAAGAGACAGACCGCCATAGAATTCAATTACATATAAAGGTATTAAATCAAATCTGACACGGCCAACTGTGCCATTAAAACTAGCCGAGAACACCGATTGGACGCCATTTTGCCTGGTATTAGCCGGTATCCCGTCACATCCTTATATAATCATCATTTACACCGAAACCCGTCAGCATCTTTTTTGTCACTTGTACTATCAAATCCTATAACCGGTACATAATCGATGGGGTACAACAGATGTGTAGAATCAATGTTATTAGGATGTTAACCCCGTGTTCTCTTCTCTCTCTGTGTGTGTGTGTGTGTGTGTGCGTGTATGCGCGCGTGTGTGCTTGCGTGTGAATGAATGACACCCGATATTGATCCACCCATATAGCTGCTACTCAACACCTATCCTATCCTATTTAGACCTGATGTACGTTTGCTGATAGTCATTCGGGCATAAAGAGGCTTCCGGTAAGTGTCAAGGATGGAGACGCTGTAGTTGTCAATGTAGTGACCTTGGTTTCACAAACACCGGGTCAATGTCAAGGACATCTCAGCTAATGACAGCCAAAGCGGTGGGATATATAAAAATTGCTTGGAAATAATACCTATCTAATTTGCATATCCAATCCGAGATTATTAAACACACCCACGCACACACAAGCACATTTGTATAGATGATAAAAGAAACCTCTGTATGTAAAACAACAAATTATCATCTTGGTGTGTGTGTACCAGTAATAGCTGTCTGTAGTATGTTGTGTATATATTTGTAAACAGATTCTTCAACAAAAAAAATGACCCCAGTAAGTAACTGGAGGAAATACAACACAATATAAAGTTGTGTATTGTATCATGTTGATGAGCACGAATGTGTGGTTATTATTTTGGTTATTTATAGATCATTATGAGATTAGGACACACACACAGGCACACACACAGAGGGAGAGAGAGAGAGAGTGAGAGAGAGAGAGAATTCCCACAAGTTTCTGTAAGTCTTAATGACCAGGCTGCAGCTAACAATATAACACTATACACCCAAACTAGTTATACATATTAACTGACGAGATGACATCAACATTAGTATGAAATTAAGATATAATTTGATTGATTCAGACGAGATGTATATAGAACCTCACTCTGAAACGATCCGACACATTGACCTAGATCAGTTGACGACATCCAGATATGGATCACACCTGGACAGGTAAGATAAGGCTAAAGGTCTGACTGATAACTTCGGACAAAAACGTTTTAAGCCCGCTCCTCAATTGAAGTTTAATTATGTCAAAAGGTAGGATGTTCCTTATTACAGGTGCGCAGTTGTTACATAGCTGAGGTGATAACAAGTTATGGTTATTTTTACATGTGTCACCTTCTCACAGCTGTAACTATGGCCTACTTTGAACTAATATAGTTATTTCTAATTGGGATCAAGTGGTTCTTTTTCAAACTAATATAATAAAAACTGGGTACAGTAACTGCATCTGGAACTTATATCAATCTTTGGTACAGATGGTTAGGTGGATAATACTATAACACATATATGCACAAGTATACACACACACACACACACATATATATATATATATATATATATATATACACACACACACACCAGTTCCCCTCAGTAGTTATATGCAAACAATGGAAAACAGATAAGGTGGCAAGGAGAAAGTATTGTACTCTTCAAAGACAATTCTTTTAACACATACAATGCTTATATATAACTTGGTCATTCTACACTCCAAATTAATTAGTTGTTGCTTTTTAAATGGTTGTCATTTACTGGCACTGTTAATTTCAAGGGGGGTGGGATGGAATGGTATTCTAACTTCATTCATAAATAATCTGCATATTTTAAATAATTAATAATCAGGACATCTGTTGTCTGTGTTATAAAGCAGCAATTATTTCATTGGCAAAGGCATCTAATACAAAAAGTGGTGTTCATTTCTAAAACGGCTCTTGTATTTTAGACACAGGCTATTTTAGACTTATTCACGGTAGAGGGGCGGGCTGTTGTGGTGAAATTTGGAAGAATAGGGGCTGGTCAACAAAGAAAGTGTGAAAAACAATTCTAGATACATCACATATGTGTGTTTGTGAAACACACACACATACACAGAGAGAGAGAGAAAGAGAGAATGAGATAGTTGTCCTTATACACATGACAAATAACATAAACTATCCACCACAAGGTTAAGCTGATTAACACCGTCATCTGGTAGTTATATAATCAGCTGACAACTATGATAAATCATGTCACAAAGGCATTAATATGATCACTATCTGATATGATTAACATGGCTGCCACATCAGCATACAGATATGACTTGATGACACAATTAACAAGATCACCCCGGGAATTAACACATCTGGGTACCAGACATGTCTACGCAGTCACTGGCCAAAGTTAACCATGTCCATTCACCACAGGAGATGGTAACTAATGCCACAAGAAGATACTTGATAAATTCAGTAAAGCACTTCGAACATTATTATATGAAAAGCAAAAGAAGTAAGTTTTCTTTTTACATAAGAGTTACTTGATATAAACTGTCAATTATCAACCATTATATTAATAAAAATTACAAAATAAACCATTACATTAATAATTACATATTCTATATTCAAAACAAAGTGATTATTCAAATTTCTTATTGGGGTATGGTTGTCCATATCTACCAGCTCCTAATCCAAGTTCACACAGAACATATATCAGTTCTAATTCCAAACATAGTGACTTTGAATCTGCACAAAAGATTCTGACTGGCCAATCGGTAAGGTCATGAAAGGTTAAATCGGAGGAAACAACTACAAAGTCCGAGTTAAAAAGTTTTCATCGAGTTAAAAACTTTTCATCGGGACAACATTCAAGCATTAATTTAAATAGCTTATCAGAAATAGCATTCAACATGCATCATTATATACAGAACTAAATTATAAATATTTGTTGATATTTTAGCACTTCCAACCCAAAAGGGTATACTTCAATTTCCATTCCATGCGATCTTAAATTTGTTTATTCCACTTCCATTTCTGAATTGGAAACTGGTCATCAACATCGTTTCCAACATAATCCGTCTGCTAGCCAATTGATTAGCCAATGGTAGTCACCTTCATGACTATCCAATATTGACTAATACCACCTGATCAGCTGACATTATCCCTGACATTCTATGGCATTAATCGCGCAATGCTGATTGACTGCATCCACCACAATCCACACCTCATAAACGACCAAAACATCTGGACACGATCCGGTCTGGTGACGTATTAATACAACACACTGCTTATCTACACAGCTCAAACAATATGGAGATGCACTGCAATTATTCTGCTTGCTGAATACATACATATCCATTTAACTGTTTCCAGGAATGACACAATAAAACATTTCTCTATGCAGCCTCTCATAATCATTGTATTTAATGAGGCTCATGCCATTAACCGTAAACTATGAAATATTTACAAGACATCTTCAGTGCACATACAAAGACAGCAGACAAGTTGGGGCAGCACACATTGGAAATCCTACCTCCCATATTCAACCAAAAATTAGAATAACCATTAAAAATCTTTAAACGGTTGCCTACTTTTCTCTGAGTTTAGGTGAGGAATTTGCAGTTTTACCTGAAACATCCGAATTATTTAAACGCCGCCAAGAGATCTCAAAAATTTATAAAAAATATATGAAAATCAAACATTTAGATGTAACCCACAACCTTTTCAAATTCAAATGTAAACTTCATCCAATTTTCTGTAATATCTTATCAAGATAAATGACAAACGTGTTTTAGAGAAAATTACAACATTTTGAAGTTTCCTGATAACTAGGACTTAAAGAATTCCCCAACAATTTCGGGAAACAAAAAGGTTTATCCCACTTTCCCTAACCACTTTTTTCCCACTTATCCCCGACTTTTTACTTGAATGATACAACCCTGAATTGGCATGAACCAGCACAGAGATAATTAGTGTCATCATACGGATGATGATCTGCTATAAACAGTTCATCACTGTCAAATAACTTCAGTAGAAAACTGATTATGGAAACAAAATTCCTATAAAAGAACACAAAACCTGCAACTAAAAGTACTGAACATATAAAGATTTATTAAAGATGACGGGTGAAACTAACGAAGTCTGAAAAGGCAAAAAAAATTAAAAAAAAACAACCACAGTAATGAATTTACATGGTTATCTAGGTGACTGATAGTAATATCAGCTGCATGCTGTACGAAATTCAGCAATGGAAATTCAGCAAAGGAAAGAACGAAGTCAAAATAAATTAAACCATAAATCTTAACAGATGACAACATCTCAAGTCAGCCATGAAACAGCTATTAAACGATGTAGTGGCAATTACACAGACCAAAAATGAAGGTTAACCCAGCAAAACTGACATTTTCACACGGCATCTTGAGCTACAACGATAGGCACTAGGGCACACGTCACTAAGCAAACCCAAACTAGAAAGGCTTGAAAAATGCCTCACCTTTGACATGGAACAATTCAAATAATGCCAAGACAACGCCGATGGTTCAATGTTCTCATCACATCGGTAAAAGCAAGAGCAAATTCAGTAATCGGTGGAAGACGTCAGAACCCCCCCCCCCCCAACCACTAACATGGGCATTCCACAGCAACAGAATGAACACCAGTACACACACAGTTTTAGTGCTTGATAATGGCGACCAAGACTTCTGTCCTAAATTGCGGTTCCTTTGAGCCATTCTGGAATACCACAGGACTGAGCACTGTTTGGGGATAGTGTTAAACGAAGCTGGCAGTACAAGATAATTAGTGCACTTTTGATATTTCAATTATGTTATTCACTGATCCGGATATAATCAACGCACCCACTACCAACTGCTGATCCGAGAAAAGACAGCTGTGCTGCCAACGACATGTATCAGAAGGATAATGACCAACTGCCAACCAACCGTGACTAATGTCAACACAGAAACAAGCATCAATGCAAAGTCGAAAATGCATCATGGAACTGACAGGTCTTCAAAAACAATATTTAAATATTTATATCCTTATGAGTATTCTTCCTGGCTTGTAAATGAAGAATGTCAAAATTAACTGGCACTCTGCTGCTTAACAGCAATGAAGGGTGTCCGATAGTTCTTTACATATTATTAATGCAATTGAATATTTCTTAATGGAAATCATTAATAATACACATTTCCGGGTGATGACAACTTTCTTTCATCCAAACTAGTTATGCAAGATGACGGCGTGGTTCTGTCTGACAAGACACATCATACTTATAGAAACAGGCCAGTATACTCACAGTCAATATCAAACCCACTACATGAGGGAAAGATGCTGTTATTAACAAGGACTCCAATAACATAATTATCTCAGGTATTAAGTTCACGATCAGCTGGAATGTTTTTAAGTTAATAGCGATAACATGCAGGACATTGGCAGAGGGAATATGCACAGAGACATTTCAACTCTTTATTCATTAAAAGTACAGATATACCTAACAATTGCCATCTTATAGCACACACATGAATGCACATGCACACACACAAAATTAAATGTAGCTTTTCAAAAACAGAAATTAGCTAAAATACAACTATACTAATTGATTTACATATTCATAGTTTCTCTCTAAAATAATTATTTTAGCCGTCTTGATTCATTCTAATTGCCAACAATTTTGAAATCATTTACCAGTTCATCAAATGAGAGATATTGTTATTAAGTGATATTCTTATACTGTATTCTGCAACATAAACTAATCAGTCACAAGAATAAAATAAAATTCCAGGTAGATATACACTTCCTTTGAAGGACTGGTTTTCAAATTTTTTCACTAACAGAAAACACCATGATCTATTGCAGTGTCAATCATATCAGTACAATGCAGGTTCAAATTAATGATCACTTAAGTAATTAGGTCGGATGTAATACAAAAAATAATTTGCAATCTATAATCGTATTCAACAGAAATCAAATACCATTCAAATATCAAATAACAATTGCTTGAAAAATAACATAAAACATGCTAGATTATCTAAATTTATTATAAATTAAAGTTTATATAACATTTGATAAGTTCCAAAAAGTTTGTTTTAAAAGTGTATTAAACCAATAAAATCTTCCAATCTCCTGTTTGTGTGTGTGCGCCTCAAACTGAAAAGTCCAGTCACTCGATTTAATCCCCTGATTAATCGTCTAGAGCTTGTTTCAGAGCTTTGCTGTGCCAGGGCTAGTTTGGATCCGTAGTGCACACACGCACAAGTTAGTTTGGTAATCATTCTAATTACTGAATTAGTATTATAAGTAGTGAGACAACGCGCTCCGACATTACACAAACAGTGCACGCCAAAAGTGGCACGACAATACGTAGGCGGTTTCCCGCCAAAACTGTCTAGACAGCAAGGTATGGCCGCGCCTGAGTGGCCGACGGCAAGAGATCGATAGCTTGGCCATTCAATATTCGGATCGATAATGGCCGACCAATATTCGACCGGCTAGCTACACTTACCATGTTTTGCTATACCTAGATATCGGGCGAGTTGTCGCGTTGTATCATTCAATAAAGACGCGAATAAAAATTTCTGCGATGAAAAAATATAACTCGCCCAAGCCAAATCGCCATCTTGGGTTGTCCCGATGACGTCATAGTTGGCGCCTCCTCTTGGGCCCACCAATGAGCGGTGGCAATGCTCGTGACGTAACCGGGATGCCCCAAAAGTTGAGAATAGGGGCCAACGAAGTAGTGCCGTTGGAAGTTACTCTAAGTTCCTAGAAAGTTGAAAAGATTTACTGTTCTTCCAAACTTTTCTCTCGATCTTAGCGTGACGCCCACAGTTAAAGATTTATTCTGCGTACTATAACAGCGTTTTGGGGATAGTTTTGTATATATATATATATATATATATATATAAAACAACAAACACAATACTTGTAAGGCTATATTCAAGATAGACAAGTACACCCCTATCATATCATAAACACACGCGCTCGTGCCCTGGAGCTAGCCTCATAGTGTGGCTGGCTCACTCGCCCGGAATGAAAATTCTCGCCATTCCGTAAGCTTTCCTTGCGACTTATGAGCAGGAGCTACTCACAAAGGCATCGTTGCGCAAAATCGTTAGCTTCCGCTGCGGATTAATCGGGGCTTTCTACACGCTGACAGTTCATCGTCTGTTACACGTTAAGTTTACATCGCAGTTATTGAACGAGGGGTAGAGTCTACTAATGCTGAGAAGGATCCACCCACCCTAATAAAAAATAAAGCCCAGTTCAATACGCGATCTCATCAGAAATTCATTTCGCCCAGTAATAGCCGGCATATAACATTTCACGAACATCTGTGAAAATCAGCTGACGTCAGCTTATTGGTCGAGTGGGACGCCGCTGACGAATTAATCGTGTTACGGAAGGGATTTGGGCATGTTTGGTGGTGTGAGGCAATTATCGTCCGCTTCGGCAGGCGTGTTCTGGAACCAGAATACACACACAGACACATACACACACACACACACACACACATATATATATATATATATATATATGCACACACACATCTTGAGATATAATTTAAATAATGATGCAGCGTTGGGGCTTGAGAAATACGCGTGTGTGTGTGTGTGTGTTCGGGGCTATGTGGGTATGGACCACGTACGTATTCTGACAGGCATAAGTAAAGAATTACGTCTATACTCTTTCCCATATGTGTAAACGTGTGCATGCATGCATCCGTCCTGTCAGACTGTCAGTCGGTCTATCTGTCTATCTGTCTGTCTGCCCGTCTATCTTTCCGTCTGTTGGCTGTCTGTCAGCAATTGTTACCGAGGTAAGCCAATATTAATTGTACCTTTATGAATGCGGCTGTAGGGTTTTTTCTGCCTTCTGTAAACAGCGCAATTCGGAGAAAACGCATTCACTTGACAGAACTGCAATAATCAAACCGAACTGCCACTAGCACGTGTGCAACGGCGGGACCTGTGTGCACGCGTGCTCGTAGCATAGTTCACGCGGACGTGCACCCGGCAGAACATTGGCGGGGTGGTAGGCACACTTATTGCAACTAAATTGGGACGATATGATGCGCATCTAGGGGTGTTTACGGAGCTATGGGGAGGGGGTGAACAACAAGGGGGTAGGAAAAGAGAGGGGCGATTGTTATACCAATACTTATATTGTTGTAATGTTTATTAAATCAGTCGATCCCGAGGCGATTGATGGTGAATGGTGACTATGGGTTTGACGCCCTGGATCCGCTTCTGGCCCGCGACTGAAAATAGTCCTCCCACCTAGACACCCAGACCCTCTACACCTGACTGGATCTAATAAACGAGGCCATATTTAAAGATGGCTGCCCATTTTCGACACCACTGAGGCTGAGGGTTGGGGGGTGGACCGGGAGGCCTGTGTATCTCCTAATAAATTGCCCCAATATGTCAGCCGATGGGCCGATCACTCGTTAGTGACGCCGGTAAATATAACCAAGATGAGCCCGATTTAAACCAAAATTGATGCCCCCATTTCGCCTGCTCGCCACATTTCGTTATGCCATATAGACAGACCCAGGGGCGCGTTACAAAAAAATAACCGGGGGCCGTCTCAAAAACAGCTCAGCCATATCTCTGCGTGCCAAAAAAAACCGGAACCGGGCCTTGGATGGCAGCGATTTCGGTGCAGTGTTACATATAGACCAGAAAGTTGTACTCCAGTGATATTAATATATACCTGGTCGCGCTATCAGATACCTTGACTGAGGTATGGTTACCTTGATAGTGGGTTACGGTTGCAAGCTGACATAAGATGACTGAATCACTCTTTCCATGTGTGTGTGTGTGTGTGTGTGTGTGTGTGTGTGTGTTGAGGATTTATAATTTAGAATTGGACCGTGCGGCGATACTAAATGACCCTTTTGTACTGATCTGCGTCAAAAGCTCTCTCTCTATCTATCTATCTATCTATCTATCTATCTATCTATCTATATTACACACACATACACACACACACACACTCTCTCTCTCTCTCTCTCTCACTCACAAATATATATATATATATATATATATATAGAGAGAGAGAGAGAGAGAGAGAGGACATGTTTAAAACTAGTCTTAGACAGATTAATATATATATATATATATATATATATATATATATATATATATAGGTTGGTTTTAAACATTCTGTTTAAGTGTGTTCGTAATTCATTAATCTGTTTCATGCAAGCGCCCATGCCATATTAATCACTACATAAATGTTATTATTATTATTATTATTATTATTGTTGATGTTTTTGTTGTTGTCAATTGTAGACGCCTATTCATATAAACCTCATCGACATTGCACTTAATCACACACACACACACATACACACACATACATACATACACACACACACACACACACCAGCATAATATGTATTTTAAGTCGATACTACTTGCCAACAATTACATATTTTTTAATATTACATAATATATATTTATATATATATTATATATATATATTAATTTATCAATGAAATTGATATAACATCTGCTGTTTTCACGCCACGCAACACCACCACACACACAGGTGTGAGTAGACCCAGATACGTTATCCCTATTTACGCATTATGTAATATATAAATATATATAAATATATATATATATATATATATACTGGTGGAATGGTGTCTCAGCATTACAAATTCCTAGGTGAATCGGCCAGCGTTTGAAAGCACACGCGCGCGCGAACGCACAAACGAATTATCATGAGCTATGTTGCCCTGAAAATATGTGAATCGTCTTCAAAATAAACATCATATATTATAAATATTTAGATTGTGGCGATTTATTTAGGTTTATTTTATTGATCGTATGTAAACAATTATCTCACCAACATCAAACTATAAAAGTAATTTAGTTTTTGTTTTACTGAAAATACTCCTGGAATATTTGTATTCACTGACTTGGCATCGGATACTGTACACTGCACACTGTATTAGGGGATTTTTACACTGAAATAACACACATACACACACACACATGCACACGCACATACACACACGCACATACACACACGCGCGCACACACACACACACACACACACGCCGTTTACACATAATCAATCTTAGTAAGATAATTCATTTATTCAGTTCTGTCCGAAGATTAACAGTCGATCGAACTTTTGAATCAAGATTTCAGATAATCTGTGCCAGTGCCTTTACACACACTGTTAGTCAGCAAACACACACACACACACACACACAACATGTATCATCATATCTAAAAATAACAGAGCAAAGATATGGAACGTTGTTTTTTTTTGTCAATGTATTTTTTTCCTTTCATGGTACTTCACTTTTTCGTGGCCAATCGACTGAGGTTTTGATATCCTTGCTCTTAATGTCAGGGACATGATTACTAGAAGATTAAAAAGCAGCTGAAAACACCACAAAAAGCTACAACTTGCGTAACAATTTTCATAAAATCACTCTTCCAAACGGTTCAACTTCTCCGTCAATAAAAGCCTTACAGTAGTACTATATAATAATAATATAGAAAGTGGGTTTTTTCGCGCGCTCGCAAACACACACACACACACACACACACCACGGAGTATATATATATATATATATATATATATATCACAAGCATTGAAAACATTTACCGTTATATGTGTTGGGGGAGACCTGTTCGAAAATGAGCATATATATATATATATATATATATATCACAAACATTGAAAATTGAGCAGTAATTCTTTACTTTTTGTAAAAAATTGTGTTCTATTTAAATCACGACATTATATACGATAGCTTCCATTTCAGCAAATCACGGCTGTACGGATACATTCTCTCTCTCTCTCTCTCTCTGTGTCACAATTTTAAGATAGGCGTGGGTGTAAATACACGTGCGTATTCTTACGCGCGGGCGCATGAACTTGCACTGTCTGTCTGTCTGTCTGTCTGTCTGTCTGTCTGTCTGTCTGTCTGTCTGTCTGTCTGTCTGTCTGTCTGTCTGTCTGTCTGTCTGTCCAGCTAGGTAGACGTGTAGGAGAATATTGAGAAAGACACCTTTGTACAGGTAGAAGTCACTGTTTATCCAGGTGGCATCTTTGTAATAGAAGCCGTTGATCATCGGCTAATTGGAAGTGAATAGTACACAAAGGTGTCGCTGTGTGATGTAAGAAGTAAGACGGTTGGAGGGGGGGGGGTTGTTGGTAAGTAGCCATAATAGTTTATCCCGTATGTTTGATATAATTCACGACGAGATGAGAAGTGCTTGTATGCGCTGATGTGCGTGCATGCTCGCGCGCTTGTCCAGGGCTCGCGCAAATTTTTCTTACACGATTCATAGTTAATTCGAATAAAATTCGCACAAGATTGAGAATAAACTGCTGAAATTGGAAACTAAACGAACGCATTTATTTTTTTAATCGAAGTTGTAAGTAATTATTCTCATTCTATATGTAGCATTGTGTAAATGGAGCGTTTACAATGGTCACGTGGTTTTGACGAGTCTGTTTACTTTCAAGTTTGCACAGTTCTCACAAATATTACGTCCGACCTCCATTTAATTGACATCTCTAATACAGATATATATTGTTCCAGGTATCCATCCTTCTCCAGTATATTAGTAATTACTATGTATATTTATTAAAGAAATAAATCCACAAACGATTGACAATTACGTTTTGCAGACATCACCATTATTACGTCATTTGACTGTTTCTGATTGGTTGTTGAGTATAATCATTCTCTTTACTAAAAACAATGTGAGGTGTCAGAACTCCAAGACAGTTAGGCATCAATATATTGGCATAACGTCAATTAAGAATGATACATTTAGTTTGTTTTACAGTTTTGATACACTAACAATTACGATTTTTTAAAGCGTGAATGCAACGTAAATTACTAAATACGAGTTTATCCTCGCAATATGAATTTACGCTAATCAACGCTGATTCTCGTATATCCTCACGAAATTTGAGTCCTGCATTGTGCGCTGTGCAATTTTGAAGAGACACTGGTGGTGCAACGGGTCAGAAATTGCGAATACATAATTTTGACGATTGGCCAGGGGATTATTTGCGGGGCGTGACTATTCATACTGATATTTATTGTCTTATCAGTGTCTGTGCGTGCATTCTTGCATATATCAGGTACATATGATTGTGACGTTGCGGTGATGACGAATATCGATTGTTTTGCGGAAACTGAATTTCTTCCCAAATTCGTGAACCGCAATTAGATTAGCTATTTTTCCCCCAATTCGTCCTCCTTCGTATAAGTTTGGCTTTGGCCAAGGAGGTTAAATATTAATTATTATAATTATTAATTATTCGTATAAGCACAATTATAATAATTAATATTTAACCTCCACACGGAATTTATATATATTGTGAGGTGTTGCATAATATTTCCTTGGTTCAACTGTGTAATCCTACAGTAGCTCAACCTCCAAGAGGAGCATACAGCTTACTTCAGAATACGATATATTTCACAATCAATAACTCATTACGTCACAGCACGCCAGCCAATCACGTTAAGCTTCCCTTTCCGCGTTTCGCTTCTGTCTTTTACTCGCATAATCCGGCATTATTGAAAAGACGTAAACACGGATTTAAGGAGAATAAATTCCAAATAGTAACTGTCCAGTGTTTCTAGTACGTGCTTCAAATGTGGGCTACAAGGATACGTTTCTAGGCTCGAAACCAAGGGTTATCCACATCTGTGAGATGTCTCATGCGATAGTTTTATATTCCTGGTAGGGACTTGCCGATTGGCCATATTTCTCAGACATGCCCAATGCCGAGACAAAATCACTCACTCACTCACTCACTCACTCACTCACTCACTCACTCACTCACTCACTCACTCACCACTCACTCACTCACTCACTCACTCACTCACTCACTCACTCACTCAATCAATCAATCAATCAATCAATCAATATGTCAGTCAGTCATTTACTCATTCACTCAATCCAGTGTTTCATGTTGTTAGAGACCAGTCCAAATTTCCAGTTGTAAATGACACGATTTTGTTCAGAACCTGTTTGATATCAGGATATAATAAGTAAGATTAATTAATCGATATAACTTTGTTCTTATATCCGATAACCATAAAAATTATCTACAAAGTATTTGTTCCCAAACTGAGGTACGACATCTATAAAACTGAGGTAATCTAATTCACGACGTTCTTCACGTCAGTGACGTCAATCCGCAGAGAACAACTTTGACTGGTTTGGCGTCTGTTTTCCTCTCGATCTAAGATGTGAAAATACACATTTATGTAGGGCTGCAACCCCCCTCCCCAGCACACGTACACGTATACACACACACACACACACACACACACAGAGGGGGGAGGGAGAGAGAGAAACACGCACGCCCGCGCACGCCCTATTTTTGCCTATGAGGATTTGCTGAATCATCTGTTTAAAAATATCACACACACACACGCACTTCCTTATCTTTATCTCTGTGACCGAAACACAGACAAAGACAGAACCACAGACATACACATATATAGACACAGATATAGATACAGACAGTGTATATATATATATATATATATATATATATATATATATAACAATGATCAAAAACACTGATAATATCAATTCTAGAACCGTCTTTAGAAATGTCTCTTCTCAAATGTTACCATCTTTAACCATTCTACCATAAACATAAATATGTTCCTAAGTCACTTGTATTTTTTCTTTTATAACAAATTATTCCTTCCCTCCCCTCCCCCCCCCATAGCTTCACCTGACATACAGATAACGAACGACTTATATCTAAATATCACATAGAACATATTATATCTGGACAGGGAACATATTTCCTATTTATATAAACCTGACCGCCATCTGATTATGTTATAACAATCGTAAGTTATCTGCCCCGAATATAGGCCGTTTATCTTAACTAGTTCACTCGCTAATTGACGTTTGAACAACAATAGAGAAACATTTCATTAAAACAGTGAAATATGTCACGATTTAGGAGAGAATCGGACCACTTCTGAGTAGCTTTGAGAAAGATACTGTTTTCGCGATTGAAGTAAGTAGTGTCAGCCGGTGAAATACGAAAAACACTCAAACACATACACACACGCACACACGCACGCACGCACAGAGAGAGAGGCGGTGGGTGGGAGAGAATATTTCTGGTACCTTTGTATGATTCATTTCTCGGTTTTTTACCCTAAATATATCGATGAACTTTGGCTTTTAGCTTCGATGAGATTTTTTACTAAAAATTATTACTCTATTAATATTCGGAGTTAATAAATGTCTAGTTAATGTTAGCTAAGCTTATATCACGATGTAAACATAGTAGGGTTTGGATCAGACATGATTGGGATAGTTAGTGTATAAACTACCTGGGTATGGATAGAAACAATGTGATAGGTAATGAATGGAATGGGATGGGATGGGATGGATGGATGGATGGATGGGATGGATAGATGGATATATTGATCGATGCGTATAGTGTGTGAGCGAAATGTAAAAAATGTCTGCCTATATAAAAACTAATTTACAGACAGACAGACGAGCGAACAGACAGAAATCCTGACGTAATTACATACACCTACATGGTGTTAGTAGGAAAGTTATCTATATGGTCTCTATTCTGAGCTCGGTATCCTAATGAATCGGCCTCATGCTGTACAGGCGATTTCTGATTTTACGTGCAGGTACTTTTCAATCCATTTCTAACACGCGTACACACACGCGCGCGCGCGCACACACACACACACACACATGTACTCACGGAAGTACAATCACGTATGCACAAATACAGAGAGAGAGAGAGAGAGAGAGAGCCAAGACAGTCGACCATAATGAGATCCAAAGTTTGACATATTTCAAGAGAATCGTTTCCGACACAATAATGACGGCAATTAGTTGATTTCCACCTGTTTCAATTATTTCTCATAGAAATTACGACTTGCCACATCGACAACAGAGAAAACTCCTACAACACACCGCTCGTTCGCTGTGTTAGCCAGCTTCTTCGGCGCTCGTTTTTATTTCCATTTTTTACACTTTTCTTCTTAAAGTTTTCCCCGTCTTTCTCTTCCCTGCCATCCTTATGACAATAATGACATCTCTTGCACGACTTTAGAGCGCCACTTTGCCGTAAACCGGCAGCATCGTGTTTACGAAATGTCATTAACGCGAATATGGAATATGTTCCGCTTCTATCGAACAGTCTAATCGGGAAATATTAGACGGCAGTAATATTAATAATGTTTATTTAATATTGTGTTTATTTTTAATTTAATTATTTTACGACTTCTTGTTCAGTTTATACTGGCTAGCACTTAATAGCTAAGCGCGTGCGTATGCATTTCTTCCGCGTTTGCGTGTATCCGTCCGCGTCCGTGCGTGCGTGTTTCAGTGATTTTTGCTCATTTGTGCGTGTACAATGTGGTCTTCATAGCACTGGGACTCCACGAAAATAATGGACTTTAAAGCAACCTTATTTATTAAACCCGCCACGACAATATTTTTTTCTCTCTCTCAAACTGAAAATACAACGCAATACTGTTAGATGCTTCGATACCGGAAAACAAGCCATCCAAACAACGGCCAAGATAACCGATTCTCCGGGAACACGAACACACTCTTTCCAAAAATGTCAAATAATGGTTTTATTCGGGTTAGGAATATGATCAAAACAAACACGTTTATAGCGAAATTTGGATAAACAGCCTGATACGTTATCACGACATATATTTCAGTTAGACGGTAAAATAAACGGGTAGGCTGTCGCTTCGTACAGGAAGAGTTGCTGTTAAAATTTCTAGTACGTTTACGTTTCTGTGTATTTTACGATCTTGGACAACACACTTAAAATATAGCGGTTTAATGTTGTGACAATTTATCTTCTTACAGAAAAAAATTGTTTTAGCTGGAAGGCGTACTGAACACGTTCTATTTGCCGTGAATTTATTTAAGTGTGTTTTATTTACCCTCTTGCATAATATATTTTAGTTTGAAGGAGTTTGAAGTGTCTAATATTTGCCTTCTTGCATAAGAGTGTTTAATCTGATGCTGTACAAAAAAAATCTCCTGATATTTATACCCCTGGAGGGAATATTCATTCGGAAAATGCAATAAACGTATGAAAGTGGCCTTCTTAGACAACGTATTTTATTTGGAAGGTGTGCTAAATTCCATTACAACAGCCCATTAATAATGCCCTTTATCCGTTATCCCCAATGTAAAGTAAATATTATAATCTTGCTTAACGTTCAAGTTTTATCCTTCTTGTCATCCCGACTTGTGCCGGGCGGTCATTATGTCGTCAAGAGCAAAGACGGGAGGGACGGGTGTAGCAACGGTTACTATAGGTTCCTAGTTTTCGAAGAGTTGCTATTTATAAGAGTTACCAGTCGCCAGGGTTTGGTTGCCTGGTTGTACTTCAGGCGATAATAACTACATCATTACAGCACTGAATGGTCGACACGGACATCGGGGACTAGCCAGGATTATGTGTGCAAGCACGCACACACGTGCAGTGTTGCCCCCCCCCACACACACAATATATATATATATATATATATATCCAGTCAACCGGAAGTACCACATAAGAATCTTTTGCATAATATTAAGTTGTATTCGAATTAAACAACAAAATGTCAACAGAATATCTATTCGTTTCGCAGGGAAAAAATACTTTTGTAATATTAATTGCATCATCATTATATATTTTTTAAATTGTCTGCGTCACATATTTTCGGTGTATTTATACAAATTTGTTCCTGCTGCACCAGGGAGAGGACATGCTTTTAATAAAACATAGCACCTTGGCCAGCATGCCTTTTATCCGTTATATAAAACAGTGACAGGTTAATTGTACATAACCTCGTGGGATCAGGGCATGTTAGAGACGTCTGAGTAGACACAGGAAGATAGACAAGGGGGGCGGGAGGTGATAGACCGTGGCATTACCGATGGCATCTAGACTGGTGCCTGACTAACAGAAGAAACAGTTATTACTGTTAACTATTACTAAAAACAAGTAACCCGACGTCTGTCAGCTCTCTCTCTCTCTCTCTCTCTATATATATATATATATATATATATATATATATATATATATTGTCTATATCTAATTTATCTATCTAATTATCTAATTATCTATCTATCACCTATTTATTTATCTATCTATATAAATCACACACTCTTACTTTTACACACACACACATATATATATATATATATATATATATATACACGCACACACAGCCTCTCTCTTACACACACCCCCTCTCTCTTAACAAAATAACACCTTCAATAAGAAGGTGCCACGTGAAGATTTACTGAATTTTAAACACATGATAATGAAGCCAGCTACAATATGGAGAGACTAGTCTGAGGTATGGAGCCACAATACATAATGATGAGGAGTGTGTGTGTATGTGTGGGGGGGGGGGTTAAACTGCAGTCAGGTGTCATGTCTACTACGATAATAGTGGTAACATTTAACATCAAGATCGGTGATACTACTACTACTACTACCACTACTATTACTATTGTTACTACTATTAATACTACTATTACTATTACTACTATTACGACTACTATTCTAACTACTACTATTATTACTACTACTAGTGTGTGCGCGCGCATGATGTTGGTATGTATGTCTTTATGTGTGCATGTTTCTATCTATCAGTTAATACGTCTGTCTATCTGTCGGTGAGTGAGTCTATCCATCTGTTCGTCTGTCCGTTGCTGAATATATCCATGTGTCTATCTGTGTCTATCTGAGCGTCCATCTGTCCGTCTGTCTCCACGTGTTCCCCGCCGGAAGTTGGCTCTATCAAGGTAATCAGGCGTCCGACTGTTGAAGGAATCCGCCAAAAGGCCACCTGATCCCATACACAACAAGCTTCGGCGGCCTTAATGCATGCATGTGCATGCATGTATCCACGTGCACGCGTGCTTCAGCGCATGTGGCGAGTCTCCCTGGAGCAGCAAGCCGACTGCTAATTAACCAAGTCGAGCCCGTCACGTGGACAACTGGATGAGTCCCCTTTGGTAACCGAATAAAGATAGAGGATTTGTTGAGTTGAATCAGATACGCCATTCCGTGGGCGTACGTGTCTTAATTATTAACTATTTTAAAATCAGTTCTCCGATAGGTCTCTGGGTCGGTTTTGAGAATAATTCCAAGTATTGCGATCGTATTAAACTGTCCTCCTCTCTGGGATCGTATTAAACTGTCCTCCTCTCTGGGATCGTATTAAACTGTCCCCCTCTCTGTGGTCGTATTAAACTTTCCTCTCTGTGATTATATCAAACTGTCCTCCCCTCTCTGTGATCGTATTAAACTGTCCTCCCCTCTCTGTGATCGTATTAAACTGTCCTCCCATCTCTGTGATCGTATGAAACTGTCCTACCCTCTCTGTGATCGTATTAAACCGTCCTCCCCTCTCTGTGATCGTATGAAACTGTCCTCCCCTCTCTGTCATCGTATAAAACTGTCCTCCCATCTCTGTGATCGTATTAAATTGTCCTCCTCTTTCAGTTAGAGAGGCACCGATCTTAAACAAGCTGTTAATGTCTTAATATTAGATATGTACGATGTTGTATCGGGAGATGGAGGGAAAGAGATAGGGGGGTGCGGGTGGGGATGGGACAGGGAGTTTGTTCAGCCCCAGCTCTGGTCACGCCTGAGACGTATGGTTCAGGGGCGACACCCCACAAACACAGGTATGAGTCGGTTTCGAACCTACAGCATGAGAGTTGGTGGCATAAAGCTCTTACCCGTGCACTACCAGAACGCCCAGAGCAAGAGAGAGAGAGAGAGAGAGAGAGAAAGTCACATTTGATAGATAGATAGTCAGATAGATAAATTTGTCCATCTGTTTCATTTCAGATATACTGTGTATAATCGTTTGTCTTATTCGCGGATAAACAAACTTTTCCATATCAGTTATCACCGGTACATATGTCAGATACGTTGGCCTTTATTGACAACAATTATAACATCAGATATGGTGTTTACAATCGTGATACAACGACAACAAGAGGTTAATTGAGCGTGGCCTAAAACGATGGCTTATGGAAAATGCGGGTGGGACTTGATCGGAACAACACGCAAACGAGGAAAGGAGCGGCATATTGCGCAACACGAAATGGTCGGGTGATGTTTAGCGGTGGAAGAAGTTTAGGGCTGGTTCTTGTTTTCGGAAGCGTGCGTGTTCATGACTGTCAGCCCGCCAATTTTTCCTCTTCCTTCCAGCAACATGCTTTTATATCAATCATATGGCAAACTCTATTACCTTGTAAAATTTATATTATAACTATTATACACAATCTGGTTAACGAGATTGACGATGCCAGGTTAAGGCAGAAAACGGTAACGGCAAATAATATATATATATATATTCATATGTGCTTAAAAATAATCTTCCCCGTTGTTTGTGGTTTGTGAAAATACAAACATTCAAACAAAAAACAAAACAAACGGAAACCATACCAGGAAGCACTGAAAGGCGTACCAATTACACACACACACACATACACACGCACACACACACACGCACAGAGAGAGAGAGAGAGGGGAGGGAGGGGAGGGTTAAATTCATTCCTTTTACAAATGAAGATCTAAACTGATACAAAAAAGAAGAGAATATTGAAAGAAAAACAGTCCAAAACCAATGACTTTCTAGATGTCAACAGACAACACCACCACCACCACCAACAACAACAGCAATAATAATAATAAGGATAATATTAATATTAATAATCACTTATGCTATAATAACTGTTGGCAGGTAAGATCACAGCTGGTGGTATCTGGTTAGCATAATAGTATAATAATCAAAAAGATCAGAGATAGACATTGAAAAAGATACTTATTGCAGCAGAAACAAATATTGTTAGTTTTGGGCCAAATACAGTATCGGCATCAATACAATTGTCAACCTCATATCAGATAATTATAATTATATGTTAATTATATTACACGCATTGGAATATGGATTGTATTTTATATTCAGACCCTCATCGTTCCATCAAAATTCATTGCGACTCAATAATATATTAAAAGAAAACCTTTGCTCCCGACTTTATATGCACGTAACACACACACACACACACACACACACCAGCATAATATGTATTTTAAGTCGATACTACTTGCAAACAATTACATATTTTTTAAATATTACTACTATATATATTAATTTATCAATGAAATTGATATAACATCTGCTGTTTTCAGCGCGCGCGCACGCACACACACACACACACACACACGGTGTGAGTAGACCCAGATACGTTATCCCTATTTACGCATTATGTAATATTAAAATAATAACAACTACAACTCTAAATCGACCACAAACACAACAAACATCCTCACTATAACTAGAACCAGACCACAATTATAAATATTTAAAACTTCTAATAATACGTAAGTCAACCACACACACACAATACACACACACACACACACACAATACACACACACACAATACACACATATATATATATTACTTGTGATTAGGACCAGACAGCATACACCTACTTACCCATTGTCTGTTGTTGTTGAAATGTTGCCAAACTAACAAAACAGTGTTAATCCTAAAATAGAGTCTGTTGTTGTTGTTGTTGTTATTGTTGTTGTTGTTAATCAGACTGTGGGTGAGAGAGCAAGGCTCTCTCTCTCTCTCTCTCTCTCCGAGTGTACTGTCTGTTGTTAGCTAAACTGCCATTGTTGTGTGTTGTTTTGTTGTATGGTTGTCGTTGTTGTTATTGTTGTTGTTGTTGTTGTCAATATGATTCCGTCCTCTATCTCTATCTCTGTATCATCAATATAGGGAGCCAGCCGATAGTCAGTGGAACGCTGGCACCTCTCACTGTCAATTATTAAACTGTGTATCTTCACATAGGAAGACTGCGGGGACACACACACACACAGACAGGCACACAGACAGGCACACGCGCGGACGCGCGCGGCCACGCGAGGGATGGCATGCAAGCGTAGGGGGCCCGATAACGTGCGCTGGTGTTCATGTGTGTGTGTGTGTGTGTGGACGCAAGGGTTCGGTATATGTTGACAAATAAGGGTTCTAGAGATCTGCGTGTGCGCGTGCCTATTTGTGTATGCGTGTATATATATATATATATATATATATATGTGTGTGTCTGTGTATGTGTCCACCCGTCCGTCCGTCTATCTGTCTGTCTGTCTTTTTGTTGTTATTTATGTATGTGTGTATTGGAATTCATGCGTCGATGGACAAGCATTAATATTTAACATTATATTGACGGGGCAAACTCTCTCTCTCTCTCACACACACACACACACGCACGCACATACGCATTCACACACATTATAGCAAAACATGTAATTAACCAAGATGGCTGCCAGCAACACAGACTAAAAAACTGGCTCCAAATAGTTACTGTTATTACGTATTAATATATCATCGAAAACTAAAAACTTCATCACACACACACACACACACCTTTTTCTCTCTCTAAATTTATCTATCTATCTATCTATCTATCTATCTAGCTATTTCCCTGTTTCTCTCTCTCTCTCTCTCTCTCTCAGACCTCCAACATCGGGCCCATGACGGCATACCTGGGGTACAATTTGTCCAAACTGAATTGTCTAAATGCCACACCGATTTCTTTCAGCCGTCGTATTAAATATTGTTAGAAAGTTATCGGTTACAAGGTTTAGCATTTTTAAGGTTATCGGTTATAATGTTATCAGTTATAAGACGTTTGATCAAATCAACAGATAACGTTTAAATCTCCATGGCAACCATTTGTGTACATTCTGTCGGCAATAGAACAGGTTAAGCTTCAAGAACTCGCGATCTCGGCGAACTAGTGATTGATTGATTGATTGAGTGAGTGAGTGAGTGAGTGAGTGAGTGAGTGAGTGAGTGAGTGAGTGAGTGAGTGAGTGAGTGAGTGAGTGAGTGAGTGAGTGAGTGAGTGAGTGAGTGAGTGAGTGAGTGAGTGAGTGAGTGAGTGATTAGCTGACTGGTTGGTTAACTGACTAACGGACTAAGTGACTGCGTAACGAGAATCCTAAAAATCCCACTAACCTTTTAGTTTCCCACTCACTCACGAACTCACGAACTCACAAACTCACTCACCCACTCACTTATAATATGGTCCAATTTGTGCATAATAATGTGACATATCGCTTCAACGGAAAAAAATTAACCTAATCAAAGCAAGAAATGAGAGTGAATAAATTATTATTGGTCAAAGGTAGGCAATATCTGTGAGAATATTATTACTAATTAACTGACATGTATTCTGTATAATGGAAGTATAATAGCAGCCATATTTGAAGCCAATTAAATAAAATTCTAATATATATATATATATATATATATATATATATATATATATATATATATAATTCATAAAAACATTGAATATTCGAATGCCGATGAATTTCATTGGACGCTTACTCTTACTAACACGTTGTCACACACACACACACACACACACACACTCTCTCTCTCTCTCTCTCTCTATATATATATATATATATATATATATATATATCGATAAATAGGTTGTTCAAGGTGATTAATCTCATAAATATCTGATAAAGGAATAACAATAATGACAAACATCGTTCGATTTCTAAATGTCACAATATTATAAATGTCCTCTGGTCGCCAAGAAAACCATAAACTTCTTACCGTTATATATTACGGAAGTGAAAGAAAAAAATAACCGCCCAAAAAACCCAAAAACTAAATAAATCTGTGGGTAAACATAGATTTGGTACATATTTGAAAGTTTGACGAGCAAACAGATTCCTTTGTGTATAATTCTGTAGCAAATATCCTCAAAATTATTGATAGAGCGCGGAGGTGGGGGGGGGACGGTGTTCGCCATCGGGTTCGTATGAACTTCGTAAAACTTCGGATTACAGGAGAACAGATTCTGTCCGTATTCAGCCGAAATATGCCGACTACAAACCGACCGGCGAACGAATGAACGAACGAAAGTAGAACGCGTTAAGAATAGAAGCTAGACGTATAACGGGTGAGGTTGTTTGTCAACAGTTCGCTTTCGCCGCGCACATCTGACCGACGCCATTTTCTTGGCGCGTGCGCACTAAGCGGGCAAAAATTGCGGCGCCGAAAATGAACTTTCTGGACGTAATCGGAAGAGCTGCGAAGTTACCACGTGATAAGAAGTCACAGAACCTGAACCTGGATCTAGTCAGCGGGGAATAGGACGTCGGCTTATTTCACGCACGCACACGCACACACAGAGTTTATCCAGACGAGAGCGGAAAATATGGCGTGGACAAAGATGAGTCGGTTAATAAAGAGGATTGAAGCTATAGAAGCTTAGAAGAGGAACGACTAGCACATCAAAAGACAAACATTTAGAGACAGACAAAAAATAAATCACACCTAGACAAACAAAAGTTAAACGATAGACAAACGATAGCCACTTTATTCCGGATACTGGCCACGCGTACTGTGATCCGTCCCAATCCAGACGAGCGTAGGCTAGGATGGGTTGGTTGTTTTTTGGGGTTGTTTTAAAACTGCGGTGAATCAAGGGGGTCTTGCTTCATATTAGATATTAAACATTATTTGCTGATTGATATCAAGGAAATATTTGTGTATGTAGAATGTTCGATGGAGACTCTCTATCAATGGCCTATCAATACCCTGCCAGGGGGCGTAGATCATAGTACCCTCCTACCCCCCCCCCCTTCCTTCGATCATTACAAACATACATCAATGCCACCGTACACGCGTTTAACAGGCCAATCCCGGTATTGCCTTTATCTGTTGGATGTTTCATGCTTCAGTAAAACGCTTCGCCTCTTATATCTGACGAATAGTCTCTCTGTCTCGCGTCCCAGGTGAGGCGCAGCGCCGAGGTTAAACAAAGCTCTCGCCGACTACGCCACTGTTACTCGTTATGTGTGTATCCGTGTGATTGTGTCTATGTCTAGCCGAGGAGAAAATATGGAGTTACAGAGGAAGAAAATATTAGACATAGAGAGTGGAGGGAAAAAATCATCGAACATCGACAATTGTTGTCTTGTACGAGGTAGGCTAAATAACTAAGGTTAGACGGTCGGAGAAACACGACTATGGCATGTTTATGGAGAATTGTGTAATCTGATCTTTAACTGATGACGATCGTATTCTCAAACTGGTCTAGCTTCCGGCTGCGCGTTTTATCCGCGTGTTTTGGGTCTGCCTAAAACCTCCTACAGTGGCGACAACATCTTTGGCCAAGTAAAAGTACGTGTATGTGCGTGCGCGCGCGCGCGTGTGTGTGTGCATACATGTATACATACATATATCTTTGGCCGTTCACTTAATGCATGATGTGCTTCGGGAATGAATGATGAAATGAAATCGTGAAATATGGATTGGACTGTTTGACTAGGACAAAGGACTGCAGACTGATTGATGGTTAGCTGGGAACACTAACCAGCTTCATCGGCTAGGGGCAGGGGTAGGGGGTAGATCTTGATGTGTGAGATATATCTACCTATCTGTCTGCTCGTCTCTCATCATGTATATAGGTTGGTGGGTGGGTGGATGCGTGCGCGAGTGCCTGTGCATGTGTGGGTGCGATATGTAAATGAACCTGAAAGGAACCACAAGTGACATCGTTGTAATCAATACGCTGTTTCATGCCACAAAATACATAATATTCTATTCCCTGAAGTTCGCCAAGAACAAAGATGGAATGGCCGAAGAAAACAAAACTTCGCCCGGGTTTTTTCCTCTTTCGTCCATGCCGAAGAATAACAATTTCCCGGCCATAAAAGGCTCTAATTTCAAATTCACCAACGGACGAGGGCACGCTGGCCAATGACGGGCCAGGACGGCATACCGGACTTACTAAACACCACCCCTAGTTACTTTCGGCCCACATTAAGAATGCAACACGGCGACTCGTGGCGGTGATGAGAAGCATTCAGTTAGCGTTAGCCGGGTGGTTGTGGTGCTTGTTTTTTTGTTTTTGTTTTTGACATTAGTGCCAGCGATAAGCATTTAGTGCAATCATCATCGACCCCTGCCGTGGCCAGCAAGTGACATCATTCATTACGTACGTACCGGCGGTTGTAGCATCGGCTGATGACGTCATCTTGCGTTGTACTACCCACGTGGCCACTTGTCGTACACCGCCCGGTGGGGTGCGGTCGTTCGTACGCGGTGTGCGTGCGCGTGTATGGTACACGGGGGGTCCCACTACCAAGCACCAACAGCTACATGCGTGCTTCGGCTGGCAAGTTTTCGCAGGATAGCAGCAACGCTGTGTAATAATGAACAAAGTAGCGAATTATAATTATGGCGAACAATTTTTTTTAAACCCGAAACAACAAAAAACAAGAAGCGAATTGTCAATAAGTCGAAATACTGTCGTCCCAAAATGCCAACGCGGTCCCATTGGTCAGCGACCGATCACGTGTTCGTCCGAGCTGTAACTTGACTAGTGGCCGCCGAAACGACGCACTTACGGGCGACAGCCATTACGAACGAACCACGTGACTGGCCTGGACAAGCTGGATGCAGTATTCGGCTAACAAGCTAATCAGCAATAATATAATTGAATTTAAAGCTGCTGTATTGATAAACATGCAATCAAGGTGAGATCTATATACACGAACGGCCATTCTCTGTAATCGATCAATAGATGTGTATAAAAGCTCGAAATATATTAATTAAGTTATATAATAATAATAATAATAATAATAATAGCTCATAACAGTAAAAATAACGACATTCTGCTTGTTGACAGGTAGTAAGAGTGGGAAACATTACGGTGCCGAGGGCAGCCATTTTCATTGCCCCAGTCTTGGTCATGAACGAAGCAAAACAAACCAATTATGGTAGGGTAATTATCACATAGCTGACGGGGGGGAACATGCGGGGGGTTGGTTGGCTTGTGTTAGCTAGTAAAAGTTTTACAATCAATCTCCAGCCTCCCACACTCATTATGAGCCGACTGTTAGGCGGCGACAAAGCCAAGCATAAATACATATATAAGCGTTACGGAGGCCCGAATCGACCATGCGAATTGTCTTGGCAAATTAATTATCGCCAGAATGCGTGGCACGTCTTGGCGTAAGACTGAGGGAGAAATGCGACACGTCGGAGTATTGTCACTACGGCAGACAGCTGGACATTCATCATTCCGGGTTCGTCCCTCTAGCACCCCCAACCCGCGCCCCGCCGTCGCACGCCGTCAACTGGGATGCTTGAAAAAATCCCTGAAAAACAACTCACGTAGGAGATAGAGCTGGTTTGCTAGCTTTCTACGAGTTTCATCGTGCAGGTTCCTTTCTAGCGCATTCACCTCAACCGTGCTCCCCCCCTCCTATTCCTTCCTACCTCCATCATCAACTCCATCTATCATAATTCATCAGCGGCAAAGCCTGGAAGATAGCAGGCGCAGAAGTTTCCAATGAAACGAGATACGACGCCATTTTTAAATGAACTTTATTAAATCCTGAACGGCGTTTGACCGGCAGCGAGCCGATGACCGCCCGCTAATCGGCGCTACCGTAGTTCCGCTGACCGTTATGGAACTCCGGAACTGGCGGGCCTTCTAACGCGCGTATTGAGGCCAGAAATGCCAGTACTCTCACCGAGGCAGCGATCGTAGGAACTAAAACACACAAAAAACATCGCGAAATCGGAGACAACAAAGAAGTTTTTGTTCTGGCGATGAAGTATTTGAAAGAGAAACGAGGGAAAAAGCCATTAGCGTTATATCGGTTCTATACTGGTGGGTTACAAGAGTTGAATGTGTGTGTGTGTGTGTGTGTGTGTGTGTGTGTGTGTGTGTGTGTTTGTGTATATATATATATATATATATATATATATATATATATATAATAGCAAAACGTTAGCCAAGAAATTAAATTTCAAGTGATATCGGACGGTAAAAGACGGCAGTTATTTTATGTTAATAATAAATGGTTTATATTCGTTTTAATACATTAGCATACGTGTGTGCGTGTATGTATGTGTATTATTATTATTGTGATTTTGTATGTGTGCGCGTGCTTGCGTGCGTGCGCGTGTGTATGTTTGTGTGTGTGTGTGTGTTAGTGTGTGTGTGTGTGTATTATTGTGGGTGAGTGTGTGCGTGTGTGTGTTAGTGTGTGCGTGCGTGTGTGTGTGTGTATGTTAGTGTGTGTGTGTGTATGTGTGTGTGTGTGTGTGCGCGCGCGCGTGTGTGTATATGTGTCTGGGTGTGTATGATACACTGAGTAACAAACTATCTGCACGTGCCTTCTCCGTGTGCAGACATATCTTAAAGAAGGTGAAACTTCTTTGAATCGAACATTCCCTTTAAAAATTGAGTCCTACTTTCTACATTCTAACCGGAAGCAGCTATTTAGGTAAACAAGGCAAATTAATATCAATATATATAGTACTAAGAACACAGTCAACATTTTCCAGTATAATTTCGGTCATCAAATCATTGTCTTACAATATCGCTCACCTGAACATTTCGGCAAATCACGAACTTTTCTTATTGTTACAGATCGTGTAATTTCAGCATAACGAACTTCTATTGTAACTTTCCTATTTCAGATAACCATATCGATATACATATCTTTATCACGTTATGATTTATTGTCGATACGTGTTCTTATCAATACATGTATCAGGTCATGTTATCTAGCCGACCCTATATCATAGGCCATTTTAATAGGCTGGCCCTATATTTCAGGCCTTGATTAATATAACTAGTCCTATATCTGAGTGCATTTTATCTTGTTGGTCCTAGCGCCTCCGTGGTCTAGCGGTAGCGCGTTGGACCACAGATCACTACCATCCGTGTTCGAATTTCGACGTGGGCATATCTGAAGGTTGTTTCATCTTTGACTTCGCCTCATTACCTTTGGAGGTCGCTCGGCCCATTTAGCCTACCATGTGCACAAAGTGGCCGTAAAACATCAATCACCATCATCATACCATGTTATTTATTCGGCCCTAATATCGTGTTATTTATTCGGCCCTATATCTCATAACCTGTTATTTATTCGGCCCTATATCTCATAACCTGTTATTTATTCGGCCCTATATCTCATAACCTGTTATTTATTCGGCCCTATATCTCATAACCTGTTATTTATTCGGCCCTATATCTCATAACCTGTTATTTATTCGGCCCTATATCTCATATCATGTTATCTAGCCGGCTCTATATGTCAGTCGATGTTATCCAGTTCTATATCTGATACCATCTTATCTAGCTAGCTCTTCCTATATCCAATAGCAAACCCTATATCCCAAGTCGTTATCTAGCCAAACCTATATATCATCTTATATTATCTTGCCCATCCTACATGTCAGCCCATGTTACCTAGGGCACCCTATATCTCATCCCATGTTATCTAGGTAACCACATATCTCAGCCTATGTTATCTAACCTGACCTATATCTTATGTTATCTAGGCCATATTATGGTATCTAACTAACCCTAAATCTCATCCCATGTTATATACCCACCTTATATCTGAGTGCATGTTATCTAGCCAATTCTCTATCTCAGCTTATGTTATATATGCCACTATATAATATATATATATATATATATATATATATATATATATATATATATTATCTAGCCACCATATATATATATATATATATATATATATATATATATATATATATATCGGCCATGTTATCTAGCCACACCGATATATATCAGCCCATGTTATCTAGCCCATATAATATATATCAGCATTCATTTTCTATTATATATATATATATATATATATATATATATATATATATATAATATCAGCAATGTTATCTATCCCATTCTATATATATATATATATATATATATATATATATCAGCCCATGTTATCTAGCCCACCTATATATATATCAGCCCATGTTATCTATCCCATCATATATATATATATATATATATATATATATATATATATATGTCAGCCCATGTTATCTAGCCCACACATATATATATCAGCCCATGTTATCTAGCCCACACCCTTTATATATTTAAATATATATATATATATCAGCCCATGTTATCTAGCCAACACCCTATATATATATATATCAGATGTTATCACCCACACTCTATATATATATATATCAGCCCATGTTATCTAGCCCACACATATATATATATATATATATATATATATATATATATATATATCAGCCCATGTTATCTAGCCCACGTCCTATAGTGCCCGTATCTAGTTAATATTTGCCGCCTTGAGCCTAATACATTCTCGACACAGTAACTAGTTACATGTCCTCATTACGTTCTATCAGCGCCACCTCGACAAAGGTTACATCTTATCAACGCCAGCGAAATGCTAACGAAGCTCAAAGCTTGTAGATTTACCGGGTTTAACAATATTAGAGACCACCAAGGCCCCCCAACACCACCATCACCACTACTACCTACCCCAGCCCCCACATCCCCAGATACGGGGCCGGCCATAGCTCCCTTCTATCATCGAGCACAACTCTATAACCCGTCCATCCACGAGCTGTTATGTTTTTTCACTCTCTGACGGAGTAATTTTTTCGCTCTTGGCGAGTGGCCGTAATTTGCACGCTCCACGACGAAGGAATGGAATTGAAATTCTCCCGTAATGGCTTCGGCTGTCGTTGGGAGTCTGTCACCGGATGGAGGGGGGGGGGGGTGTCGTTTGGGGAAGGTTGTTATAGTGGGGGGGGGGCACGTCTTATAGGGTGGGGTTAGGGCGTGGGGTTATGTGGGGGTGGGAAGGATGTTTATAGAGTGGCTGTATGATGTGCGACGGTATGCCGGGAAGTGACCTGGGTGATGCTGTTATGGGGGAGTGTTGTGTTATTGTGTTAGTGTTATGTGACATTGTTATGTGATAGTGTTATGTTAGTGGTATGTGATATTTTATGTGACATTTTTATGGGATTGTCATGGGATTTTGATAGTGTTATGTGATAGCGCTATGTGATGCTGTTATGTGACAAAGTTATATTGTAGTGCTATGTGATATTGTTATGTGATAGCATTATGGTATAGTGTTATGAGATAGTGTTATGTGATAGTGTTATGTTAGTGTGTTAGTATTATGTGATATGATAGTGTTATGTGATATTACTATTCGACAGTGTTAAGTGATCGTGTTATACGTAGTTTTAGTGTTATGTTAGTAATCATTTTATGCGACCTGGTGTTATATAGTAGTGTTATACTAGGGGAGGGGAGGTATTTTTTATATAGCGGTGCTTTACTATGGGGTATCTGTTATACACTAGTTTTATAATGTGGCCTGGTATATGGTGGTGTTATACGATTGAGTGTCCGTTATACAGTAGTGTTATACAGTGGGGTGTAATACGGCGGTGCTACACGGTAATGTGTTCGTTACACAGCTGCATCGTGCGTTGGTATCACGAGTGGGTGGGGTCGTGAATACGAGTGCATTATGCGATAAGGTGTTACACGGTGATGTTATGTGGTAATCTGTTATACTGTGGTGTTATACGGTGCGGTGTTATACGATAGAGTGCTTCAATGTTTTTCAAGGAGTGACATTTATTTAAGACTGAAGATTAACGGTCACTCACTCACTCACTCACTCACTCACTCACTCACTCACTCACTCACTCACTCACTCACTCACTCACTCACTCACTCACTCACTCACTCACTCACTCACTCACTCACTCATATCCCCCTCTCTCTCTCTCTCTCTCGTGCGTGCTCGGCCTCTGTATATTCTCCTTTCGCCCACTACCCCACAGACAACAGCCCCCCCCCCTACTAAACCCCTTCCAGGGTCCTATCCCCTACTCACCATATTGGCCATTAGCTACTAAAGATACTAGCGCCCTCTGACGGATCGATTGCCGTCCACAACAAACAGACCTGACGACGTGGCGCCCTCTAACCTATTACACGGAGATCATTGATCTCCGTGTAGACCTGGATCCTTCTCTTAAATTATACTACTATAGGGGAGGGGACACACACACACACACATTCTCTCTCTCTCTCACACACACACTCTCTCTAATCTCTCATTCACTATTTTGTTGAACATAGTAAAATAGATCTATATTTAATCTTTTATAGACCTCCCACACACTGATATATATATATATATATATATATATATATATATATATATATGACTCAGCTCTATCTATCTCTCTATCTATCCATCCACACTCCCTCCCCCTTTTCAATGTATGTGCGCGTGTTTTCGTGCGTGCAAGCCTGCGTGCGTGCCTGCGTGCGCCCACCTTTCAGTATTATAACCAATATGGACCTAACACATTAACCAGCCCCACAACCAGCTAACAATACTATTACAGCGTTATAAGAGGACTGATGTTATAACGACTTTGTTCGGGAACTGTGTCTACTCACAAACACATTTTCTGGATACATTATAACAGTACAGAATACAGGATAATTCTAGTAGCGGTAGTAGTAGCAGTAGTAGCTAGTAGTGGTAGTAGAAGTAATAGTAGAAACAGCAGTTATCGTTCATAATTAGAACATTAATTATAATCCTCGTATTGTCAGTTGTAATAGAAGACCTACTCAATGTTGTTGTTGTTTTGTTGTTGTTGTTATTGTTATTGTTGTTAGTTTTGTTGTTACTTCAATTATTGTTGTAAGTACTATCGCTCGTATTATTATTATATATTATATGGTAATAACATTTTTCATAAGCAACACACAGTTCTAAAGTATTTAATGCTGACAAAATAAAAGAAGTATCAAATCCAGTAGTATCAATTTCAATTATTAAGTAGTAATATTAGTAGTAGTAGTAGTAGTAGTTGTTGTTGTTGTCCTTATAGTAGGGGCAGTAGTAGAAATAATAGTAGTAATAACAGGAGCAGCAGTAGTAATAGCAGTGTAATAGCAGTATAATAGCAGTAGTATTAGCAGTAGTAATACTAGTAGTACAATAACATTATGATAAGCTAATATTAGCAGGAATTCAAATAGCAGCAGAAAATAATAACTCTAGCAGCAACACACCCGGCTGCAGTATACTAAATGATCTGGGGGGGGGGGAGCAACAGCTGGGTACACGCAGCTGGATCTATAATGAACAGCTGCGGTGACCGAAACAACACTGGGCGGCTAGCTGCACATCGGTTTATTTAGCTGTAACTAGTACGACTTCTGATACTAAATGATACTAACTACAGTTACTAGTTCGGTGTTGCCATTCGGCCACTATATACTATGTCCACTCTCACTCACACACACTCTCTCTCTCTCTATATATACAGACATAATAACAGGAATGTAAACAGACAAGTGTCACAGGACAGAGCGATAATAGGGTATTTATCTGGTGCTGTGACTAATACAAACATGTCTGTCGTCTGTATCAACATGAAATGGCGTGCCTTCTACCTTGAACAAACGTAGACTCCGATGTTCTCTTTAATCGTACAAACCTAGACTTTGCCACACGCTACCCTGTACCAAACGTAGATCCTGTTGTTGGCTGGCTTGCGCAAAACCTAGATTCAGAGACTTAAACTTTTAAACATCCTGTCTTGTACGACGTCAGACCGTAACCTGTACAAACAAAGTGTATGTTGCTTTCTACCCTGTACAAACAGGTATTTTAATACACTCTACCTTGTACAAACTTCGACTTCGAAGGTGTCTACTTTTTACATACGCCGACTTCGAAGGTGTCTACTTTTTACAAACGTCTACCTTGAATGTGTCTACTTTTTACAAACGCCGACTTCAAAGGTGTCTACTTTTTACAAACGTCGACTTCGAAGGTGTCTACTTTTTACAAACGTCTACTTTGATGCTGTCTACCTTTTACAAACGTTGACTTTTAGTGTGACAGTATTTCTTACACGGCGTTATCGATATCCGGGAAACAAAAACATCACGTTCAAGAAAATGACAGAATGTACGACGACTGGGATAACTTGGGCTTTATAATCTGTTACAAATCTCTGTTATTAAGGACGAACAAAACGGGACACGGGTGGCCTTTGATACAGCAGAAGCTTAGCAGGGTGTCCCATTGTAAAAACTAATACATTGATTTTAGATTGTTAAAATTCGTATTACTATTACAGGTAAACAGGATATTGTTTGTAAAGTCTCCTTCGTACTACGGCCACAAACTGTGGTATCGCTAGGATTTGTACCCTGAACTGGAGCTTTGTGGCGCAATACTATACTTACTGCACCACTC
This sequence comes from Paralvinella palmiformis, assembly GCA_025642065.1. Lineage (NCBI taxonomy): Eukaryota > Metazoa > Annelida > Polychaeta > Terebellida > Alvinellidae > Paralvinella > Paralvinella palmiformis. Next base: position 193,190 of record JAODUP010000172.1, read on the forward strand.
AAGCGTCAGAAACAATTACTCGGAATGTGTGTGTGTATGTGTGTGTGTGTGTATGTGTGTTTGTATGTGTGTGTGTGTGTGTGTGTGTGTGTGTGTGTGTGTGTGTGTGTGTGTGTGTGTGTGTGTGTGTGTGTGTGTGTGTGTGTGTGTGTGTGTGTGTGTGTGATAGAGAGAGATTAACTCTTCAACGTATAATAACAATATGAGTTACTTAAATATTATTTGAATGTTTACATGCGACAGAGACAAGTCAGTAATGAGCATGCCCGTAGTTGAAATATTCACCATGGTAACGTGTAATAAAGGAACATACGGGCGGCTTTTTTCTATCAGAAACTACAAGAACTTGTATAATTCGTAAGACGATGATTGGTGATTGACAATTTACGGCCACTTTTGTGCACATGGTAGGCTAAATGGGCCGAGCGACCCCCAAAGGTAACGAAGCGAGGTCAAAGATGAAACAACCTCCAGGTATGGCCACGCCGAGATTCGAACTCGCGTGGTAGTGATCTGTGATCCGACGCGATAACGATTAAACGACGGAGGCGCCCTTTATGATTCGTAAACTAGTGATACGGATAATTTGCATAAAAGTTTAGCTACAATGAGTGACCTTATTGTAAACGAAGACTATGAAACTATCACATGTGTAACTGTTTGCGATATCACAGAAACCATATGTCACATAAATAAAATAAAAAACAACAACAACAACAACCAACAACAACAACAAGCCTGCCAGATATCATTTAATTTATGCCAATCATTTTATTTATCTTGCCATTATCTTATCTGTTCAATGATTATTTTCGTTATCTAACATCCAAGATAGTCGGTGGCCTTTCTCCAATGGCGACGGTTATACATCTTCTTCTCCGACTCGCCATCAAAGCCACGACGAGACTCGTAAACATCAAATAATTTATTTTAATGGTTCTCCGGTCAAGAGATTCGACTGGTTTATATTAAATAATGATATAAAACAGTTTGCGTGCGTTGCGTGCGTGCGTGCGTGCGTGCGTGCGTGCGTGCGTGCGTGCGTGCGTGTGACTTTTTGGAGTTTAACAAGCCGGTGAATATTGTGCTATATTGTAGGAAACATCGTGTCTACAGTACAAACACAAACAATTCTTGTCGTGTACTTGTTGTTGGTGGATGAAAGTCGGATAGTTGATGAGGTTAATTGAGTTCCATTGTTAATATTTTTAATTAGCCGAAATATCAATCCATACATTGTTTACTATATAGATATATGAAAACAATTTTTATATATAAAGTGGAATAATCGTATGATCAAATATTTCTCAATGACATTATCGTGTTTAATGAGGTATAAAATTATTCGTATTTGGTCTCTCTCTCTCTCTCTCACTCTATATATATATATATATATATATATATATATATTTAATCGTAATCGATTGTAATCAATTGCTTGATCTCAAGTAATTACAATTGTAATCGTCAGTTCCAGATGCAATATTATCGTAATATATTAGATTGCTGATATAATTGTAATCTGTAATCTGTTCGATTATCAACAATGTCATATATCATCGATATTAAAATTATGACAAACTTGATAAAGAAATAATAACCAATTTTTATTTCCATACAAATACCGTGTGTGTGTGTGTGTGTGTGATATTTTAACTTTTGGACAGTTTGGTGATAAGATAGGTCACTATTATTATAGACATGTTGCATATGTTTTCTTGGTGCCATAATCGATAAATGGACTGCTAATATATATATATATATATATATATATATATATATTATATATTACAGTTAATCTGTATAATCAA